>MU863634.1:384313-593203 GCA_033575675.1 Parathielavia hyrcaniae
AAATGCCTGTGCGGGGGGAGCTGGGCGACCGTGCCTAGGAGGAGGGTTTGAATTTGATAAAGGGAAGGTACCTAGCAAGCGGTCGGTCGCCTGTCGAGAGTTCGTCTTGGGGGGGCGGGGAATGGATAATTAGGTTACAAGATCGTTCGTTGTCTTGGAGTACTGCAGTGCTTCTCTGATATATCGGAAGGGAATGCAATCTTGACCCGAAATTTGGTTTGGCAGGCAAATGGTACGGTATATGCCACCAAGAGGCGAACTCGAGATGTATTGAAGGCAGCTCATACTCAAATGCTTCAACTTGACTACCCGGCCATATCCAATATACTCTCGCCTCACACATGAGTCACTCCTTCTCCCCCTCCCAGAGAAAGCCCTGCTCCATGCCCGGAATCAGCGGCCGCAAGGCCATGCCATAGTCGCCACCGTTGGGCGTGCGCAGCAGCGTGTGGATATGGAACTTGGTCGGCTCCTCGTTGGTCAGGAACACGCCCGAGTGGTGGTCAAACTCGACGATGACGACGGGGCTCTGGAGGCGATAGTAAAAGGCGTCGTCGTCCCCGAACCCGCCGATCCAGCAGAAGTACGTCTCGCCAAACCACTCCTCGACCTGCGCCATGCGCACCTCCCTCGCCCGCGCCGGCAGGTACAGCAGGTACTGGCGCAGGATTCCCCGCACCAGCTCCCTCTGCGGGGGGGCCATGTCCGACACCAGCACGCCCTCGTACGGCACGACGCGGTTGTCGCGGTAGGCGCCGCACAGGTGCCGCTGGTCGTCGTGGTTCCACCGCCCGCGCGCCGCCATGGCCGGGTCGCGGAGTAGCGCGTACACCTGCGCGCGGCGCTGCTGCTCGGCGCCCAGGCTCTGCATCAGGCGCAGGCCGAGCGCCTCCTCCTCGTGCAGGATGCGCGTGCCGCGGTGGGGGCCCGCGTCGATCACGTTTGGCTCGGCGCCCGTGAACCAGGGGGAGACGACGGCCTGGGTCTTGTGCAGGAAGACGCTGAGGCAGAGGTGGTGGCCGTACCAGGAGAAGCCCCAAGGGGCGGTCTCGGAGGGGGCGCCGAAGAGCAACAGGTTGTACGAGAACTCGTTCATGACGCGCGACGACTGGACCAGGTCGCCCAGGAAGCCGTTGATGCGCATCGCGGCGACGGCCTTGGCGTAGCCCTCGGGCGAGAGGGTCGCTTCCAGCAGGGCGAGGGCGGCGGCGCGCGTGGCCGGGGTCACTTCGTCGAGGCGGATGCCCTTGTCCGAGAGGAGGAACTCCGGGTTGGACCAGGAGCGCCACTCGGGCGAGTCGATGTGGTAGCTTACGAGGGAGAGCTGGGCCGGGGTGAGCTGCGCGAGGAGGGCGTTGGCCGCCGAGACGATGGCTGATATGGGCATGCCCTCGTCTTGGAGGCGGAATAGATCTGGGCGGACGCGGCCTGATGAGAAGGAAGAGTATGAGTGAGCTGTGATGGTGAGAGGGTGTTGGGGGTGTTGGGGGGGGGGGGCAGACCATCGTTGGTGATGCCCTTGAAGGGCTCCTGGAACAGCTTGCGCCAGTGCAGATACAGGCCGTGCAGCCATGGCGGGGCACCGCTCTCCTTGAACGCCTTTGCGTACTCGTGGGCGTCCTGCTTCTGCATGGTGGTGAAGCGGGGAATGCTGAGATCAGGGAGGTACTGGTGGTAGGCGCCGCCGCTGTGTTGGTCGTCGTCCGAGGCCATGGCGATGCTGGCGTGAGCTCCTCGACTCCAAGCTGCGAGGTGAGATGAAATGAGATGGAACGATTCAATCAGTCAAGAGATTCAAGTAATCATGCCGCGCAACTCTCTACGGGAGCTGCGCGGTCCCTGACGACGACCCATTCGGGGGTTGAAGTAGAGCCCTCCCGCCGGCATCTGGAGGCAAAACTATGACCCGGAGAGCTCGCAGAACACAGGATCAGAGGACAATTCACAGACGCTGATAACATTGCGCCTGGCGGGCGTGGGAAATTCCGAGGGTGGGTCCGGGATCTGCCCGATTCCATCTGCCCCTCCCCCGCCGTACAGCGGGGTAGACCCTGGTAGGTAGGTACGGAGCAGTGCTGTCACTGAGGTGCAGTGAATGGATCCATTCCAGGCTGGGACCACCCTCGAGCCACCTCACTGAACCTGGACCCGACAATGGAGGTGTGCCCTGAGGTGGTTAGGTTGTCTACGTCGAGACGGGATGTTCAACTCCTCCAGTTGATATCAACCTGCTATACTCTGGCGTGCTGAAGAGTCAAGGAACCGATGTGTCCAGACCCATATCAGCTACCTCCTAGTACCTAACTCACAGAGTCTTGAACTCGACATGAAACAAGTCGACGGCCCTCCTCAACACCCTCACCTCGTGAATACTGTCCTGAAGAGCTGCAAGCCATCAGCATCAGTCCAAGGTTAGGTCTCAATCCCATCAAGGAAGGCAAGAAAATGAAGAAAAACTCACCACCAGGCTTCCCCTTAGCCTCCAAATGAGCCTCCCTACTCACCCACCCAAGAATCATCCTCACCATCTTCTCCCCCTCCATACCACCACCACCACCACCACTTAACACACCCTCCCCAATCCCAATCCCAACCCCAAACACAGCCCCCAAATACCCCTCCGGCGAATCCGCATCCACAGCACGCACAAACCGCCGCGCGTTCTCCACGAACCCATCCTCGACCCCAAACGCCGTAAACACCTCGGTGCACGGGGCGCTCAGCACCGAGCTCCAGTCTCCTCCGCGCGAGTCCTGCGGCGGCGACGGGCCCGCAACCTCAAAAACAAGCGTCTCGCCTGCGCCGAGAAGCGTCGACGACGACGACGACGACGACGACGACGACGACGACAAGCTGCAGCGGCGCGCTGCTTCGGCGGCCGAGGAGGAGGAGGACCACTCTAGGTAGTTTATAATCCAGTATTCAGTGATTATTGTCTTCTCTCTGAACAATGGCCAAAAAAACACTGCAGCTCAAGGGCCGACTTACCAGTACACAAGACCCCCGTATCAGGTGCCTCCATCTTCACGCCAAAGAAGGCCCGTTGGAAGCCGGGCTGTTGCTGGAGCTCTTCCAGGACGGCGGCCGAGGGAGCCTGCTTTTGGTCCAGAGTCTGAAAGACCACGACCGATGATGGAGTCGTTGCTGACATGTTGTCTTTCGCCTCAAGGCTACACACACGATGTGACGAGCTGACTTGCCTGCCCCGGCAGGACATCAATTCCGTTGCGGATGAAGGAGGAGGAAGCAATCGGACCAATGTCAGGACGCTTTGTGAGCCCCTCGGCACGCCCACTTGCCCGGTTTAAGGATCTCACTCGTCACACAACCACCACATGTGGGAAGCTGAGTTTGGCGACAAGGCCGAGCTTGAATTTGAGGATGTCCAAGAGCTGCACGAAAGAATCAGAACGGCATCTCTCCTCCTGAACACAAGTCCCCCACTTGGAGTCGCACCTGACCAAAAACCAACACGCGAAACGCCTCACAACGAAAACGCCGCAAAACGATAACGCCGCACAACGACCTCCCACTCTCCCTCTGTCTGGTCTTGTCTATGTACACTCTAAAAAACACCAAATCACTCGCACGCCTGCTCGCAAGATGAAGGGCTTGGGTAGCAGGGCGACGCGTAGCACACCTGCCACCCTGGGAGACGCGACCAGCCCGCCCAGTGCCCCATCGATGCCCAACACGCGTTTCGAAACGTCCGGGTTCCGGCGCGTTTCGGAACGTACCGCTCCCCAGTCGCCACATTGGGGAGCAAATACGTTCGGCGGACCTCCTCTGCAACAACTGAGTTAGCCAGTCTCTCCATCAAGTCTGGGGGCTCGCCATCACACATACCGGCCGAGTCCGAGACGCTGGCTCCGGAGCAAAGTAGCCTCTGCACGCGGTCTTCTCCCTTGGTCCCTCCCCTGCGAAGGGATCGATAGGGAGATCCGGCATGTCGCCCTTACTATCGCGCTTATCTCCTTCAGAAAGGTCCCGCGTGCTGGGCAAGGTATTACGGCACCCTCCCGCCACGCCACCGCCCGCGGTAGTCAACTGACAGGAGGGGCCGCCGCCCCCCGATGCAAACCCATCTGTCCACACCGAGGGGGTTCACCATCGTGATGCAGTAAAGCATTGGCAAAGCGGCCTGGATCCCAGGGGTGGCGGCCGCTTTTGTCGTGGTTGCAGATGCGGTCGACTCGGTTCTAGTCCACCGACCGTGATGTCTTGATCTGCGAGCTCGGAGTGCTGGTGGGCGCCGGCCGGAACGAGTTGCACTCCTGGCCCGATGATCCGAGGATCACGCTCGACCAACTGACTCAGGCCTATTGGGCCTCTTGAGGGGGGCATTCGGCCTCAGGTGTCGTCGGTCGAGGGGCCTTTTAATGTCCTGCCCAGGACAAGACCTTTTACCACCGCCGTCCGCCGTCCTAAATACCGCTGTGTAAGCGGGCGATCAAGCTTCTGGGCGCATTGAAGCCGGGTACTCACCTCAGGTCCGCCGCAAGAGGCAAAGTCGACGATGGAGACCGACGTGGCAGTCATCTTTCGAGTCCTCGGGGGACGTCGACCAGTCGTGCATCATCGGGATGCCGCCCTCTCCAACGTCGAGAACACCGAAGAATCAAGCGTGCGGCCGAAAGACCTGGACAACAGTAAGCAACGACTCAGGCATGAGACTGCAATGCCGGGTGTGAGACTCACCCCGTAGCGGAAGGCACTCGGTGAGGCGGGCTAAATCGGAGGGTCGAAGGAGCCAGGGAACCTGGGCCGGCGCTTGTGGTTGTTGCTGCCGGACCAACACTGACTGAGCTTGCACCCGAAACGGGGTCGTGCCTTGATTACTGAGTGACGAAGTTGGAGAGGTTGGCCGATGGTGGACTTTGTCGCCGTCGGTGGTACATGGCTGTAGAAGCAGAAATGAGCACGGCGTCGGAGACAGAGTGTTTGTCGAAAGCCATGTTTGCGAAAAGAAAGGGCCGTTGAAAGTTGGGAGCAGAGGACCGAAGTGAAATGGCCGGCTGGGAGCTCTCAAGAGACCACTCGTATGGTCAAGGTGGTCGTCCTGGGCCGAGCAATTGGATGCCACGGTGAGAGGGGAATGTGAGAAGTGAAGAGAATGGGAAAAGAGAACTGGAACAAACGGTCAGAGGCATGGCTATATACCCAGGGAGGGACTCAGATTCGTTACTCGTGTTACTTCCGCGAAGCGCGTTCTCTCGCGAGGTGGAAGGGGGCGCGCCATGGTCACGACCCGGGGACTCGGGGGAGCTGCCATCCCGCCCAAAAGGAGCCTAGCCGGCCACTCAATCGAAGGAGTGATGCCTGCCACGCATTGTGCATCTAGGATGGAGCAGCCCACGAGCAAACGCTCCCTACTACCTTGTTTGAGGTCGATACACACCAGGACACGGCCGAGAGGCAGGATCTACAGCTGAACGGCATCAACAGGAAGTCACCTGGCTCGGTGAGCACCCCAGATCAAGCCCGGGCACCGGTGAGACCAACCCGACGACAATGCCGCTTGCCGGGAAGGGTCACCTTGAGCCTGGAAGTCAGCACTCAAATTACTTACAGCAGGAGGTCCTTTCCGACCCGTCGCACCTTCCTGGTCATAATTCCCAGCATACATGATGCCCACGGGTATGGGAAGGTGGAGATGGTGGTAGGTACGGGATGAGTGTTGCCTCCTGCCACTGGCACCGAGAGTGGAAAATGGTGAGCCGGATCGTACCTTCCTCACAGGTCGGCAGCACCATCATCAACGGCAAGCCCGGGCCAGAGACACCTGAGGAACTCACGTTCACCTCCAAGACCTGACGTAAGGTGCCTACCTCACGGATTCCGTCCACGCTCCTTCTATATTGAGTGCCTGCTGCAAATCAAATCTGTCGTCAATCTTGGCTAGGAGAAAGTCCGAGTCAAAGTCGTGGATCCTGTTCGTGTATTGAGGTGGGCAATAAAGCACCTTCCGCCGCCTTTCAAAGACAGCAAGACGCAGAAAACTTCACCTTCCTTCTCGGACCCAAATCTCCGGCGAATACGCCCAAGTAGCTTCAATGGACACCTTTGAGGCAACCAAACCCGACCGATTCCACCAGTCCCTCAGCAGCGCATGGGCCAGCTTCCTCGGTGCCCAGCATTGCAGCCACGAAGTCGGTGCACTGAGGAAGTCCCTCGAAGGACACATCCAACAGACCAACCTACGCCTATCGTCCCTTCAGAGCGACGGCGAGACTCGGCACGACCATCTTGTCACGGCAGTCGCAGAGTCCAAGTCCAAAATCGAGCATCATGCCGCCGAGCTCAAGGACGCAGTCGCTTTCCAACGGAATCTCTCCACTGTGCAGCAGGATATCAGCGATCAGACCCAGAATGCGTTGAGGAAGGCGACGGAGATATCCAGGGAGGTCCTGACGCAGCAGGAGGGCCTAGAGGGGCTGCGATCTAGCACATCTCACGATATCAGAAGTATCCAAGAGCAGTGCCGTCTGGCACTTGACAGAGTCGACTCCCTCCAGGAGGAGCTGAAGGAGGCCAGAGCGCAGAGGATGGATTGCGAACGGAGAGTGGCCGCACTTGAGAGCCAAGTCAAGACAGTCACGCACACCCATTGCCAACTCTCCGACGACAGTATCAGGTCGTTGGGCGAACTCCTTTCTCGACGGGCCGAGTTGATGAAGCTGCTAGACACACAGCACATTGATGACACGCCCCCGTACCCTCCGCAGCCGTCCAGCAACAAGGGCTTCTCAATCCCAGAAGATCCGTTCGTCCACGACCTGCGCCATGAGGATCCCTCGACTCGAGCCTCGCAAGGCGACGGTCACAATCGCACGCAAGCCAACAACCCGCCACCGCCGCCAAAGAGAAGACTAGCAGAGGAACCCTTCGATCCGCCGCACAAACGACCGCACCCTCCCAGCAGCCGCAGCCAGGACATCCGCTCTCTCTACCTCGTCTTCCGAGATCGGTACAAAGCCAGCCCTCCAAAGTCAGACACGGCTTTCATCTGGGAGTTTCTCGGCTGCGTCGAGGACCCGGCCATGTCCAAGCACATCCAGGACTCGCTCGCCGCCATCCTCCCGAAGCATGTCACGCCCAGCCGGGATACGAGGCGCAAGAACCCCCGCAGGCACGTCGACATCTCCAAGGGCCTGACGTGGCGCAAGTTCCGAGAGGCGCTGGTCAATATTCCTGAGCCGTCTTGAGTGTGGGGTGATGGAAAGGGGTGCTGGTGTCGGGTGCTTTTGTGTGGGTTAGGGTGTGGATCGTTGCTCAATGTCTTTGAGATAGTAGGCTACAAACTTGCTGGATACGTTGCTGGATTTGCTCGGCGTACCAACGGGACCATTGCTATGTAGCGACAGGTGAGGGAGGGGTTCTAGACCAAATTCGAATGCCTTTGACGTTTCGTTTCTGATCCTGCCGTGAGCATATGGATCGGTGTGGGCTGTGGGTCAGGGCCAGGAAAGTAGCCTCCGAGTCCACGGCCTCGTTGATGTGAAACCTGAATGGAAAGCAAACACGGTCTCAACCATCACGCGTTCGAAAATGCACATCAGTTCAAGTACCCAACCAAGTCCATGTTTCCCAAGGTATGTATGTATAAGGCACGCTTCCATGAAGAAGTCACACCTCGCCAATCGAAGGAAACCAATACAATTCTCAACGCCTAGACCTGAATCACCACGCCCCGGTATACCACCGACTCAAGAAACCTCTTTTATCGCCCAGAAGAAGCAAGACCCAAACTGGCCCATCCCTCTGTAAGCCCCCGCCCAGAAATGGAAGAAGACAGCCCGAGATACAATGAAAATCTCAAGTTCACCACCGCCTCGCCTCAAGAACCCCTTCTCCTTCCTCTCCCCCTCCCCCCTCCGGACCATGACCCTCCTCCCCAGCCACCTGTCTTGTAATACGGGATGGCCGGCAAATCTAAAACACAAGCCAGCTTTTACCAACTGCCAATCCTGCCCTGTTCTGGTCATCCTCCTGTGGTCAGCCTTGAATGATCTCCTGGATCCGAGAACGTCCCAGTCAGCCATGTAAAGCAGAATCACGTACAATTCTTCCATCAAGTTCTACTTCAGAATAAGAACCTCGGGGAATGTTTCCTTGATGATTTGCTCCAAGCTTAGCGCCTCGGCCGTCGTGTCCTCCTTACCCTCATCATCGAACCCACTACGGGCAGCGAGCGGAGCACCACCCCCCGAGTCATCAGAAAGGTAGCTCGACGACTCCCTCGAGGCGACAGACCAAAATCCAGACCCAGACCCAAACCGAGATCCCAAACCACCACCACCACCACCGTCCACTTCCGCGTCATCTGGAACCCCAAGCTCATTATCCATCAGCCCCAGCACAAAGCAAGCACCCACAAGCTTGCAACCCGGCCGCCCCGAGCCACCTCCGCCGCCAGCCGCAGCCGCAGCAGCAGGAGTACCAACGTCATCATCATCATCATCATCATCATCATCATCATCATCATCATCATCATCATCATCATCAGCAGCAGCAGCAGCAGCAGCAGCAGCAGCAGCGTCGTCTCCCTCACCAAACCTCACCACGACCGGCGCCGCACACCTCCTAACAACAAACACCTCATCCCCCTCCCTCACCCCCGGCGGTCCAACGCCGAGGTATCCCGTGCCCGTCTCAAAGACGCGGTAGCCCTGGTCCATCCACGAGGCGAGGCGCGCCAGGAACGGCTGGCGAAGCGGCATCCCTATTTGACTTGAGTAGTTGCTGACCACCACGTCCACGCCTCGCTTGCGGATCACGGGGAGGTGCTGTCGCTGCTCGGAAGAGAGAGCCGAGGGATGGTGCTGGAATTGAGGAAAGGCGGCTTGCAGGGCCTCGTTGGTCCAGGTGCGCAGGTCGATGGTGGTGACCAGCGAGCCGCCGCTGTGGGGGAAGTATTCGGATTTGAGATCGTGTGCGAAGTGGTGGTCTGGGTCGAGATGCATGTTGGTGAGGCAGCTGGCAAGGAGGGGATGGTCGTTGTTGTCGTTGTTGTTGTCGTTGTTGTCGTTGTTGTTGTTGTTGTTGTTGTTGTTGCCGGCCTCGAGGGAGTGCAAGAAGGCCTCCTCGGGGATGATGACGGACAGAAAGTCGAGCACGGCGCACACGATGCGGTCAATGTCTCCGTTGACAAAGTCAAGAAGCTGATTTCCTTCTTGTTGTTGTTGGTCTGGGGACTCGCCAAGGGCGCGGTCGAGGCAGAATGTCCTCAGGAGGGCCTGCATGATGGGAATGCCGTTCTTCTTGGAGTAGCAGCCGGACGGGTATCTACTTCTCAGGACGCAGCACATGTCAAACAGGGCCTTGGATCCCAGGGGCGCTGCCGGCCAGGCTTTGGACACGGTTCCGCAGGGAGAGCCCCGCAGGGTCAGTGTGAAACCGGTCTGCAGGTTGGCCAGCGGATATTTCTGCGGCGGACCGGGGAACGGATCGATCCACCCGCTGGCGGCGTACCACTCGGCGTTGATGGGGTTTCGCCACGTGGAGAGCGAGATGGCGTGCCAGTCCGGAACCCACGACGGCAAGTCGGAGGAGCGAGATGAGATTCCGAGACCGTCGCCCGCAAAGAGAAGGATGTCGAACAGCTCGTGGTACGCACAGCCGAGGCCAAACATGGTGTATACCTCGATCACGGACCGCTTGTAGCTCGGCGCCACGGGGAGGTTGCAGATGACCAAGAGTCCGAATAGCTTGTCTCAGGGATCGGTTGCTTGCAGAGCGGCGGTGCGGAAGAGAACCATGAGCGCATCACGGTACGGCAGGACGACGCTCCCCGCAGACTGGATATATCGCACACGGTCTTTGTGGCGCCGGATGAGCTCGATGTAGTTCCATTGCAGGCTCGATGAGCCCTGTAATGGCTGCCCCAGAGAGCTGTTGTACATCTGCAGGCTTTCCAGGACTACCGGCAGCCAGTCGGCGAATGTTTTGGCGTCCTTGAGCTGTGTCCATGAGATGGGGGCTGCGTCGGCCAAGACGAGGACCGCCCGGCCGAGGACGATCTCCTGAATGATCCATACCCTGGACCAGTACGCGAGGTCGAGGAACGCCTGGACCGATTTCCACGTGTTAGTGTGGAGCATCGATCCGAGATACTTCAGGATGCCCGTGGCCCCTGCCACGTCAAGCCGGCGTCCTCCGGAGTCTGATTCACCGCTGTCCGAGCATCCCGCGGCTTCCTCGCCGTCGACATCCACACGGCCACCCCAGAGCTCGCTCTGTGCCTCGCTCATCCACCGGATCGTCTCCATGCCGTCCCGGGCCAGGTTGTTTCCGGGACCGAGATGGGAGATGACGAGGGCAGCGGACCGGTAGATCTGGGCCATCCGGCCAACCTGCACTGCTTTCTCAGCCTCGTCGGCCTGGTTGATGCACAGCGCGTCGACCCAGATGTGCTCCGGTGGCGTGAGACCCGGAGTTGGCCAGCTTCCAGGCTTGCTGGCCCTGAAGAAGCGCAGGGCGAGAGCGAGATTGGCCCCGATGGTGCATGGCTTGCCGCCGAGCGTCATGACCTCGGAACCCAGCTGGGGGCTGCCCCAGACGTACGACAGCGCCGCGAATTCGGGCCTGTTGTCCGGGTTCTCAAGGTCGACGGGCGTGATCTGGCACACGAGTGGGTCGTTGTCCTCTGCTGCCTCCTGGATTGCCAAGAGACGAATGAGTAGCTTGGAGCTATCCAGCGGCGAGTAGATCGACACTGGCTCCATGTTGCTGAGTGCGCCGTCTTTCCCGGTGCTGCTGGCTCTACCTATGGTGCGGTTCCAGGAAGCGGGGTTTCGTTCAGCCACAAGAGAGGAAATCTGGGTAAGGCTCTCAAATGGCGTTACGGGTGCGCAGCGGATGCGGCTGAGACAGGAGCACGTGTCTCGAACGCTAGTAGGTACCGTAATCACATCGACCCGGTCTTCGAGAGTGATTGCAACCTTGCTCCGAGGGAAGGCCTTGGAAGAAAGGGGGTACCGAAGCATCCGCTAGAAGGGTTGTAAGACATTAGTACAATAGCTACAACTACTGGTAAATACATAGAGGGAAGCGAGAAAGAGGAGAAGATGGCTTACACATGCAGGTATTTCCATGCCCCTTCACATCTCCAATGCTCCCTTCTCTTACCCCGATCCACTGGCTTCCGAGTCATTCTATCCCCCACGTCTGGAACACATACAACGTACAACCCTCTTCAGAGAGGCTCGTCCTGTCCGCCGCCCGTCACTCCCCCATCAAGGCCTCCGTCGTCCACCCCCGGCAACCGCAGCCAGCCGGGCATTCCCAAGACGCCCCCCGCTCCCTTGCGCCCCTCCTTTTTCTGCCCCTGCTCGCCGTCACCACCACCACCATCACCGCCGCCATCCATGGACCACCTGCGCACGGGCAAGACGCTCAGGTCCGAGTGCCAGCCAGCCTCGTACATCTCCATGCCGGCCCAGGCAATCATGGCGGCGTTGTCGGTACAGAGCCGCGGCGGCGGACACAGGATCTCCAGGTGCGGGTAGCCGCGGGCGCTCAGCATGCGCTTGAGGACGTGGCGCAGGAAGCGGTTGCTCGCGACGCCGCCCGAGACGACGAGGGTTTTGGGGATTATGGTGGTGCTGCTGCTGCTGCTGTTGTTGTCCTCTCCTGCCCTTTCATTTATTTTATTTCCTTCTTCCTCTTTGGCGGCGCGGGCGCGCATGGCATCCAGCGCAAAGATGACGCGGCTGGCCAGGTGCTCAAAGGCGAGCCGCATCGCCTCGCGCGCCAGTTCCTGGCGCTGGGCCACGTCCATGTCTGAGTTTTTGCCCACGAGGCCCTGGACATAGCCGCCCAGGCCCGAGAAGTCGTAGGCCATGTCGCGGCGCAGGGCGAAGGGTGGGGTGAGGGACCAGCCGTAGGCGGCGGAGGTGTACACCCTGATCTCGTCGGCGCGTGTGGCGGGGGGCGTGTAGACGTAGCCCCCGTCGTGTTGTTCGTAGGGGTTGTCCGAGGGTTGAGATGATGGAGGGAAGGCAAACTTCTCGAGCAGGGCGCCGTACATGACGTTCCCGGCACTGGCGAGCACGTCGGGCGGCAGGATGGCGCGGGCGCACTTGTCCAGCATGTCGCCGATGGCGACGTTTTGGGACTCGGCCAGGACGGCGTGGGACGTGACGGAGCGGGAGAGGAGCAGCTGGGTGTGGCCGCCCGAGACGAGCAGGCTCAGGAAGGGAAAGGAAGGCGATGGCTCGTCCGGGCTCGTCGGCGCCTCGAGGGCGTGGACCAGGCGCGGCGTCAGGGCGTGGGCCTGCATGTGGTGAACAGCCACGAGCGGGACCTGCCATGCCACGGCGAGGCCCTTGGCCACCGCCAGGCCGACCGAGAGGCAGGCAATCATGCCCGGGCCCCGGGTGACGGTGACGAAATCGGGCTTCGAGGAGCGGGCGGCGGGCAGGTGCCGTAGCGCCTGCTCGACGAGGTGGGCCAGATGGGCCGTGTGTGACTTGGCGGCGGTTACGGGCTGGACACCGCGGAAGCTCGTGTTGTCGGACGTGACCTTGTCGTTGACGAGGAGACGGGCTCGGGTGCCGCGCTTTTCGAGGACAGCCACGCACGTGTCGTCAAACGACGTCTCGATAGCGACAGTCAGCAGGCCCGCGGCCTCTATGCTTTGGTTTTTGGGTTCGGCTGCATATTGGCGTCTGCCTGCCGTGACGGCGAATAGTCGCCGTGCCCGTGGTCTCGTGCGAAGACATGCCGAAGGAGCCCACGTCGGCAGCCCGTGGGCAGTCACGCGTCTCATTGTGTCTGGGTCCACCGAGTTCGCCTCATATCTGATACATGTGTTCCGGATTCAATGCCGCTATTCACACACCTGGATTTAGAATCACATGTTTTCCAAAAAAGTGGAAGCCGTCGAGGCTCTCGGTCCGGTCAAATGCACGCCAGAAGTTTTGTGTGATATTGCAGCTGGCGGCAGCTGGCCGTGACCACACTACGGGTGTCCTCGAACCAGGCAGCAAGGCTCGAAGAAACTCCAACACGTTTGCTCGGTTGCTCAACACCACAACCACCTCACAACCACAGAATGGAGATACCAGTAGCGCAACGCCGCTTGATGCACTATGCAAATGTCTAGCCCGCCCAAATGCACCGTCGCTATATATGCCAGGCCCAGCCCCAACCCACCCCCTTACAATGCCCCTTGTACATGTTCAAGTCGACGCAAAAAGAAACGTTTTCTTCCTTTGAGATTGATGAGAGACACCCACCTCCCTTTTACATCCCCCCACCACTTCTACCTCCCCCCATTAACCTGCACCCAATTCCGATACTCGCACTTGCACCCGCCCGTGCCGCCGTCCATGCCCCCAAAGCTCGCATCAAAATCCACGCGCGGGTTGACCAGATCCCCCGTCGTATTCAAGTTGACGAGCACAAACCTCGCCCCATCGAGCACAATACGCTGCCGATCATCCACAGCCCTCGCAATGACAAACTTCCCATCCCGCTCGCCGCCGTGATTGTCGAGCGTGACGGTGACCGGGAACGGGAACGAGCCCGGTTGCGTGCCATTCCTCTCCGGCTCAGCGGCGCCACCCCCAAACTCCTTCCCATTCAGCAGCCTCGTCGTGTTCCCCAAGCGCGTCCAGATCTCGACCTTGTACCGCACCGCCGTCCACGTGACGTGGAACTTCGCCTCGGACCGGAGGCTGCCGCCGTCCCGGTCCGCGGGCACGGGGGACGACGACTCGTCGGGCCCGTTGCCGAGCAGCGAATCGACCGACCTGACGTAGATGGTCTTGTCAAAGTACGAGTAAAAGCCGTAGCGCTCCGTCGGCAGGCCGCGGTCGTACAGCCGCAGCGGCTGCTGGGTCGGGAAGCCGAGGGCCGCCGCTGGCGCGCCCGTACTACCGTCCAGGTCGACCGCCGGCGGCGGCGCGATGTCGGACGCGTCCGGGAGCTGCCGCCGCGAGAGGGAGTCGGACCCGGCCGTGTCGTTGACGGACCCCAGCATGCTGATGTAGAAGGGCGTTGGCTCGCCCGCCTTGTCGTCCGAGACCACGCCGTCGGTGGTATTACCCAAGAAGAACATTTCGGCGAGCCTCGGCGGGGCGGGATCCGGTCGGATGGTCAGGCTGGAGCCCGGTTCGTCGCGCTTTTGGAGCCAGTGTCGGACGAGGGAAGTAAACCCCGTGACGGCGATGGCGCGTGGGCGCAAGGTCGGTTCGGGTGTCGTCGTTGTAGAAGTTGTGCTGCTGCTAGTTGATGAATCCTCCGAATCGGACGACGTCGTCGTGGCAGTTTCCGTCGTTGAGCTTCCAAATGTCGTCGTTCTCGTGCTTGTCGTCGTCGTCGTTCTGCTCCGGGCTGATGACGTTTCCGAACCAGACGGGTTCAGCCGCGGAGGTTCCGCGATGGCCTGCTTCCACCGCTGAGCCGGGTTGCTGTCGTACTGAATCTGGATCACGAAGCTGGGCTGGCTGGCGTCAAACGGCGCGACCGAGTCGGCCTGCTCCTTGGGGAGAGAGCAACTCCACAGCGTTGGCGGCTGCACGCAGGCCGTCGTGGCGTCGGACTCGGGGCCGATGACCGTCGAGATGCCCGTGGGCATGGGCGGGAAGTCAGTGAGGTTGAGGAACCGAGACGGCGGCGCGCCGGCCTCGCCGCCGGGCTGCCGCGACAGCAATATGCCGAGGGTCACGCCGACGGCGGTCAGCAACAGCAGCACCGTGATGCACACGCCCAGGCATATCCGCCTCCTCTTCCTGCCCTCGCGCCCGGGCCTGCCGAAGCAGTCGCTGCAGCATGGGAAGCAGCCCCGGCCATGCCACATCCTCCCGGCCTTCCAGGCGACGGCATCCTCCTTCTCGTGCCGCCGCCGCTGCCGCTCTACTTTGTGTCTCGGCCCATGTCCAGATACGTTGGTGAAATGATCACCGGGCACGAATGACCCGAGCGGTCTGTCTGGCAGCCTGGACGGGTGGGCATCGGGAAGTGGTGTCAAGGGTACCTCGGTAAGGCTGATGGCGCCTTGAGATGTCATGGTTTGCGACAGGCCAGGCGGAACCGGACCAGGCGACGGAGGATACATGCTGTTGAGCGGGTGGCCAGCAGGGAAAACCGCGCGGTAGCGGACGTCGTGCTTTTGGGAGGGCGGCGAGTATGGCGGTGGCAGCTCACTGGGTGTCTCTACCTCTTCGGCCACTCCACGCGGCTTCTCAGGCTGAACCGGCCTTGGTGAGATCTGCCGTGTTAGTTTTGATGAAGATGACGGCATCGGAAAGGATACGTCTTCCACGATGATCTCTGGCAGTGGTTGTTGAAGTCGGGGAGTGCTCCGTGGGGGGCCGCGTGAGGATTCAGCTTCCGAGTTTGGTGAAGCGGGGGTAAAGGCCCGTTTCTTATCCACCTCTTTCCAAAACGCTTGACTTTCATCTGGCTTGGGCTGGCTCGAGCCGGGGCTCTGTGGCGTGGGTGGTGCAAAGGGGGAGGTCACCTGGTCCCACCATCCCGTCGATCGAGAACTCGCAGCCGTTGCTGACCGTGACCGGCCTTTGAGCCGGACCGATTTCCTTTGTGTGGTGGCAGGGCTGCCGTCTTCTTCAAACAGTGTGACCGGCGTTGCCATGTCATCATCGTCATCGCTGACATATATCGGCGTGGTGACTGTATCTCGGAAGCTCCTCCTCCTGTGCCTGGCCGCGCCGAAACCATCGCCGCGGTCACTGGCAGTGACCGGCGACACATCGGCAGCTCTGTGGTGCTCGGGGATCGACGGAACAGCTGGCACGTAGCTGCGTTCATCAATCCGCGGCGACGCGCCGTCCTCGGTGTCGGGGGACCAGTACGATTTTGGCTGATTGGGCGAGGCAACCTTTGGCGGCTTGAAGAACCGTGGGAAGTCGACGGGGGTTTCCACGACAGCAGTCTGCGGGCTGATGACGACGTCCGAGTCCGAGGGCATGGAAAAGCCGATCATGATCGGCCCGGCACTCGGGGATAGGTCGGCCTGGGTTGACGCCTCGGCGGCCAGCCTTTGGATCCTCTTGCCCTTTGTCGGCCTCCGCTTCAGCCAGCCAAGCGCGCCGGTAGACTCGTCAGACGGTGCGCCCTCCAGAGCTTTGAGGGCAGCGGCATCGACAAACTTGCCGGTTCGGCTCTCTCGGTGGTCGGGGCTCGGCCGCATCTGCTGCGCAATGTGTTGTTGTTGTTGTTGCTGCTGCTGCTGCTGCTGCTGCTGCTGGCGCAAGTTTGCCATGTCGGTCACCACTTTGATGCCGAGCTTTGCGTTCTGCGCCTTTTGCCTGTGATGGGACCTCAACGTTCGTATCCTCTGGATCGACTGGAGGGCGGCGGAACCGGAAGTGCGTCGCGATATCCGTCGTGATGCCCGCCGGTCTGGCAGTCGTGCTGGCTCGACCACGGCGTCTTCGGCTTTCTCGGTCGCATGCCTGAGCAGGGAGCCATCTTTCTCGGTGTAGGGCGTCAACACCTCGTCGTCTTCCCAGTCCTCCCATTCATCCCTGCTTCGGATCGAAGGCCGACTACTGCTCAGGCCGGTCTGCAGCGGCGGCAGGTCGCTCATGTTTGTATCGGGTTTTGAGTCTTTGGTGACTGATCGGTATTGTTAAGTGTCCTCTAGTTTTCGAGTCGCAAAGAGAATGTCGTTAAACGGAAGCTATCGTGACCTGTGTTGGTGATGTCGGTCTTGTTGGCCGTATCAAGAGCGAGCGTGGGAAGCAAGTTGAGGACCGGCTCAACAATGGCGTCTTCGCCACGTGCTCGAGTCCCAGACGATGAATGAGATTCCCGACTTGGGATCAAAGAAAAGAGTGAAAGACACGGGTTCCAGATTAGGCGCGCTCTTTGGCGCGTGGCAAGAGTCAGAGAGCCAAAGACGGACCCCGACAATACGAGATGAAAAGCAGCGAACGAGGAACAATGGCCAGGTCAAGAAAGAACAAAAGAGTCGTCAGAGACGGCACCGATCCACGACTCCCACTGCGTAGCCGGCCAGCGCGTAGCCGACATGTCGCGTGTTTTTCGCCCACGTCTGTCTCTGTCTTGTTCCATTGCGCGACTCATCCCGTCTGCCCCCTCATTCTGCCTACCTACCTGTACCTACCCTACCCACCCACCTTTACGCTTTAGCAAGCGAGAGCCGCCGTTGCCAATCGCTGCGCGGGGAAACGGCTAGCCGGCTACAGCCTGCGCATGCCCTTGTCTGCAACGAGGTGGCCATCGTCAAGCAGCGCGCTCTCTGTGGACGGCGAGAGCGCCTCCTGTTTGACGTTGCGGAGGCTTCGTGTGGCATAGGCGCCCTGTGGTCGTCTGGTCTTGACGGGATTGGCCGCCGCGAACCGCCCGGAGCTTTGGCCCGCGTCGTGATTGGCTCCTTGTCGCCAGCTGCCCATCTCAGCGGCTGGCCAATCCAGGGCGGCTTCAAGTGTCGTCTCGGCTCAGGCGTCGCCTCCTGCTTCGCTTTGTGCTAAAGGGATGGATGCATCTCATCAAAGATTTATTACGAGAAGTCCTGCGAATGCCATTTCACTTCCAGTCGTTTTTACCTGATTATATGTGGAAGATTTGAAAGCTCATTTACTTGTAAAAGTCCATGATCCGATCGCGTCCCGACCCACAGCCAGTCTCCGGGGCCAACGAATATTTCGGCCGAGCCAGCGATCACAGACCCACTACAGCGGCTCCGTGACCTTCGAACCGCCTGGGTGCCTGATGAAGCGAGCGCGTGCCAGCGTTTGGCCAGGAGGCAATGTCTCTTGGGCAGTTTTAGAAGGAGGTGTCCCCAGAGTCGCTGTTTGGAGGTCCTGTACGTCCGTACTTCTAAAAGAAAGAAATTCGAAGCCATGGTGATCTTAAAGACTGCCAAGTCTTTCGCCTGCGACCTCGTTCCTCGTCCCGCAACACGAAGTGTGCTTGTACCCTCAGACTCCTGAGAGTCGAATAAAGCGGGTGAACGTGAAGCAACCCCAGGCTAGGATGGACACAATGTACCTGCTGAGGATGCCACATGGTCTCTGACCTGGCTGTGTCGCCGACGACTTTCATTCCAATCGCATCGCGTTGTTACTTGGTACAGTTGCAGGTACTTGTACCTCAGGTCAATGGCCACTTTTACAATCCCACCTATGAGAACGTCCAACCTGGAAACATTGGAAAGCAAACAATCCGGGCCCGTCTGAACATGATCATGTCAATTCTCAACCTGTGTGACTCGGGGCATTGGGGGATGCCAGCCAGCTTTTGCCTCGCCTCTACGTGCGATTCAACTACTTTTTTAATTGCCATCCTCTTGGTTCTCGGTATCCCTTCCCTTCCCGGGCATGCGAGTGTGCGATTCCCCCTCGGCGTCCTTGGCACAATCAAATCCTCATCCCTTTCCAGTTTGCTGATGAATTTTTAGAAAAATGTCCACTATTATCAACGGTCAACAGCTACCCGGTACTTCGTACTCCGTAGGCCATGTACGTTAGCTATGCCAACTGTGACTGTGGTTGGGCAGAAGCAATTCAGGTTCGACGCCGCCAAGATGCTGCAGACAGCTTCCGTCTTGCCAAGTGAGAGGTTTTGGCGAGCGGCGGCCGCCATCTTTTGCGATACCTGGTAACGTAGTTCGCACACGCGGCACCTTGCTTACGGAGTCCCGCTTCCAAGGCTGTCAATTGCTGCACAAGTCGGGTGTTATGATGCGATTCAAGAGTGTGAAGCACCAAAGACGATTTTGGAGATCTGTCTTTCCGATCCCGCGCTGTGGCAGTGTGGCACAGCAAAATCGTAGAGTAGCATCCGGCAAGCGGGCATGCGTTGCCAACGTCAACAAGGGGGCGAGAACCTCTGCGTCGGGGCAAGGAGGTGGGCTTCGATGTCTTGGCACGAGGAAATGTTCATCTGCTGTGGGATGATGATGCCACGCCAGCCAAATATCCTCTTCCTTACCAAGCACCTACCGTGCTGCCCTTCTCTTGTTGTCTTGGACGGTGCTCTGGACACGCTCCTTGAACCTAATGCACTGCACTGCCATCCCACTTGTTGCTGCACCGCGTTGATCAAGGGCAGCACAAAGTGGGGACACCCCCATCAGCCAAGTTTCAAGATACACGTACAGTGGTACCGGCCGATCGGGAGCAGCACCGACCGCCCTTCTCGATTCGGTGCGCCACGAGTACTTTGTACAGAACCATCAGTGACGAGACACACAATCGACCCAGAAAAAATCAACAGATCCCGTTGAATAAACCAGTCTCGAATTCCCATTCTACGGTAGCCCGCTTCCCGAATCCAGCGCGTTCCGCCTCCCTCGTGGCCTTGGCGCCAAAGGGGAGCAAGCAACCTACAACCTGGCTTTTTTCAGCTTCGGAGGTGCGACGTCGTCGTTCAGCGACCGTCCCGCGCGCCATCACCATCGAAGGCGGTCGTCGTCGTCATCGTCGTCACCCGCCGCCGCTGCACCGCCGTCTACTCTCCGATTGAGCGATAGGCACCTCGGAGTTCAGCCCCATCAACCTCTAGGCCCCCTCTCGCCCATTCCAGGTACGTGTTCAGTATCACTCACCCCCCTTGTGTCGGGTACCTGCAAAGCCACCTAGTGTGACGAGAAGGGGGGGGGGGATTTGTTGTTGGTGTTTTTGCGCAACGTGTGTCTTTGGGCTAACACATAAACCTCCTTTTGTTTCTTTGCCCCCTCTCCCTAGGCACTCCAAACGACCCAATGTCTCTATCGCGCAGTTCTTCTCCCATACCCGGCGGCGGCGGTGGCTGGGCGAGTCCAGGCCTCAACCTCGCGAGCGGTCGATCGAGTCCGAAACTGAGCGGGACGCCCGTCATGTGGGAGTCATCGAGACAAAAAAGGGGCGGCGTCGGCGGCGGCGGCGGCGCGGCATACCCTTCCTTTACCACCAGGAGCCAGGGTTTCTTTGGTCGGCACATGCGCCGCTTGTCGAGTAGCCTGCCTCGCTTCAGCACGAGCACGCACTACGCCGAGAAGGAGAAGCTCGGTCGCGGCAGGTGGTCGGTCCACAACGTGCCGCTGCTGGGGAGGATACGGGGCATCATGGCCCGCATGGGCAGGAAGATGAAGATACGACTGCTGATCCTGCTCATGATCCTGCTCTCCATTTTCGTCTTCTACCACAGCCGTGAGTAGCAGCCCTGCTTCCTTAAACGTTGTGGGATATGACTGGGCTGACTCGGAAGAAAACAATAGCCTTGGTGACTTATTGGCGGAGATCCCCATGGCTCGGGGGAGGGAAGAAGTTCGTCATATTACTCGGGGCCAACGTCGGCGGCGGCGTGATGGACTGGAAGGGTGCCCGTGAATGGGCCATCGAACGAGACTCGCTCCGGAATAAGAAGAAATACGTGGCTCGCTGGGGGTACGAGCTCGAGATCGTAGACATGAGCACCAAGAAGCGGTACGCCCATGAGTGGCGGGAGAGCTGGGAGAAGGTCGATTTCCTCCGCACAGCCCTGAGGAAATACCCCAACGCTGAGTGGTATGCCCGCTGACCAGTCGTGCTTGTTTGTTTTTGCGTTTGCCGCTCTGACCCCGCGCTCTTTTTTTTAGGTTCTGGTGGCTCGATCTGAACACGTTCATCATGGAGCCGACGTACTCGCTCCAGGCGCACATCTTCGACGACCTCCAGAAGCACGTCTACCGAGACATTAACGAATACAACCCGCTCAACATCTCGCACCCCTTCACCGACGCATACCTCGATGCCGAGTCGCAGAGCCCGGTGGGCGACGGCAGGGCCGGGTCCATCAACCTCGTCCTCTCGCAGGACTGCTCCGGGTTCAACCTGGGCTCCTTCTTCGTGCGGCGGAGCGAGTGGACGGACCGGCTGCTGGACGTGTGGTGGGACCCCGTGGCGTACGAGCAGAAGCACATGGAGTGGGCGCACAAGGAGCAGGACGCGCTGGAGCAGCTGTACACGGCGCAGCCGTGGATCCGCAAGCACACGGCCTTTTTGCCGCAGCGCATGATCAACAGCTTCCCGAGCGGCGCCTGCGCCGAGAACGGCAACGACACGCGCATCCACTACAGCGACCGCGACCGCGACTTCCTCGTCAACATGGCCGGCTGCGAGTGGGGGCGCGACTGCTGGGGCGAGATGTACAACTTCCGCGAGCTCAGCTACTACCTCAACCGGTCCTGGTGGGAGCGCTTCAAGGAGGACTTTTTGGCGCTCATCATCTTCAAGGTCACGGGGCGGAGGGTGAAGTTTTAGAGGCGGCGGCTAGTATCCTTGTTGGGGGGTCTGATCAGAAAATGAGCGAGCGAGCTCCCCGAGCGTTGCCTCGTGTTTCTTTTATACCTGGGTGACTTTGGCTGGGTGGGCCCCGAAGCCGGTGCATGTTTAGCCCGTTTTGCCGTCAGCACCTTCTTTAGGGGGACGCTGGGAACTTGTGTCAGATCCATCAAAGGCGGGCTTCCGGCACAGCGCGGCCTTCCTTTCTCACGTACGGCATTTCTGGGGAACCCAGGCGGGACTGGATCTTAGACAGATATGGTGCATTGTACGAAGCGTGAATTGTTTGGGATTGCGATATTCTTGTACCTAGACATACATTTATCATAGACCGCAGGCTACCGGCGATGGTAACGGGGATAGGAATGAGGAAAAGCAGGCTTCCTTCAACAGTCATGGCCTTGCAATCCAGACCTAGTTGTGTTTGACAGATTGGCTTGCGTTGCCGAGCACAGTGATCGCGCCCGGGGCTCTCTGTACCTTGTGGTACGTGATAGTTTCCATCCAAGATGGGTACCTATGGAACCCGTCGCTGTCCACATACCTTACCCGCAACATTGTATCAATTCAGGACACAGATATCCAGAAGCACGCCCAAGTTCATCTCATCTGATGATCATCATCGGATCTCAGAATGCAGCCCTAACCCTCACCATTGCGCAGCGACACCCGGCCCCACCATCGGCTAAGAACTGCTGCCAGGAAACCTGAAGAGTCCATTGGCTCTCACTTCTTCCAACTGCAACAACACCGAACAACCCATCACCATCCGGTTTCAGGCTCCTTCTCTGGGCTATATCCTGCCTCCCTTTAAAACTGTGACTGGCTGCGGAGATGTCTCAATCCCAGAACCACAATATCTACTGGATGGCGCTTTTCCTCAAAGACTCTGCGCCCAGGGCCGGGGCCGAGTCCCAAACGGTTTCTCCATCCAGAGTCGACCTCCCATCTTGGTCTATCCAGACATTAGTTGATACCCGTCCTGACTTGGCATGCTCTGGCACGCAATCATGACCGTACACATCGCCATACACTGGCCGGTCGCCCTTGTTTCATTTCGTCCTCTGACAACGGCCTTCCCATGTTCTACCCACTGCCTCTGTCTTCCAGGACTTTCGTCGAGGCCGAGTCACCTTGGCTCAAGATAAATCTTGTCTGGCGGCCTCTGGCCGGGAGGTTGGCGCTTCTGGTTTGAAACCACCGCCGTATGCAGCTATGAAGGGAGTAGAGAACTTCAGGGGCATCTTTTCGACTACTAATTCCATTCTTTCTCTGCACCCTTCCCTTCACAGTGTGATCATCGCCGTCGTTCTTTTGCGGCTATTTCTATTCAGCTTTATTTGCTGTGTATTGTTGATTCCTTCGATTCGTTGCTCAGTTGCTGGTCGACTATTGATGCTCCGCGTTCCCTATTGGCAGCCTGAGGTGCCTCTCAGTTGCTATTGTTACGATTTCCGCAACAGACCCAGGTCTCATCCCAAGCTCACTTCACGAGCTGGTGTCTCCTCCAAACCCAAAGACCACCACTGGATTCGTATCATCTGAAGGGCTGTCAACGTGTCAGATTGACAACTCTCAACACACACCTGCCAGGGGCAGCCAACCAATACTCGCTCTGTCAGCCCCGACTTTAAAGCTCTAGGGAGCAGGCCTTCCTGAGTTGCCTTGGGTCTCTTTGGCTAGTACCTCAACATCAAAAGGGGTAATCAAGACCTCCGGGAGTCATCATGGTCCGGCCAGCGTTCGGCTTCGCCAGTCTCGCTCTTACAGCCAGCTCGGCGGGGGCTGCCTCCAACTACAACATGGTCGACGTGTTTGACTCGACCAACTTTTTCGACGAGTTCGACTTCTTCACCCAGCCAGACCCCACACACGGCTTCGTCCAGTACGTCGATGCTGCCACGGCCGGCCGCGACGGCCTAGCGGGCTACGCCGAAGGTGGTGTCTACCTCGGCGTTGACTACACCAACACCACCACCACGGGGCGCCCCTCGGTCCGCGTCACGTCCAGAAAATCGTACACCAAGGGTCTCTTCATCGCAGACATCGCCCACATGCCCGCCGGCGCGGGGGGTTCCGGCTCGTGCGGTCTCTGGCCGGCCTTCTGGATGTTCGGCCCCGGCTGGCCCAACTCGGGCGAGGTGGACATCATCGAGGGCGTCAACAGCCAGACGTCCAACTCGGTCACGCTCCACACGGGGCCGGGCTGTTCCGTGACCAACCCGGGCTCCCTGCCCGGGACCAAGCTCCTCTCCCCCGACTGCCAGGGCCACGAGGGCTGCACCCAGCACAACCTGGGCGCCTCCAACACCTACGGCGCCTCCTTCAACGCCGCGGGCGGCGGCGTCTACGCGCTCGAGTGGACCGACGCCGCCATCAAGGTCTGGTTCTTCCCGCGCGGCAGCACCAGTCCCGTCTCCTCTAGTATCTCCTCCTCATTACCACCACCAGACCCATCCACCTTCGGCACCCCGCTAGCCGCCTTCGTCGGCGGGCCCTCGAGCTGCCCGCTCGCCCGCCACTTTGCCAACCACAACCTCGTCTTCAACACGGCCTTTTGCGGCGACTGGGCCGGCCGCGTCTGGGCCACCGACGAGACGTGCGCCGCGCTGGCTGCCCGGTGCGAGGACTTTGTCGGCGCAAACCCGGAGGCCTTTGCCCAGGCGTATTGGCTGGTTAACTCGGTTGGCGTGTATCAACAGGAGGAGTAGGAGGATGGGGATGGGGATGGAGCTGTTGGTGGTCGTCTTCTTCTTCTTCTTCTTCTGGGGTAAAGGGTTCTCCAAGCAACCCCCTGTGACCAGAACCTCCGTCTTTGTGGCGCAAAGAGCATGTGGTTTCGTTGTCTCCGTGATAGCGTAGTAATTCAATTCGCTTGGACACCCGGTCACTCAGTCAACACATCAATCATAGTACTCAACATAATGGAGGCCGACGTGGATGTGTATCTCGCCAGAGTGCACATCGCTGCCCTGTTGTACATTTACAGGCTCGTTATTCATCTCAATCCTGCCCTGACCCTAGATGGCTGACGCCCGTTGGCCCTCCATGTCACCAAGCCCGCTCCAACACTCCCTCCCACTGCTCCCGTCCCGCAGCCCCCTTCACTCAGCCAGATCGCTCGTGACGTTGCTGAACTCGCCCTTCTCCAGCTTGGTCTTCCAAAACACCGGGTTGGTGTCGGTGAAGCCGTGCTTCTCCCAGCCCGACTCCCTGACGTGGTAGAGGTTGATGAAGCCGCCCGAGTAGGCGTCGCGGTGCGTGGCCGCCAGGATGCTGCGGCTGCCCAGCTCGAGCGCCTCGTCGGTCGACAGGTCGTAGCGGTACTCGGCGTCGAGCACGCCGTAGGCGAACGTCTGGCCGGACCCGACGCAGAACAGGTTGCCGGCGAGGCGGGTGCCGTCCGAGTCAATGTAGTAGAGCGCGGGGCCCTCCTCCTTGGTCACGCCCGCGCACATGGTGCCCATCGAAAGGCCCATGCCCTTGTACTGGTACACGAGGTTGGCCAGGATCTTGCTCGCGGCCGCGACGCTGATGCGGCGCTTGTGGCGCAGCTCGTGCAGCCGGCACTGCATGCCCAGCCAGGCGAGCCAGTACTGGCAGTCGGCCGCGCCGCCTGCCATGGTGCCGAGCAGGTCCGAGTTGATCTCGATGACCTTCTTGACCGTCTGCGACGCGATCCAGTTGCCCGCCGTCGCCCGCGAGTCCGTCGCCACGATGATGCCGTGCTGGAACCGGAACGCCAGCGTCGTCGTGCCGTGCGCAATCTTGATCGGGCACGACGGGTTCGACCGGTCGTCTGTCGCTGCGCGGAGCCAGGCCGAGGGCTGCGAGTCATGGGATTCCATCGATCAGCGGCTCAACGGGACTCGAGAATGCTGAAAGCTGGAGAATAAAATCAAAACTTACGTGTGCTACCGGCGGCATGATAAATTTGAGAGAGAGACTGGGCACGGCGTCGGCGAGGTCCTGCTGCTCCTGCTCCGAGAAGACCTCATTCTGCTGGTATTTCGGGCGGCTGTACCGAGCCACGAGGGTATCCATCCTGGGCTTTTGGTTGTAACCGGTTCTGTGGGCGTCGAAGAGATAGGTTCAAGGAGACGCTTGTAATCCTCCTTGGATCGAGCGTCGATGCGGGGCGGCAGAAATTGTGTGAACTTGGTGATGACTTTGGCTGGGGGTGCTGGAGCTGGTCGTTGGAGGCGGGTTGCAGGAGCTCTCAGCACAGGCAGCTCCCGATGCGCGTTCTCGGCAGCCTTGCTGCCCCACATTCCATGTCTTGGCACCAAGTTCAACGTTCTTGCAACGACACCATAGGTCACTTCACAAGCGGTTATTAACAGGCTTTGAGAGACCCCAAGGCCTCGAGCATCATAATTCTGACCGGCAATACTCAGTGGCTCCCTGAAATTGGCATGACTGAATGCGCCATTGTAACACGAACTCGAACCCTGATAGCGTCCGAGCTGGCCTAGAGACTCCTCGACAACGTTCATGCAAAGGGACCAAGACATTGATGAGTAGCAGCACCCGACGTAGATTCTGTCTTGATTCCTTTTATCTTCCCTGACTCCGACGGCGTCATCACAACCGCCCGCCTGTCAGACTATCGGGCCACCACCAACAGCCGCCAGCCCGCGCCTGTTGCCGAGCTGCAGCCGGACGATGGCGACCGACCCCCAAACCTAAGCAAGGTAGCCGATGGGTATTGCTTCACCCATATCCGTAGACCTAATGAATAACTCGACCGGCCGGACAAACCCCGCGGCCGTCAGGCGCCCGTAGCGACCTGCTCCAGGATGACAACTAAAGATAGAAGATAAAAAAATCCGGTACCTGTAAAATGCAAAGACCCGCTCAAACACCCCGTCCAATGCATGTTTCCTGTTGCAAAGGCACCCAACCGAGCCCCCTCCCAAAAATGCACGCAGTAGCGATACAAAACGGCGGCCCCGCGGCGCCTGGGTGAAAGAGAGTCGCCCGTGTCGTGTACCCCGAAGTCAGGGAACGCCAGAACCCCAATGATGCTCGTGTTTAATCGTACAGTCCCTGACAAGTCTTCGAATTGTGCCGCAGTCGGTTGGAAATGAACGAAGACTCCTTCTGGAACAAAACAAGCTTGGTTAACGAAAACGCGCTCCCGCCAAAAAATTAAAGGGATTGTCCACCCCTCCACCCTACGTTCCAGATGACGTGGGCAATATCCCGGGCCGTATTTACCGTAGTGAGCATTCGACCGACAAGACCGTCGTCCGGGTTGGCGGGCAGCAACTCCTCGGCTGGCATGAACATCCCCGACGAGGTTCTACGCATGCCAGCTGGGTCCGCAGTCAGGCTGGCCGAAGACGCCGACCGGCGCAGTCCGGAACCGCCCTCGCCACGTTGCGCAGCCGGGAAAGCGCCGGGTCGGATGTCGATCTTGTCCTCGTCCTCGTCGTCCTCGTCTTCGTCCTCGTCCCCGGCGAAGAAGATTTTCCCCGACTTCTTGGATGGGCGCAACGTCTCTTGGGAGGAGGAAGGCGATAAGAGGGGGCTCCGGATTCCACCACTCGTGCTGTGCTTCATGGCCGTTTCGGTCGGCTCGGGAGTATCTTCCCGGTACTTCAATGTGGTGGAGGGAAGCATGGCGATCGTCTTGCTCTCCGATCCACTGCTCGAGTAACTCTTTTTCAACACCGGCCGCCTCTTCTTGCTCTGTGTCTGCTTCATCATTATGGCGCCGTCATCTGAGTCGCTGTCGCCCCCATAGCTTTCCATGGCGGCCTCGTCGTCCTCGTCATCCTCGCCCTTCACATCGACCGCGATGCACTGGGAAACCTGCTCGTTGAAGTGGATGTGCTTCCGTCCACTGTTCGGGGAGACGAGCCCCGACGATCTCGCAGAGGGAAACAAGCTGGTGCCGCCGTGGCTCACGCCGCGTGACGAAAAGGGGAATGTCATGAAATCCGTGTTGGCCCGCTCGAGGCCCGGCCGCCTGAAAGTCCTCTTCAACACTCCCTTCTGCTGAGCCTGCACCGCTGCCGCTGCTTGCTTAACGAGCGACGAAGTGGAGAGTGACCTCTGGAGCATGATCTCCGACATGCTCCTCTTCTTCAAGATGGGCTTCTTGTTGACAAACGAGTTTGACTTGGAGAGCCTAGCACTGTCGGAACTGCTCGTTGTGTGGTTGAAGCTCGAAGCGCCCGTCTGCAACGGCCCGTAAAGCCACGTCACGTCGTGGTCCTTGAGCCTGTTGAGGTCAGATGGCATGGCCAGAGAGAGCGGGAGAAGGGGTTAGCGCACCAATTCAGAGTCTCAGCCGAGACCGTGTTCAACTTGTTCTTGGACTTCATCCACGTCCTCCACGATGCATTCTCCAGCCGCGCCGAGTTGTTGTAATCGCCTCGTCTTGACACGATAAGCTTCCACGACGACCAGATATCCTCCTCGCGCCAGTTATGCGACAAATAGTCAACATGCCGGGAAGGCTGTGCCCGTAATGCGATATCGTCTTCGGCTCTCTCTTGGAACTCGGGACTGCCAGGTGTCGATGTGACGGCCGAGCCGTCATGTTCATGTGGCGGGGAGCGATCCAGACTCGCTGGTGGCCCCCGGTCCACAAGATGGCTAAAGTAGCTGCCGTCATCGTATTGCTGGATTGTGATGTCTTCTGGCGTGGCCGGTATGCTGTGGCAATCCGAAGCCAGGGAGAAGTATGAAGCCGGCGTCGACAAGTCTGACAGATCAACCGAGGCGTGCGTGGCCTGCGGGGATGACGGTGCTGAAGAAATGCCCGACGCTGAGGAGGACACTGGCGGTTGAGAGTAGAAATCACTGAGCCGGGAGGTTGAGGCCGATGGGCGAAAACCGGAGCGCTGCGTCACGAATTTCGGCTGCGAATGGGAGCGTCGCAGGCTTGTCGAGAAATAGCTGTCGTCCTCGGACGTCGTGAGAACCACGGCCATCCTGCCAAAGGGAACCCCGGTGATCCAGATCACCTTTAATCCTTCTCCAACAACGAGCCAAGCGATGCCGTCATAAGTGGAGGGCGGAAGTCAGTCCGGGATTGACAGCAGAAGAACGATGATGATGTAGGTATCGTGGATGGTGAGGATGTCGCCGCCCCCGGATCGTTCGCTGCTCTTTCTTCGCTGACTACTAGCCCGTGGTGGCTGACGGGCGTCCTGGGCAAACAAGGGCGGTGACCGGGACAGGAGGGCTTGAAGTTCTCGATTGTTGGTCAAGATCGCTTTTCTCGTCCGAGATCCACCTTGAAAGGCGCGCTGCACGCAATTAAAGATTAGACCTGATGTAAGCAGGGCGTGGGTGGAATCGAAGGAGGGGCAAAGCAGAAGCGGTAAAAGGGTAGAAAGGCCATAAGGGAAAGGGCCGAATGGAATATATCGTGGGCTGAATCGTTCAGAGTTGTGTTCGAGAATGGGGGACTGCGGGTCTAGGCACTTGGTGCAGCTCGAACGGAAGCGGGTTGCCCAATGCCTGTTGCTCCCGCGTCCTCGGACCCCCCGTTGGCCTTCCAGGTTGTTGCGCCAAAACGTGGGATGCGTGACTGGGCGGGGCGCTGATACTCAGACGGGGGCGTGGGATTTGGGCGGTACCTCTACGGTGAAGAGAGGGTGCGATAGCCAGTCTCGCGGTGGGCGTACAGGTATGGCCAACGGCGGATTGGCATGATCCCACGCCTAAACTCTGTGGAGTGCAGCGAAGCGATAGGCGATGCGGTGCCTCCGTTCGCTCAGCCCAACCAGCAGTCACCCGTCCCTTGAAGACCGCGTTCGATTGGGCGATGCTGCCGAAAACGGAAACGCAAGGCTGGAGGGCGGGCAACGTGACCTTCAAAGGAGACACGAATGACAAAATAACTTACTGCTAGCAGAGGCAGATCGACTTACGGCGGCGGGAGATGGTTTTGGGTGGCCTCCCAGCGACGTGGCCACCTGCGGCAGGTAGAGGTAGTCTGGCCCGTGATTTCCTTGGTTTTGGAGAACGGGTAGGTACCTCTAAGGGCAAAGAGAAGAGAATGGAGGTCGGCGGGTCTGCTCGACACGGTTGTGTCAAGACTCGTGTTGAGCCATGAGTTCCCGGTCGCTAGTTATCTTGCGTGCCTCTTCTTGGGTGCGTTTTGGCGACTCGAAGTTGTTGAAGAAACCGGGAAAAACTGCAGACACTGCGGTGGAAGTCTGGGGTAGGGTTCTCTGTGCAACGCGGCGCCGGCTTGGGAGACGGTCTCCTAGGGCCTGGGCATCCCCCCATGTCCCAGTCTCGACAGGGCTTGCTGGACGTGGGGAGGCAACAACGGACGCGGCAGGCGGAATGGCTGGAATGGACGGAAGGTGCTCCACACCGAGCGTGTGACCTCCTCTTCGCCATTTGCTTGGTTGGCGCCATCCTGTCGTCTTTTTAGCACAGCACAGCCGGCGTCCCATGGATCCAAACAACTGCCCCGTCGATATTTTCCAGCAAGGCAGTAACTTGAATGTATTGTACCTCCGTACGAAGTATCGACAGTTGAATCCCTAGACAGGAAACGGGCATGATGAATGCCCCCCTGGAGTCATGGATCCATTCGGCGTTCCAGGTACGGTACCCTTGACGGGCACATGCTGTCGTCGAATTCCTTGATGGGCGCCAGCACCATCCAGTTTTGCCGATCGGGGTTTCTGAAGGTGGCTCCAATTCCATCGACAGAACGCGGCCGCAGGCAATCTTACCCGGACACGGCGGTCTCCGCCAACTTCCAGGGTGGTTGGCATGACATGGGCTGTTGCGCAGCTCTTACATACAGCCTATGATTCTCTCACAGGCCGGCGTTTCGTCAGGTTTCTCTTCTGCGCGAACTGATTTGCCAGGAGTCGTGGGTATCTGGAAGAAACATCCCTGCCCGTAGTTTCTGCGCAGTTTTCTCCACCTTTGCTCATTGATGCAGTCTGCAGCCCAGGCGCACCGACTCACCGCCAACCCAAGGATATCGTCCCGATCGTGATCGTGGATGGCACTTCGTACATATGGATACCCCTGATGAGCAGTGTTTCGAGTTTCGACAAGCCTGGCCTGGCATCGATGGTTTACGTTGCCTACCAATGTTGCCTTCCTCGGCGTCGGGATATGATGGAGATATTTTGCGCGGCAGACTTCTCTCGGCCATCCGACTCTTCCCGTTGTCGCTGAAACCATCGCCTCCCCAGTGCCCAATGGGTCAGACTGCTCATTAGCATACGAAGACTACCGGCAGCAATTGAAACATGGCGGTGGTTCCTTTTGGTGTCGAAAGCCGGGCTCGGCAAAGTTTGAACCTCGGCCGCCAGTCTCGCCACTATCAATTGCAAAACCGCAATTCTGGACCGGGGAGCAGCAATCCATCTCCTACATTGCCCGTGTTCGGTATCTCGGCTGCAAAAGCGGGCAGACGGCGACTCTCTCAGTCTCACTGTATCAATTGCTCGCGGGCTAGTAGCCTTTGCTCAGAGGAGCATACTATTATTAACTACAGAGCAGGTAGATTACCTATCAACATACGTCCGTCATCGACTCCTCACCCATGCCATGAGCTCATCCTCTGCCCGGCCTATCAGATGGAGATACACTCCGACACAGCAAATCACCGCCAGTGAAACCGCACACGCCGATGCAAGTCCAGCATATGATACCTCGCTTGGATCCACCAATGTACCGCGGCTGCAGCAGAAGGCATCCGCAGGTTTTTAGTACACCCCGATCTACAGCCCGCCAGATATCTCTCAGTCTGAACTTGTCGCACTTCGTCCTTAAAACTCATGCTTCAACAGAGGCGTCGTCGTCTCGATAAGGCTGGAGACATAGGTATGGCCCACGGCTAGCTCGCCGGAGAGACCACCCGGTGAGCGATTAACAACTGTCCTCGCCATGGCCCAGCCAGCGTGTTTTGGACAGTATCTACACCCCAATTGTGCGGCTACACATTTCATATGCAAGAGCTCACCTCATGACTAGAGATGGCGTAACCACCTTCCAACGCACATGCCCTGCTGCGTCAAAAGAGGACAGACAAGCTCGGGCCGTTCTCTTGCTCGTCGCTTGCCTGAGTGCCTTGACCGAGTTAGCATCACCCCTCCCTCGGACCGACCTTCGGGCCACCGGTGAACGGTGCCATAGGCTGGCGATACACCCAATTTATTAGCAGTACCGCAGCACGGCCCCTTGACAGCACACCATCTTCCCCTCAACTCGCTACAGAGTGCGTCTGCTCTGTGTTACCCAGACGGGTTCTAGAGCTTCCATCTTGTCTCGGCCGCAGCGGTTCGCTACCAGGGGCTCTGTTGGGCCGGTACACCTACCTTATGCGGTATGTCACATTGATATCAGAATGATGGGATTCCACTGACAGAAGCGACATCTTGGCGTCAGATAGACTAATCGCCCAATGGACCGACAGTGGCGGGTAGAAATCAAAGTTGCATTATCGACATGATCGGATCGAGGATTGCCAGCCTCAGCCGTGCCCACATCCGACGTTGGCCGGCCTCGTCCCGCCGCCGTTGAGACCGATATATCTGGAATCTGGATCCCCCCCTCTTCTTCCCAATACCCCACATGCAACGTGGAGAGAGGAGCGCGATGGTGTATCCGGTCCCAGAAGTTGCGAGATGCATGAAGTTGGCGTGACATCGGGCCCTTTGGCCGAGACGGACACCTTCCCATCATCATCGCATCGGCGGGTCTATCTTCCTGTCAGAGCGCGCTTAATCTGTATGCATGTTATGTCCAACGCCCTGGCGTGGACATTGCACACTGGCGAAGAGAGACGATAGAAGTGACAATGGTAAACCGTTGACACATGCATATGCACCAGATGCATGGCTTGCATATGTGGCCATGACATGAGGTGGGCAGCGCCATGATGACTGGCTGGAATCAATTTCCCATCCCTCTCAAGCCGGGGGAACAATTGCATTGTTGGCAGAGAGCCCTATCAGAATTCTATCGAAAAGCCTCCGACAAAATACCACGATGGATGACTCGCGCAGAGAGGCTCAACTTGACCATGGCCACCGTCACCGTCCATCACCATGTAATCCGCCTACGTATCTCTCACAATCACTCTTACTGGTACGGTAGGTATCAACCCCTCGCAGCAAAAGCAACCTCCCTCGGCAACCGAAAGCTAGCACAATACATGCTCTTCGCCGGCGCCACGTCCCTCACGCAATGCACCGCCACCACCCCTTCTTCCTCCTCCTCTTCTTCTTTTCCCTTCTCCTCACCGACACCCCCCCCAGCCGCGGCAGGCCTCACAACGAACCCCAACTTCTCACCAATGCGCTCGCAGATATCGGCTTGGGCCAGCCGCAGCGCCGCCTCCTGGTCGGCGGCCTTGACCGAGAAGCAGTGCACGTGCACCATGGGCAGCCGTTGCCGCTGCCGAGTGTCTGGGGTTTCGGCGAAGAGGGCCTCGCGCCCGGCGTAGACGCCGCGGTAGGCCGGCAGGAAGTCGATGGCCGAGGCCGGGAGGTTCATGACGAAGTGGGAGATGGTGGGCGGGAGGGGGATGCGGTCTTCGCGGGTGGTGTAGCGGGTGCGGGGGCGGGGAGGGGGGTTGGGGTTGGAGTTGGAGTTGGTTGTGGTGGTGTCGTTGGTGGTGATGGGTGATGGTTCGGTCTGCGGCAGGGCTTCCTTGCGAATGACGACGGCGCATTCCCCGCTCTGGGAGGCCTCGAAGACGGAATCGGCGGCTTGGTGGATGAAGACGCGGCCGTCTTCGCAGAAGGGGCGCACGAAGGGCGTGACCTGGCGATACGTTGCTGTTGTGTCAGAAGGTGCGTATTGCAAGAGAAGACACATTGCTGGCTGACTGACCTTGTTCTTCTTGATGGCGGCCTCGAGGCACTTGAAGCTCTCGGGGTTCTTGTCGTTGGCCCAGACAAAGACGCGCTTCTTGCCGGCGGGCACGGCGAAAGGCCCGATGCCGGCCATGACGTCGCAGACGACCTCGCCCGGCTGGAACAGGTTGATGAGCCGGCGGTGCTCCGACTCGAGCTTGCTGTTCCAGTAGACCTTGGAGTAGTCGAACTCGAAGATGCAGTCGCTCTCGGAAACCTGCACGTTCAGGTCGCCCGGCCCGGCTAGGACTTCGTACTGGAATGTCCGGAACTCGGACTCGGACCCGACGTTGTCGACCTTGTTGATGACGGTCTTGATTTGGGGGTTCTTGTCTAGTATGATCTCTGCCACCAGGTTTTTGTAGGAAAGATAGTTGTCGCGCAGGTTGAGGTGTGCTGGGTCCGTTAGGGGCTGCTGTTATGGGAGAGAGTTGCGTGATGGCGGTGACCTACCTACGTGGCCGGCGATGTTGAAGCCAGAGGGAATCTCATCGTGGAGATCCTCAGGCAGAATGGAGCCCATAACATCACCTGGCGGATGGTCAGTTCTGGCACGGGCCCACGCATCTAAGGCACAGCTGGGTTCGTACGATAAGTCCAGTAGTCGTAGTCGAGCCGCAGCTCATAGGGCACAACCGTCAACTCCTTCTTGTCGACGCCTTCTTTGAGCACCGGACCCCATGTGTCAGAGGCTATGAAAGGACAAATTAGTATCCGTTCTCATGATATGTGTGACGCACTCAGAGAGCGGGCCATGACCATACCTTCTGGTCGGACACTGGGAGCCAGGAGGAGGCACTTGCGTCCTTGCTCGGCGAGTGCCTTGTCCGGATGGGGACGGATGGGCGAGACGCGGTCGACGTGGAGAATCTCCTTGCCAGCGTCGAGTGACTTCCTGTATTTTGAGATGAGCCTGTTGTCCAGCACGGCGGCGGCAGCAATGTCGACCGTCTTGGAGAAGAGGGCGCGGTTGAGAGCTGCAGTGCCCGTGCGGACGATTGGTGGCCGGAAAATGGTCATCTTGCCCTCCACACCCCAGTCCTCTCCCTGCTGGCTCATGGTAGTCAGAAGCTCGCCCAGGATAATGCACTGGTTGGGAGAGGAAGTGTGTTAACTCACCTGTCAAATTAGGCCAAATCGAGGATACAGAAAGGCATACACGGAGCACAGTTGCGTGAGACCCGCTGAAAAAGAGAAACTAGCCAATGAGAAGCTAGAGTTTGACAGGTGAAGATCAGAGAGTTCGGCCATGCTCATTCACGATCAGGGACGTTTAGTTTACTTATCTGCCGAAACCCAGATCTATCTCCGGAGGATCTGGGCATGGTCACTCGTAAGTTGGGTTTGTGCTAAGGAGAGATGGGTTCCTGAGGAAGTACTCCCAGAATGCTTGGTTAAGTTCAGTGTCACATCCTCGGCGGAGTTAGAGTCTGTGGTTTGGGGCTAGAGTTGAAGGGACGAGTGATCGGAGAACAACTAAGCTAAGCCGCCCTTGACGCCCATTGACACAAATAACTCGGATCATCAACAAGAGATCCGTCCTGCCCTAGAGTCTATATGATACGAACGGTGCTTGCTTCACTAGATAACTAACCAACATGCTGCTCTCACCACAAGCCTCCCTGACCAGAAAAAAAACCCGCCGACATCACCTGCCCTTCCGCATCTGCGCCTGCGCAAACTTCCGCAGGCCCCGGTAGAACACCTGGTACCCCACCCCCTGGTTGTCCCTCACGTTAAAGATCTCAGTCAGCCGGATCTGCCACGGCGGGTAGCCGGCCAGCTCGACGTGGGGCGCAAAGAGGATGAGCAGGTCGGGTTCCGTCATGACGCTCTCGTTCAGCTCGGCGTCGACGAGCTCCGTGGTGATGTCGGCCGCGTTGAGCTTCTTGCGCTGCGACATCTCGGCCAGCGTCTTGGTCAGGTCGACCATCGAGTCCCGCCCGTCCTCGGCCGAGATGAGCAGGATCGAGATGTGCTGCCTGGGCTCGCACTCGTCCTCGTCGCTGCCGCTGCCGCTGCCGCTGCTGATGCTGACGTCTGCCCCGTTCTCCGCAGAGACCGACGACTCGAGGGCGGGGACGTGCGGCGCCCCGAGGCTCATGGACGGGCAGTTGGGGCCAAAGTAGAAGTGGAGCTTCTGCGAGACGGCCTCGTGCGTATCCTTGAGGTAGCCCTTGAGAATGCCTGTGGGCGTCGGTTAGTGGACTCGTGCGCGCACAGCACCTGGCCCTTCCTCCCGGCTTTGTCACATACCCGTCTTCTCATATATCGACAGCTGAGGGATACCCGAGCTGGCGCACCATGCGGCCACATCCGTCACCTCGTTGATCAGCCTCTCCAGCCCGGCTCCGCTGTGTCGCTGGTCCTCCAGCGACAAGATGACACTCAGGTGTTTGGGTAGCCGCCGGAGCGCCTTGACATCGCGTCGTATCAGCTCGGGTGTCCGGTGGTGGTGGTAGTAGATGGAGTATATCCGGTTCACGACGGCATTGTAGGCCTGCCGCAGGCGGATGTAGACCGAGAAGAAAATGTGGATCGTGGCAAAGACAAGCACATGGTACTGGCGCCGGAGGAAGCGGCGCACACCAAGTCTGGCCTTTTTCTCTTCGCGTGCTTTCGTCGATCCGGTCCGAGATCTTGACCTGGACCGGGAGGGTGCTGGCGGGAGGTAGGGCTGTCGCCAAAGGAAGCCAGTTAGATTGGGCATTGTTTTGGTGGCGTTGACCCTGGATTGCACGCACCTTAAGGAGTCGTATCCTCTCTTCAGGAGTCAGTAGCTTGTGTCCTAGGCGCTCGTCTTGCCGGTATGTGTCCATGGCCCTCGGGTTGGGCGGCATCTTGTCGGTGTGCGGCGCTGCGCCAGGTCGTCCGAACAGGTAACTAATCTTTTGTCCCAAGAAATTGAAGAAGGCACACAAGCCGGGTTCAGAAAAGAGAATTCAGACAAACAAGAGGGCAATGTTATCCCTGGTCTTCAAACAGCTGCTCTATATGCTGGGAACAGCTGGCTTCTTCTGTCGCCGCGTCATTGGCGAGGCAGTGAACTTGGAAGAGTGTCAATCCCCGACAGTGGATTGGATGTCGTATTTACTTCGTACAGGCGCCTTGCTTCCTGCTTCCTGCTTCCTTGCGTCACTGCCAAGCTCGTATTTTACTGCATCGACGAACAGGCCCATACAGCGCAACTCAGGGATACCTGTACTGTACCGTACAAGATCCCTCACTGAATTACAACCCACCAACACCCCGCCCACTTGATGCGCCCATGCCCACTTGTTGATCTCACCACGCAGCCCAGATCCAGCATCAAGAGGCAGCTTCCCACCACGCCCCATGCGCAGCCGTTATCGAACGCGCGAGAGGTGACGGTCGCCGCTATGGAACGCGGCGCGTCCAGCGCATCGCGCTCTCTCTTCCCGCAGGGCCCCAGCTTCAGTCTCGACGACTTCTCCAACAAGGACTTCATCGTCGGCGATTTTGTCGACTCCCTCGCCGATGCTGCCGTCCCCGCGAGTCGCCGCTCTGGCCCCGCCCACCAGGCCTTCGACCCGAAACCGTTGATTCGGGCGTTCGAGAGTGAGCTCTCCCTTTCCCTGCCTCGGGTCCAACACACTGGCTCTCTTCTAACGTGGTGCCTGCAGACTCCTTGTCGCAGCTGGCTGCCCTGTCCGAGGAGCTGCAGGAGAAGGAGTCGGAGCTCCTGTCGCAGGTCCGCCGCGCCGAAATCCAACATGATCAGACTCTCGAGACCTTGGGGCGCAAGCTCGACCAGTCCATGGCGCAGTTCGAGGCCCTCGACCTGACTCTCAACAACCCCGGCACCGCCGCCAACGGACACGCACGACCCGACGGGGGAGGCAACATTGCCGTCCAGATCGGCGAGAAGCTCGAGGAGCTCGACAGGAAGCGGAGGAAGGCGCAGGACGCCAACTTCCTGATCCAGTGCTGGATGGAGGTGTCCGAGACCGGCCAGCTGACGTCGCTCGAGGAGATGCAGCGCCAGGGCGGTGCCGAGAACAAGGTGCGCTGCGCCGTGATTGCTCGCCAGCTGATGCGCATCAGCCAGCGCCTCGACCCGACTTCATGGGGCCAGCCTTCCAACGGCTTTCAAGGAAACGGCATTACCAACGGTGTGGCTGGGACAAACCGACGACACAATACCAGGGAGGCCCTCGAGAAATTTTCCGAGCTGCTAGAACAGGATCTGCTGAAGCAGTTCAACAACAGCTATCGCCGGCAGAACTTCGACGACATGATGGAGTGCGCGCGGGTGCTCTACGACTTCAACGGCGGCGCCAGCGTCATTGCTGCCTTTGTCAACCAACACCAGTTTTTCATTGACCGGGACCAACTCATCACGGACGAGGTTACTACGGACGGCGAGACATGGGACCAGCTGGCCGATCCGGATTCCGACCCCCCGGGCGTCGAGCCAAGCCTACAGTCGCTCATCGACGAGGTCAGGATCGTCATGCAGGAGGAGTCCTTCATCATCAAGCGGGCATTCCCCTACTACGAAACCGTCCTGATCAAGTTCGTCCAACGCGTCTTCCAGCAGTCCATCCAGCAGAGACTGGAGATGGTCCTGGACAAGGCAACCACCATCTCATCCCTGGCCTTCTTGCGCTCCGTACACGCCTCGCGGGCCTACATCAGCGCCCTGGTAGAAGACCTCAAGACGCACGGTCTGACGGAGCATCCAGAGCCGTGCTCGGCCCAGATCTCGCAGACACTGGACCAGCAGCTGGAGGAGTTGTTTGTCCCGTACCTAGTCGGAAACTCGTACATTGACCGAGAGAGGCGGAGCTTGGAAGAAGTGTACAACTCCCTCCTCTTCAAGTTCACCATCTACCATTCCAGGCGGAAAAAGACCCCGACCGGCTTCATGGCGGCCATCGCCCAGCAGGGCACCCAGCTCATCGCGTCAGCCAAGGACGCCTATATGGAGCGCTTGGAATCGTCGGATCTCACGCCCACCCAGAAAAAGATGATGCTCCGGGTCGCCGGCGTCCAGGACAGCAGCAGCAACAAGAACGACATTGAGGTGTCGGAGCAGGACGGCGACCTCAGCGTCGCCTACGCGAAGCGCATGATCGGCTGGCTCGCCGAGAGCGTGCGCCGCACCCTCGAGATGGGGTCCGCGAGCGAGACCCCCAAGGACGTCAACACGCTCCTCAACCTGCTCCTCACCACCATGGGCCAGGTCTACGTCGAGACGGCCCTCGACGCGGCCCTCGACCAGGCCACCGCCCAGGAGAACTCCAAAACGGAACCCGACCTCTCGTACCTCCCCAACCTCCGCCCCGCCGTCACCATCACCAACCTCATGTCCCGCTTCATCACCACGGTGCTCATCCGCCTCGCCGAGTCCAACACGACGGTCCGCCGCAGCATGGAGGCCCAGTCCAAGCTGGCCATCGAGGCCACCGAGCGCAAGGCCAACGCCGTCGTCAAGTCGACCCTCGACGTGGCCGTCCACTGGACGACCAAGCTGCTCGCCCAGCAAAAGAAGCTCGACTTCCGCCCCAAGGACAGCGACCTCGAGGCCGGCCTCGTCGACTCGCTGCAGACCCCGACCTGCCAGGCCATCTGCATCTTCCTCCACGCCCGGGTCGCCGCCAGTGCCCGCCAGGCCCTCGACGGCCACAACCTCGAGGCCTTTTGCTCCGAGCTCGCCCTCGCCGTCCACCGCCTGCTGTTTGACCACTTCAAGAGGTTCCAGGTCAACGCCACGGGCGGCCTGATGGTCACCAAGGACATGGCGAAATATGTCTCGACGCTCAGGGAGTGGCCGCTGGTCAAGGATGTCGAGGTGGGCCTCGAGGTGCTGACCGAGGTCGGGTACCTGTTCATTATCGGGCCCGAGGCGCTGAGGGAGCGGTCCAGGAATCTGGCTTCTGGGTCTTCGTCGTCTTCGGGGGCGGGTGGCGGAGGCGGTGGTGGCGGCGGCGGCAAGAGGCTGGGCAAGGCCGATTTCAAGGCGTTTGTGCAGAAGCGCGAGGATGCGGGGAGTGCGGGTGTGCAGAGCGTTTTGGCTGGGTTGTGAGGTGGTTCTGGGGGTGGGAAATCACGTACCTGTATGTATTGTACTTGAGGCATATACATTTAGGCGCTCTGAGGGCAAAACAAGGGAGACGGAATGTAGGGGCGTACTTACACGGCCGATCCCTTGGTACTGCTTCAACAACAACAGGTTCCATGATGGGCGTATTGGCTCGTTCAGAATTCAATCATACCAGTGGCTCTGTTGGTCGCACGCTTTCTCTCGCCCAGCTTGGACACCGTCTGTGTTTTGGTCTACCTCGAATCCATCTAGGATTCATGACTCCATCTACATAGATTCTATCATACAGCTGCTATATCTTCCATTGTAACATGACCCTTCAATACCGTACCCTGACACCCTATTGTACATTTCGCCCCCAATGGTTGGAGCAGGAAAGCTTACAAACGCTCTTTCCCCCATCTATTCTTCCTCCTCGACCTTCTCCAAAAGCCTCACATGTATCCTATTCATATACACATTCACATTCGCCAACTCGACATTAAACACATCGCCGGGCTTCACCTGCGCAATCCTCACAACGTCGTTCAGATCCTCGAGCTCGACCGTCGCCGGCTGCTCGAACCAGTCGAGCCGCCCCTTGATGGCCCGCCGAGCCAACACATCCGAAACAGTATACCGAAAAGTCTTGGGCAGCTGCGACGGGGAGGAGGCCTCCCCGAAGCGCCACGCCCGTACCAGCGCCTGGAGGATCCACTGGCTGTTGCCGTCGACGTTGTCAATCAGCCGGCCGTGGCGCTCGCGAATCCGCAGCCGGGGGAGCACCGTGTCCTCGAGCTCCCGTTTGGAGAAGGGGAGGTAACTCTTCGCGTCCTTCTCTGTTGCGGCGCTCTTGGCCGGGGGTGTGGGTGCCGCGCCTTCTGCAGTCAACGTTCTGACCGCGACGGAGCTGCCGCGGCGGTGCTCTTCTAGCAGGGCGGCTTCGATCTGCCAGTGTACAAGCATATCCGGGTATCGGCGAAGGGGGGATGTCACTTTCGTGTACAGGTCGAGGCCCATGGCCAGATTGGGAGCCGGACTCGTCGAGACGTCGAAACCGCCGACTAGGGCGCGGAGGGTGTGCCAGTCCTCGGCAGGCGGGGTCTTGCCAGCCGTGAGCTGTGGGTAGAAGACGTCGCGCGTGAATGCGAGGATGGCGTCACGGTTTTGGCCGGCAAGCAGCTGGACGCGGTAGGGGATGGGAATGTCTCGCTCATAGCACCACTGTGCGCCGATTTGGCCGGCCAGTTGCATCAGGCTGCTCACTAGCTGACTGCCTCGCCCATCATAGGCGATGCGGATGAAGGGATCGCCGCGATAGAATGCCACGCCGTCACCGACCGTCCCAGGTTCAATTCCGTCCGTCGAGACTGTGGCGGCGGGCCGAGGTAGGAAGGCGGGAACAGCTCCATTGTCGAACCGGACACGCTGGAGGGCATCGGCGAGCTTCCAGAGCGTCCTGAGCTCCTTGATTTGCGATCGTGATAGCCCCGAAGGCGTGGTCATTCTCCTGACGGGTGGAGTGTCTCTTGCTGGAGGATCTCCTAGTTCGAAGACATCTGTGGGTACGGTTGAAGGGTCGTCGTCGCCAACAACAGAGGAGACATCCTGCGGGGTGACGTACAGGACGTCACGAAGAACTCCGGGAGTCACCTTGCTCTCAAGGATACGGCCCGTCTCGGTGACTCGAGCACTGAAAGTGAGCGTGGGCTGGTTGGGCCCCAAGGAGAAGGCCTCCCTGACATGGTCGCCGTCGAGCATGCTCTGGTGGAAGCCAGCCAAGTAAGTTGTCTGGGCTCGCAGGGCTGCTTGCTCGGCAAGGACACTTCCGGGCGGGATGCGGGACGCTGGGTCGGCCACGTGGACGTGAATCCAGTGCTCTCCGTTGCCGAGGGACTCGAGAGAAACTCCATCATCAACGTCAAGGGTGTCGGCTAAGTCTATGCAGTAGACCGTCGAGCGAGCAAAGTCATGCCGGAGGTCGGCGAGCCGGTCAGGGCCGAGCTCGGAGGCGCTGGCATCCGGCGGAGATACCGACGGAAGACTGGCGTGCCGGTTGACCTGCTGCTCCGGCAGGCGCAGAGTATGGCGGGCGCTGATATCCCATGGCGGAATCCAGCCTATCTCCTGCAGGAATGTCCAGCCCGTCGAGGGGTCGAGCAATGCGTCATCGTAGCGGTTGAGGGCCCGCAAGATGGAGGCTCCAATCCAGTGGCAACGCGAACTAGGGCGAAACCCGCCCGACGCGGCCCAGTGCTCCATGAACCTGATGACGGAGCGGCCCGTGTCGGACCAGGCGGGGATTGTGTACTGAGCATCGCCCTTCTTAGACGGCCCTATCATACCGTGGGGCGACCACTCACGCTCCGTGCGGACTTGATCAATGAGACTGCGGGCATGCTCTAGGAAGTCGGTAAAGAGAGTAGTGGCTACTGCAGACTTGCGCCCTACTTTGAAGTTGCCGCGAAGAGACTCGTAGTAGGCACGGACCAGCTCCTCGACTTGGACGACGTTCTCCTGGACTTCGGCCGAACGGAGGGCAAAAGCGTAGGACTCATGGTGACGGGTTCCGCGGTGGAGAGCGTGGAAGGCGATGTCAGCCTCCTCAATGACGGAGTAGACGGCATGCAGGGCCTCGGGAGGGAAGGCTCCCTTGTTTCGCTTGAGGCTGGCGGGGAGCAGGGCGTCAGCAATTTCACGCAAGCTGAGCATCCTCTCCTCGCGGCCCAGCTGGGTGTGGGCGCGACTGAGCCTCTCGACGTAGGTCTGGTGGATCAGGCGCGAAGCGGACTGAAAGGTGTACATCTTGCGGATCAGGGAAGCGGCAAGGTCGCGCGAGGGGCCGATGTTGAGGTCTTGGAGCTCGTTCAACAGGCTGCTGGAGGGCGAGAGGGAGGGGATGGCGTCGATAACAGCATGCAATTCAGCCGGGTCCTCGACGAACTTCTTGACAACGAAGTTGGAGACGATGGAACGGCTGGTAAACCACTTGCCGGTATTGGTGTAAAAGTGGAGATGGCCGTTGAAGCTTCCCAAGCAGATGGCGAGGAGACGGAGCCCCCACGAGCCCGACGAGACTTCAACCAGGTCTCCCGTTTCCAGCACCGCGCCGCTCAGGCCCAGGTCAACCATGTCGACGCCGTCAAAATGGGGGCGCGCGGCTTCCTCATTCTGGGTAGCAACATCCAGCTTCACGCCAAACCCGGTCCGATTCCTTGTCAGAACATTGGTGACAACGTCATCGGCAGGGTCGTCCCTGGGGCTGGCTAGGGCTGGGGTTGGGTTCGCGGCCTCCCAGTCCCTCAGGTATTCGCGAATGTTAGCCACTTCGGAAGAGGAACGGAGGGTTTTCGGTTGGTTCGCCCAGTCGTAGGTCGGGTCAGCGGCCGGAGACGGGGACTCGGTGGACACAGATCGAAGCTGTGGTCGGTCATGACGGGCGGCGAGGGTCCTGGAGAGCAGCCGTGACCGACGGAGTGTTGCCGACGGCAATGTCGATGTTGTTGTCGATGACGATGACGAGGATGAGAATGCGGCAGTTGATGGGCGAGGGGCGCGCTGTCGGATGAGGGCACGCTCTGCCGGTCTGAGCGACAGACATCTCCAGCAGACGTAAGTCTGGCTGCTGTGTCGCATCATCTCGGGGCTGTGGTGGGGGAAAAGGGCCGCTGGGTGTGCCGCTAAGTCAAAAAAAATGTCCCAGACACGGAGCATGTGCAATTGTGCATCGGCGTTAAAGTGGAATCGAGGTTTTTTTTTGAATCGCGCTTCCTGCACCCCGCAGGGCTCTGGCAGCCGCGCTGCCACGCGACATCAGCTGATTACCCTACAGGTAAGTTACCATACCCACGTACGCACCGTACTCCTCATGGCGACCTCTGATTCGAGCTCCCTTTCTGCACTCTTTGGCCGCGCTCAAGATCTGCGTGATCTCGGCTCGCCACTTCGATCTCTGTATGACGAATGCTAGCAGATGCAACCATGAACGGACAGCTTGGATGATGATCAGCATGCTCGGCATGTTAGCGTTGCCGGCGCCAGACAAATCCCGGCTGAGATTGCTTGCAGGGAACTCGGAGGCCATCAACGGCCGGCGCCAGTCAGAAGCAGGCACCGAGGAACTTGGCATCCATGCCACCGTCGAGTGCAGTGTGCTGCGCGGGAGGCAGACTCGGCAAGGCATCTCTTCCCCACATCCATGGAACCCAATCCATCCACGGAAACGGCAGCAAACTGCCCTACACAAAGAAGTCTATATGTATTTCGCACTCATGCATCGTAAAGCAGAGAGCATGCCATTCCAGCAAGATACAGCAGAAATAACCTTCCTTTCTGGATAGCCTGGAAAAGCCTGCGTTGGATGACGCGGTTGGCGGTGGCTCCTCCAAGAAACGCCAATTTGCTAATATCGCTTCGTTCATTTCCCACCGAGCGCAGCAGCCACTCAACGTGCTGCCCTTCTTGCCGTTTTTGACCATACCCGCCGCCGAGCTGTCACGGTAATGTTTCTGTACAGCAGTGTTTGTCCACACAGTTCTTGCCAAGGGCTGCAGCCTCCTTTCCTCAATCATCGCCACTAATCTGCGACCAATGTCGCACATCCATCTGGTGGCAAGTGGAAGTTGAAGATCAAGATGAAGCTAGCCAAATCCGGACTCCATGATGCAGGTACGATGACTACGGAGCCCCGGGCGAGACGAGCGAGAGTCGATGAAAAGATCGCAGCCTTCCGACCTTATAATACCGGGGGATGGTCAGGTAGGGTACAATACAATACCTCAGGGGCGTACGGTAGATGTGAGAAAACAGAGCAGCAGGCCGGGTTCTCTCTGGCTTCAATGCCAACTTGCCGCTCTCGTGAGTCTGGGCCCCTCAAATCACGTCCAAGACTCTCCAAGACAATCCAAGAGAGTGCGCTGAACAGCCCAGACGAGCCAGAGTGTTGACAAAGTACGGATAGCCCTGCTCCTGCGGTAATGAAGCGCTCCACTCGGTAGCTCAGGGGTCCAACCCTCAGGAACCAGGCACACCGCCATCTGATTCGGCAGACCCCTGACTCGGCCGAAGGCGCATCCACTGCATTTCCTGCGCCAAGCGACAACCCGGGCGAATCCCTCGTACTAATTCCCGCCATCGTCCCCCCGTTTCCGCCGGCTCTGTTTCCCTGCTTTCCCCTTTTCCCCAGACTGCCAATGTTGATATAGTCGGCTTGGAGAGCATCCGCGCTTTCGTCCTTCGTTCACTTTCCGTTCACACCACCGCTTCACTCCTTTAGCGGGCATTCGTTTCCCACGACACTACAAATCCAAATAAATCCCGACTTGATTTCTGGTCAACAACACCATTCAAGATGAAGGCAGCGGTTTTGGCAGCCGCCGCGGCCATGGTGGCCGGCGGCGTGAGCGCGGATCGGTCGCACGGCCACCGCCATGCTCATGCCCTGTTCGAGAAGAGGGGCTTCAACGGCACCGACGAGGTCTGCACGCCGGGCTGCACCACCATCTACAGCACCATCACCGGTGAAATGACCAGTATGTGGCCAGACAAGCGAAGAGAAGGGCAGAGCAGACATGACTGACAAAATCCTGCAGTCGTTCCCCCCGCCCCCAAGACCACGGCCGTTCCCACCACCACCGGCCCCATCACCGTCCCGACGCCGATTCCCCAGACCTGCCCGACTCCTGGCACCTACACCTTCCCTGCCACTACCGTTGTGGTGACCGAGACGACCACCGTCTGCGGCGCTGCCACAACAGAGGTCCCCAGCGGCACCCACACCCTCGGCGGTGTCACGACGGTTGTGACGACGGCCACGACGGTTGTCTGCCCCGTCGCCACCACCGAGACCCAGAACGGCGTCGTCACCAGCGTCATCAAGACGACCACCTTCGTCTGCCCCTCGGCTGGCACCTACACCATCGCCCCGATCACCACGACGGTCCCCAGCGTCACCACGGTTGTCGTCCCCGTTGTCACCACCTACTGCCCGGGCACTTACACTGCCCCCGCTGTTGTCACCACCGTCACCGAGACCAACGTCGTTGTCTACTGCCCCTTCACCTCGGAGGCGCCTGAGCCCACCTCCGCGCCCGCTCCCACGTCGGACGCTCCCGCCCCGGCTGAGTCCTCGCCTGCCGAATCCGCCCCTCCCGCCACCGGCCTCGGCACCAGCGGCAAGAAGTGGGCCATGACCTACACCCCGTTCACCCCCGAGGGTGGCTGCAAGGGCGCTGACGAGGTCATGTCGGACGTTGCCGCCATTGCCAGCGTTGGCTTCACCACCCTGCGTGTCTACTCGACCGACTGTGATACCCTTCCCAATGTCGGCGCTGCTGCTCGCGCCAACGGTCTGCGCCTGATTGTTGGCGTCTTCATTGGCAAGGTCGGCTGCGACAACGGCAACCCCGATGTTGCCGAGCAGATCGCCGCCCTCAAGGCGTGGAGCGAGTGGGACCTGGTCGACCTGTGCGTCGTCGGCAACGAGGCCATGTTCAACGGCTTCTGCAGCGTCTCGGAGCTCACCAGCCTCATCACTCGTGTCAAGTCGGAGCTCGGCTCGGTTGGCTACAACGGCCCCTTCACCACGACCGATGTTATCTCGGCCTGGATCGGCAACGATGTCTCGTCCATCTGCTCCGTCATCGACGTGGTTGCCACCAACGCCCATCCCTACTTCAACTCGGAGACTGCTCCCTCAGACGCCGGCAAGTTCGTCGCCGGTCAGCTCGCCATTGTCGAGGACGTCTGCGGCAAGCCTGGCTACGTCATGGAGACGGGCTGGCCCAACGCCGGCAAGTGCAACGGCATCGCCTGCCCCGGTGAGGAAGCCCAGCGCGTCGCCATCGAGTCGATTGAGAGCGAGCTCGGCAACAAGTGCGTCTTCTTCTCCTTCCGCGACGACCCCTGGAAGGCGCCCGGCGAGTGCGACTGCGAGCAGCACTGGGGCTGCGCCAAGGTCTGGGGCCTCTAAGCCCTTCTAAGTGCATCGTGGTTCATCTGAGGGGGCTTGTCTGCCGCAACTCTTCTTGAATATATAAAACCATGTTCAGCTGTCAGCTATCCCCTTCTTGATCTTAGCGTGTACATACAATATCCCGGAATCCTGGTCCTGCCTTTGGATATTCAAGTCATCACACACCTTAACGAGCAAGAGCAATGAGAAGCGCTGCAATTGGCATCCCGAGCTGTTAGGCAAGCCTCCCAATTGTGTCTGGCCCCGATTCCTTGGGTGGGGGAGGGGGGGGGGGGGGGGGGTGTGAAAGATGTCTGCTCGGGCGTGTGGTTTTCATGACGTTGGCTATGATTGATTTGAGCGGGCTACTGCGCTTCCCATTCATAATGTTGTAATTTATCTAACTTTAGTGTCTTTGGTGCCAGTTTGTCGGGAAAAAGTCTCCTTTTGTCCGGCCTTCTGGTCTCTTGTCATGCTGTGCCTGATGCCTCTGATCACAGCTCTGTCCATCCAAACCTTGAAAGGCATCCGTGAAAGTTTCGAAGCGAACGTCCCAGTCTGATATCATGATTCAGCCTCCTCTTCCCCGGTCCTCTCGTCTTTGCCAGGCACGATCAAAGGGACGGGAAGAAGGATCTCCGTCCCTTCATCAGCTGAGGGTCGAGGTGGTACAATGCAATATACACAGTACCCGAGTCAGGGATCCGTTCTAGAAGGATACATGCCTTCCTTCCCCTGCGTGGCACAAAACACTGCACATCCCCGTCAGGGGGACTCGGAAGTCGGACACGGCAGTGAATGGGTTCGGCCGGCAGGCCGGCCCCAAAACGCGGTACGACGCAGCACGGACAGCGATGGGATCGTCCCGAGGGCTCATTCATTCTCCCACTCACTATTCGTATCCGTACTTCGAGAAGTATTGCTGATAGGTAGTTACACAAGGAATTGGTTTGCTTGTTCATGTGAGCGAATCTTGTTCAACCTGAACGCCAGCATCAACGTCCCCTCCTCCTGCCTGCCATGTTGGTGTTGCGGTGATTAATGTATCCCCTGTGTATGAGTAGTAACCACCGTGCAGGTTCCAACTCTTTTGTGACACACGGCAGCGCGGCCTTCAACCCAACCTAGCTACTACACAGAAAGCAGTGTAGTGATGGAAGCCAGGACTCCGACGCCCCAAGTCTGAAGGAAACCGGCTGAAAAGCCCACTCAGTCGCTCGCTCATTCATACGACTCGAACTAACGTTACCGGAAGGCGACAGCAAAAGGAGTACTGAGATTTGATATGATCGGGACAGAGTACTTAGTTCGTGATTCCAAAACTCCATCAACGTAACAAGTTCCAATATAGAACAAATATTCTCGTCCCAAAAACAAAGATACCCTGTCGTGTCTTTTCGTATACGCAAACGTTGGGAGCCGTAACCTGTACCCCTTCATCCTCCAAAAACTCGGCAATCGTTCCCCATTCCATGCCCTGTGTGTCTATGCATCAAGCCTACTCCACCTACACAACGACTTAGAGGGCTCCCCGCCGGGTCCTCAAACACAACATCCTGTTGCCTGCCTGCCTGCCGTGTAGAGACGAACGTAGTGATGACCAAACAAACGTGGGGGATATATAACAAAGATTGAACGAAAGGCAAGGAGGCACAACTATGTGGGCCCACGAGGAGCCCGGTGCCCCGTCGGATATTGGACGACTGTATGTGTGGATTCCTCTCCCCAAGCCATGAAGGGCAGGTAGGTAAGGTAGGCAAGGTAAGGTTAAGTACCAAACCAACGGCCCTGACCCCCCAAGTGCGCGGGCTCGCCCAGACCGACCGTCCTGGCCGGACATGTGCGTTGCGCCACGCCTTCTCGGCCTCAACAAGGAGTGCTTCCTTCGATAGTGTTCGACGTCGTGACTTCTGAGGAGACATCACTCCTCGGCGCAGGGGGATTGTTCGATTTCCGCGGTTCAACGACGTGCCAGGGCGTCCATCAAGAGAACGGCTCCAGTAGAGATTAGTCCCCGTCCAATTCCATGGAGCGTCATTGACTTCAAACGCATGTATGTTCCGTAGTCTTGAGCGCGCGACGACTCTTGCCAAACACATGGCGACCCTGAACGGACCGGCGTTCAGCGCTTTGGAGCATCCCCTTCTTCCTCTCAACCGACGCAAACCTCGCTGCTCAAAACGGATCCATCGCCACGTCAAGAGCAGTAGCCCTCCTGCGCCTGCGCGGAGCACTCTCTCTGAACCGCCGCTCCTCGGTAAAGACAGACCGCGGCCAGTCACGAGTAGCTCCGCGGCGAAATTTGGAGTGTGGTCGACGAGAACCGCCGCGACCAAATTGCCTTCCCTCCTCTTCCTGTTCCTCCTGCTCCTTTTCCTCCTCCACCTCCTCTTCGCCCCACGCGGACTCGTCCCAACCCTCACCGCACCTCTCCAGCTGCAAGATGCCGCCGCGCGTGCGGTCGCAGCACAGGACCATCAGGTCCTGGCCGGCGTTCTCAAACGAGATGCCGCCCAGCTCGCCAAACACGTCGACGGTCTGCTTGGACCGGAAGGTGCGGGCGTCGATGATGCTGACAAAGTCGGCCTCCTCGGCGGCGACGAGGACGCGGCGGCCGCTGCCGACGGGCGAGAAGCGCAGGCTGCGCACACCCGCCATCTCGCTGCGGATGGTGCAGACGGGGGCGGCGTGGCCGGCGGTGTCGGTGAAGCGGCGGGCGTCCCATATCTTGACCGTCTTGTCCTGGAAAGCCGTGGCGATGGTCCAGCCGTCATCGGCCCAGTCGCAGGCGAAGCCGTAGTCGCGGTGACCCGACAGCCGCTGCATGATGTCGGGCTCGCCCGAGCCCGACCGCGTCGACTCGGCGGCCGTGATGACCACGTCGAGCGTGTCGCCCACCATGACGCGCAGCCGGCCGTCCGGGGACGTGGCGGTGCAGTTGGGGGCGAAGTCGTGGGTTTCTTGCGACAGCCACGTCTCGGCGTTAACGTCCAGGACGCGCAGGACATTGTCGTTGGAGGCGAAGGCCGCCAGCGGCACCGAAGACGACCGGGCCTGGTGGATGTCGATGTGGTTCGTGATGCCGCTGATGCTGCTGGTGATGACACCTTCGTGGCAGGTCGCGTCTTCGGGTTCGGCCGAGTTTAGGTGGCGAAGCATGTAATCGCCACCAAAACCGCCTGCGATCAGGACGCCGTGGCCGGTCGCCAAGGTGGATATTTGCGAGGCGGGCGCGTCGCTAAGCCGCATGATGGCACGGCCATGGCCAGACAGTGGATTGAACTGTTGAACGGAGCCGATAGAAGGGTAGAAGACACGGGAGCGCGAGGCGCTTGCAAACACGTGGCGGAGCTGAAAGTGAGACAGGTGGATGTTCTGTCGGAAGTCCATGCGGCGGAAGCGGAAGAAACTCTCGCTGCGTGGAAGGGCAACATCGGGGAGGTTGGGCTTTGAATATTGAATAAGCAACGGGACTTCTGGCAGCTCAGAGGAGCCGGGTTGAGGCTAGGGGTCTTCACACTCACCGTCCACCTGTCTGAGCCCGGCAAGTTGACATAGTTGCTGTACGTCAATAAGCGGCGCTCCCTAGCGTCCCTCCTCGTGACACCGATATATTTCCAGTCGACTCCCTGGAAATCGCACCGGTCTCCTTGCAGATCTTGGTACTCGACCGAGGAGGGCTTGGAGGCGTCGAGCGAGGTGATCTTGGCCGGCCACGGACAGCTGCCTCGAGCCATGCCCTGCAGGATTCGGCTCTGGCGCGCCCAGTGTCGAAGGAAGTCAGTCAGACTAAGATTGGAGGGTCCGATGGTGGTCGGGTTTGGGTTCGAGACTGAGATTTGGTAGAGGTGCGTCCAGACATTCCCCGGGGCGAGGTCGGTTGGTGGAGGTGGGACTATGCTCGCATAGGCTGCGGCCTGCGTATGGGCCACAATGGCTTCGGCCTGAACGCTGGCGGCGATATCTGCAGCAGCGGCGTTGACAGACGCTGAAGTGGCCCCGGCTTCCTCGGGCCAAAAGAGGCCAGCCTCCATGTCGGAATCGGCAGCATCGTGCATGGCTACGTCGTCCCCGAGTATGTGGGAAGCGAGATAGTCGACAAGGGGAACGCCTGTGTTCTCGGACTGGTCCAGGTCGTCTGAGAGATAGGGGTCAAAAGACTCGTCGAAATAGGGCTGGGGGTTGGGCGGCCATAGCTCGTAGTGGTATGGCATCGGAAGGCCGTGATGCTCGGATCCGTGCATAGTCTCTTCGCCCTCGTTCTCGTCCTCGTCCTCGTCATACTCATCCTCTTCGTCGGCGCCGTCATCGTCATGGTCAGTGTCGTCACTATCTTCGGCCTCATCACTCCCCACGTCCCCATCCGCGATACTGTCCTCATAGGAATAGACCACGTGATCCTCCTCTTCCTCGCCGACAAGGGCATACATCATGACCTCGCTCCCTTCGCCGCCATCATCCGCCGTGGCGGCTCTGTGGGGCGGACTGTGTGGAGGGGGGCCCGAGGGCAAAGGTGATCTGGCCGACATGGTGGTCGGCGGAAGCAGTCCCTATTCTGCGCTGTGATGGGTTGCCACGAGGTAAGCAACCTCGGTCCGGTAGAACCCAGGAAGGTGAAGGTGTGTCTGCCTTCGCAGCTCTAAGTCCTTTGCTCTTTGCGCGCGTTCGTGATCGACTCCTCTTCCTGCCCAGAAGCGTGGTCTCCGGGCGGGTCCAAGTACGGTGGGCAGAGGGAGGCTTCTGTATCGGATCTAGCAGCGAAGCCCAACTGTGAGGCGATTTCAAAAGGCACAAGGTAGCCAAGTTGGAGACGGCCGGGGAACGGGGGGCGAAATTGCCTCGAGTCAATCACCACGGGCCCATTGCGCTGGGTGCCAGTGAGCGGAGCCCAAAGTCACTCGGCCGTCCAGCGTGCGCTGTTGTGTTGTGAGAAAAAATGAACAGGACCGGAAATCCAGAGCTTGGGTTGTCAGTGATGAAAATAAATTGTCGAATCGAACCGTCAATGTGTCGACGGCGATCACAGCACGGGCACCCCCGGGCTCAAGTGCGTTTGGGTGGTTAGAGATGATCCACGTCAGGTAGAACTACCTACACGGCATGGTACAAGAAGCACCTGCCGTGACCTCGAAGGAGCGAGTCCCGGGCGGGAAGCACGGTCCCAGCCATGTGGGGATGCGAGTCTGACGAATCGGGGCCGCTGAGATGGGGACTTTTGAGGTGGGATGACACGGGAACGAGCGCGGTTGGCTGTGGGCTGCTGCACCGCACCGAAAACGAAAGGTAAGGCGGGACAACCTGGATGAGGAATGCGGCATCTCTCAGCCTTCCATCATTTCAATTCGCCGGGATTGGAAGCTGGATGCGAGAAGGTCCTTCTGGCAGCCAGCTCAACGGGTGAAGCGCTGCCCAAACCCGATGCAGCAACCATCAAGGCCGCCGCAGCCTAGAGCCTCGCCGACCGCCCTTACCTAGGCACCCCACAAACACCCAGCCACGGCCAATCATGCCTGAGATAAGGCTCTCACTCCTCAGAGCAAGGCGCAACATCGCCCACCACTAATGGAGAGTGCGGTCACCAAAGTCGTGGGAATCGCTATAATTACGTCGTCATTGTAGGGCTGGGGTGAGGTAGCTTTCATCCAACTTCAACACACTGCACCTCATGCAGTTGCCTCGATGGCTGCGCGTATCCTTGTCCAGTGCCGTTCCCAAGACATACCCGGCGATCCAAAACACCGGCCGACGACCATGGCAAACATGATCCACCAACACAAATGACACAGACCCTTTGACAAGACTCAGGATCCGTCTTCTCCAGCAGTCCTCTGGCCAATACTGCTAACGACAACAACCGCGTCTATGTCCTTGTGGATAGCGGGCCAACCGACTCGCAAGACGTGTCCACGACTGACTATATACAAATGGAGCGGACAACGCTGTCAGTTTTATGCCACAACCCATCTCCTGCTACTCTTGCTAAATCGAGTCCTTGAACCTGGTGTGACTCTGCGTCGGCGGGGTTGGCCAGGTTTTCACACTCCACCACGACGGCGTGACCCGCGGCGTCAACGAGGTGTCCATTGCCCTGGCCCGGCAGACAACGTGGATCGGCCACTGAGCGAACTGCTTGTCAACATCCAGGTGACCCGCAGCTGGACCGCCTTTCGTCAGGATCTCCTTTCGTTTCGTTCAAGTCCTGCCGCGTCGGTGGTCATCAGAGAATAGGAGGTGGAGGCTTAGCTGTCACGCCTTCCTCGAGACATGAGAGCCTCTAACCACCAGCAGTCGCGCAGCAACTTGGTCAAGGTCGACTGGGCGGGACGGAGCAGCACCATTCGCCTTCTGTGTACCGAACCTGCGCAGTCGTGAGCAGGATCCGAGGCGAACGTCGCCGAGGGAGATAGGTTAGGGTATCTAAGTCTTTCGGCAAGCCCTGTGTCAACCGATCCTTCGGCAACTCTTCGCATGCCATCGACATTTCCGAACTCGAACCCACCGTCGGGGTGCCGATCCTGCCTTCATGTACTCGACGAGCTCGACATGGCGAAAGGCAAGGACGTCGTCAATGGACAGACAAGATGGAGTCGAGGGACGGCATTGTAGCGTTTAGCGCACTGGAATTCTGTCCGCGGATATCTTGTCTCGACGCCAGAATCCCCGTCTCGATCACCGCAAACTCCTTGAGGATTTGGAGGGGTGACTACTTCGTACTACGGTCTCTGTGCCGGTACGGATACGGCCAGATACCAAGCAAGTGTGATGCATCACAATTCTTCCCAGGGGCGCGCCGTCCAGCAATTAACGTTAAACGTGTCCAGAGGCGTGCATGCAGCGCTTCCCACCCCGTTAGCCGTACAGTTACGGACGGGAAGCGTGGCTGCCTTGGGAGACTTGCCCCTTCGCGCTCACCGGCCATCACTGATCAGGAAACTGTTTTCTCCCTTTCTTGAAAAGGGGCAAACTGTGACCGGTGGCGCTCGGTCAAGGCCCCTGTGGCGTTCTCCTGGGCTTTTCGCCAATTTTGTTTGGTAAGATGGAGAATTGGAGAGAGGATGATAGACTGCCAGTGGCGGACTCGGAGTCCAGTCGGGAGATGATCAACCTGAATGTTTGGAATTGGCCCGCGCTTACGAAGTATTTCGTACAATACACGGACACACCACCATCGTCACCCAGATGTCCCGCGTGCATTAGAGGTGCACGGTTGTCCATCGCGCCTACATTCTCTGACTGGATGAGGGTAAAATTTCGTAAAATCGCGATGGCTTACATTGTGCAATTCCTTCACACATACCTACCACAAGTGTCGGCGCCCATCTTCGTCGAATTGTGGCGCGTCTGTGGGCGTGGACGGGCTGACACTGGAGCATGTACTGTACAATACTTCGTATGCAGAGTGGGAGGGCATGCAAGATCGACAGCCCCAAAAAGGTGCTGCCGAGGGTCGTCGGAATTGCGTCTCAGAGCCAAAGTCACTGCTTCGTAGAGTCTGCCTTAAGTGTTGTACGAATAGGTCTGAGGCTCCCGAAAAATGGCGGTGATAATTACCACAGGCACTCGAGCTAATCCAGAAGATCGATCACCCCTTTTCAACCAGTTCCAAGTCCGAACACAGACACTTGAGCGGCCCGAATTGTGTGCCCCAGGGATACGCGAGCCCGAGGACGTCGAGATGATGATGAATGTAATTAAGAGGCCTCGCAGTACGGATACGGACACCGACCTCATGCAACTATATACTCCAGAGCGACCTTCTCGTGATAATCCAAAGCCGCCGAGAAGAGCCAAGAACGTTCGCCATCCAGATATGCTCCTGCATCCCCTTTTAAACCTCCCCGGCATCATGACCAAGGAGAATACAGGCGGGGAGCAGGACAAAGAGGAAAAACGACATGCAAAAGGTTCCAAGCGAGCCAAAAAAAGAAAATGAAAGGAACCGAAACGAAACAGGACCGCCCCAGAAGAAAGACCACTTCTTCGCCGCCGTCAAGACTCTAGAGCAAGAGGAACGCCGCAAATAGACGTGCTGCTCGCTGCCAAACAAGACAAGAAAAGGCTGACACGCTAGCCATGAAACCCTCTATGCACTGAACATATCACTCAACAGTAACAAAACCGAAACTTTCCAATAAGAGAGACCTCGGCCTCACACGTCCGAGTAATAGCCGTCGTACGGGCCGTGGCCGTGGCCGTGTGGTGGCTGGCTTCCGCCGCCGCCGCCGCCGACAACGTTCTCCGCCGAGCCCCAGTAACTGTTGGTACGGATCCTGCGGTCGCGCTCAAACTCGGCCCACCGCTTCATGGTGATCTTGCTGCTATCAAACTCGCCCTCGTGCTCGTGGCCCGAGCCCTTTGTCTTCTCGCCCGCCGTCTTCCTCGTGTCGCCCCACGAGAAGTCGTCAAACTTCCAGAAGGCGTACGTCGGAAGGACAAAGTTCCAGATGGGCAGCGAGAGCAGGTAGATCAGCATCCACGCGACGTATGACCAGCTGTGCGCTGTCACGACAATCAGGATGGCCGGCAGGCCGAGAATCAGAGCGAGCAGGACGAGCGGGATGATCTGCGGGGGCGAATTGACGATCGAGATGATGACTGAAAATCGACAAGAGTTAGATATGACAATCTTGGAAATCCCGACCCGTGCAGGTCAAATCAAGGAGGCGAGGGCCCATTACTTACCGACGTAGAATGTAAAGGCAATGGCAGCAGGCAAAACAAGCGTGCCAATAAGCTCGATAAAGACGACAAACTGCATGCTGAAGCAGAAGGTGCCGCACAGGTCCCTGACGAGGACGAGCTCCATCAGGTTGTGGATGGTCGAGTTGATCCACCGACGACGCTGGGACAGGAGCACCATGAACGTGTCCGGGACCGTCGTCTTGCACACGGCTTGGGGCACAAAGACTTGCTTGCGCTTGGGAAAGGTCCGCAGCATCAGCGTCGACAGGTACCGATCCTCGCCGAGCAGCAACAGGTTCTTCTTGTGCAGCGTGTCGACCACGTTCTCCGAGTAGTGCTCCACCACGTCCGGGTTGGCCAGGATGGGGACCCAGTAATTCTGGGCACCCTTGGGCGCCTTGATGCGGTACATGCAGAAGCATCCCGGGAGACAGGTGACGCCGCCAAAGACCGACTCGAACGACTTGGCGAGGTGGTGCGAGATGAAGTACTCAAAGACCTGGATGGCCGACACCCAGCTGGCCCGCTTGTTGGCAATCTTTGTCTCGCCGCAGAGGCCCATGATCTCGGGGTCTTTGACCATGGCCGAGATCATGTGCGTCAGGCTGTCGGGGAACACCTTGGTGTCGGCGTCTACCATGAGCACCACCTCGTAGAAGTCGGGCGAGATGCCCGTAACCTTCCACAGCCCGTTGAACATCTCGTACTCGAGCTCCGTCATGCGCTCGTCAAACATGACCTTCTGGAGGAAGGACATCAAGATGATCTGACTGTCGCGCTTGCCCCGGTTCCCAGGCTTGGCTTTGGGGGCCTCGTCCGGCGTGCCACACTTGACCACCACCATCATGGGGACGCGCTGCTGCTTCTCGACAGAAATTGCCGACTTGGCCCCGTAGTCGTAGAAGCCCGAGTAGATCTTGGCCATGTTGTGCCGCTTCGACCCGCTGGCGACAGCCACGTACGAGAACGGCTCCACCTCGTCGGGGGCCACGCTCTGGTCCTTCAACATGCCCAGGACGATATCCGGGGTCGACATTGCTTCTCCTTTGCCCTTGATGATGCCGTCGCAGATGACAAGGATGACTTTGTGGCTGTTGGGGTAGTCGGTCATGGCGATCGAGTCCAGCGTCGTCCGAATGCCCAGTTCGCCTTCCGAGTAGGCAGTCACCAGGCAGATGGCATGGGCTAGGGGGAAGCCGAACGGCATCCAGTCCGAGGGCGGCTGGGGGACCACGGCCTCGTGGATGAAGCCCGCAGGCCCCGGCCCGTCCGTGGGGCTGTTGCTGGCCGCGTACGGATCCGACTTGAGAAAACTAGTTCGGCTGTCGTTACCTTGGCGATACATGGCGTTGGGATTGAGCAGCTGGCCGGCAGCGTTCTGGCTTGCCATGGTGGTAGGCACCCCAGACTTCCGGTTGGCGCGATCGACGCCGTAGACGGCCGAGAACCGGGAGGTGGTGGGCAAAAAGGTGCTGCTGCGTTTGCTGTGCCGGTCCGAGGAGCCGGTGACGCTGCTTCCAATGTCACCCGGCATGCGCGGAGGAGCCCGGTAGATGTCCTCGGTCCAGTCCTCGATCTGCCTCTGGCGCTTGCGCGGATCCGAAGTTTGCGACGTCTTGGCTGCGGCATAGGTTTTGCTGATAAACCACTGGAATACAAGGGCGAGCACAAACCTCGCAACCACGACGGAAAGGATCAGGACAAGCGAGAGATAGAGGACGACCTGGGAGGCGATACACCCAACCGTGTCCGTGTCGACTGTCCCGACCTTGATGATCTCCTCAAAGCACTCGGCGTTGTGCTTGTCGCCCGACGACTGGAACGCCCGCGTGATGTCGCGGCCGCGGATGGCCTGGTTTGCAGCCGAGTTGCGGTCCCTCAGCTCCCTGAAGCGGGCGGGATACGTGACCTGCGTGTCGTTGAACCAGTTGAGGAGGTCCAGGTCGAGGACGTTGCCCGAATAGACGACCAAGTTGCGCGAGCTGTTCCTGATGTCATCCCACGTGAAATACACATCAGCAGCGCCGTCGAGTCCCAGGTAAAAGGTGTCTCTGGCAGTGACGCTGGTATGGCAGGCATAGCCGAGGTAGTACGGGATCGTCAGGTTCGGATTCGAGGACCCGTCCTGGTTGAAGGTTGTGCAGGGGAAGTACCAGGCCAGATCGCCGTTGGCGTCGGTTGGCACGTCGGAGTCCGGAGCGGCCGTGATGAGACCCTTGCATTTGCCGTTGACGTTTTGAAACAAGAAACTTCCGTCCTTCCCGCTGTTCTTCTCTGGGAGGTCGTAGAGCACGTTGGGGTAGGTGTTGTCCTGGCGCCGGGGAATGCCCTCAGCAGGGGGATGGTGGAAGCTGACGAGATTGTAAGCTGCACCGTGGAAGATCATGTAACCCCCCGAAACCTCATTCACACGCAGGCGCAAAGGAGGCGAGCCGCAGACGGTTTGCGTAAAACCGAAAGTGAGGAAGCCGACGACGCCCATGATGAACAGGATGAGGCTGATCAGACCCATCTTTTCCCTCCATGCTCTCTGCTGGGCCTTGGAAGGCAGCCCGAAGCACTTGAGTACGAAGCCGGGGCACCAGAATGTGACGACGGCGCAGTAGAAGTTCCAGAGGCTGGGTGGCCGCAACTGCTCAGCCTGCTTGCGCTGACGTTTCGTCTCTTTGGTAATCTTGCCGCCGTGTTTGACCCCGCTCGATTCCCTCCGCCTCCTCCGAGCGGGCTTCTCCGCCTCTGCACCGCGATGCTTGGTTGAACGCCGCTTCCTTGGCGGGGTGGTGTCGGAGAGAATCTCACCGTTCCGGGAGCCGGAGCCAGACAGGTCGGTAGTCCCTTCTTCCACGTCCTCCACGATGGGGTCGTTGCCCGTCGAAGACGGCAATAGATTCATGTTGGCGGCATGTTTCCGGTAGTGGTAGTTTGGGTGGTCCTTGCCTATCCTGTTCCGCTCCGGCCGGACGAGACTCCTCTTGCGCTGGAAGGGCGACTCGGCCGGCTGTGCGTGGGGCGAGGTGGGCGACAGAGGAGTTCTCTCTATATCCGGATTATTAGGAGACGCAGTAGTCTCGGCGAAAGAGGATGCTGATGGCCCACGTTGATGCAGTGACTGCCCGCCGCCCACGGGTACATACCCGCCGGCCTCGACATCTGCGGGACGCGGGTGTCGTCGCGATCGGGATTGTCGGTAGCCATGCCGCTCCTCGTACAAGGGCGTCGCGCCCGGTCGTTGGGGAAGTGACATGATCCTGGAGAGCGGCCGAGCGTCAGCAATGCCATTCATAGCCGAACGTTTGCGACATGACGCACTCGAGCAAGGACTTCCTTCACCCAATGCGAGGTGTTCCTGTTGCTAGGACCCTAGGGGACCTGAACGTGGCAGGAAAGGGACAACCTGGAACGCGGTCTCGAGGACTTTGGTGCCAGATCGATCACCACATACCTTATGGCAACACGGAAGATCGCGAGGCGCAAGGGGAAAATAGAGGACACGTATTATGTGTACGAGCAGCTGGTCGAGTTCGCGAGAACTACGGCTCGGACAGGTTTTCGAGTGTCGCTATTGGCAACCCTGCTGGGCTGCTGGGCTGCTTGCTGACGGGATGTTGTTGCTGTGGCTCGGCGGGGAATGTCCCCCAGTTCCTCAGGAGACGGACCGGGCAGGGCGGGCCACTAAGCGGCCGGCGCTGCTGGCTGCTGGAAAGAAAAATTGGGGCTGCCTTGTTCCTGGCCTGCAAGCCAAGGAGCCTGGAAGGACGCCGCCTCGTGTCGACCAGACGACCGTTTGTCACACCTGCATCGGCGGTGCACGCGGCACAGTTGTTCCAAGAAAAGTTGGGTTGATGAAGATTGGATTCAAGTTTCCATGTAGAAAAACTTGCAGCGGGCAAAGTCGGGTGAAAGGCGATGCTGTTTCAAGAATAACGGCAGTGCAAGGGCGACCGATCGCTTGCTTCCCGCTTCCCGCCGGACAAGAATCAAACCACGGACTGGCGGTTCGGCGGATCAATCGCTCTCCACCTAACGTCGGGTTGAGGACAGGAAGCCAACGAGCGGCAGAGCAGTCCGAAGGACGGGAGCTGCCTTGAGATAAAAAAACAACGAGCGGCAGAGCGAAATGAGGGACAGAGGGCGGACAACGGTCCCATCCCTGGGCAAAGCAAAAATAGCTGAGCCGACGGGAGGCAGGCTTGGGAGAAGATGAAGAAATTCGCATCGATGTTCTGGACATCCCTTGTCCTCCCGTGCTTTGTCCCCAATTCAGGGGCAGCGCAGATCGAGGGGCCATTCGGTTTCCTTGCTCGCTCTCTGGTGGGATGAGCAATCCGGGTTAGGGTTAGCTGTACGTGTGTGCTGTCGGCAATCCAACTTCAATCGCGCAGGAAACACAACGTAACTTTGAGGCACTGGGCGATTCGAAAGTCATTACGGGATAACTAAGATGGAATTCCTGTGATGAGTACGAGATGACGGGCTGCCATTGACTTTCAGTGGTCGAGATCCACGAAACTGGAAGCTTGACTTGCCACGACTTCCGAGCATCCTTTCGTGTTCAACGACGAGCGTATGGCCTCGTATTGTAGTTAGGTACCGGACAACATTAACGTTAAATTAACGTCGGCCAGGTGAGCTGCCGTTTGAAAACGAAGAAGATGCGCCAAGAATGGGGTGGGTGCGACGTTTCGATTTTGATCGACAGTCTTCTTCCACATCTCAGTCGAGACATGCAGCGCGTCGGCGCACGTGGGTGCCGAGAAAAACCTCGACAGCTTGCCCTAACCGGCCGTGATATCAGTCAAGTCCTCAATGCTGAGACCACCTCAACACAATACTGTGTACAGAGGTGGGCTGTGTGATATCCGTCACCAACGGGGTGTTCGCTCTCGCAGCCGAAATGCTGTGAACTTGCCCTGTTTACATGCAAACTAATGTCAATTGATGAAGCGAAGGTTCCAGCTTCTAAGCCAGGGTATCTTGATAGTGCTGAGTAGTATTATAAGGTACCTGGTACACATGGAACATGCGTTTCGAGACCAAAGCATCGAACGTCCGTCTTGGACCATACAGTCGGGTACCCGACTGTATCCAACTATCGTGGCTATCGTGTTTCCAAGTTCTCTTCTTTTCTGCTCAAGCTTCCCCTGATCGTGCTGTCAGAAGCGCCTGTTGACTTGAGCCTAGACTCATTAACCCAAACCCACCATACTGTCTCGACTCATGTTCTCGAGAGAAACGGGGACCACGTCCTCTTTCTGTGGCATATCCGCTTCGTCGGGCCCACGAACGTCCAAGTTCAAGCCGCCTGGCCTCCGAGTTTAGAAGGGTATCTGGACATTAGGTGATCTACATATCAACTAAGGATCATGCACCCCGGATCTTGGCGCCGAGACAACGAGATCAACCGCCAACGCGAAGTTCACTGCCGAGATCCGAACGTGACGCGTCTCCATCGCCATCTTTAGCGTCACTTCGACGAATACCACTCTATTCCTTTACGAATACTAGATGGCCAGACAGATGAATAGCTAAGGTACCTTCGCACGGTGAGAAATCCTGCCCTGTTTGGCTCCCTCACTCGACATACTCGATGGCGCCCTCTCAGCAACACAACTCGACTCAACCGGACTGATAGCTTCAACCACTTCGAGTATCCTATCGGGGCTGGTAGGTCCAGGCGTATCGAACACACGTCAGGCAACGCGTAATCCTAGTGGGCCTGATTGAATTCACCGTTGACTAGGTACCTATGCCACAGCGTCCCAGTATTCATTGTGTGTGATTGGCCTCCTCGGTGAGCTGATATTCAATGTCCGCGTGGATTCACTCCGGTCTGCGTACAGAGTGCACGTACGACAGCCGCAATTGGGACTGTCTTCCACTTGTTTTCGAGACGAATAGTGAACGACGATCAATGCAAATCTTCGTATCGGGCTACCCACGACCTGGACATGCCGGCACAGCTTTTGCTCGACCCAGCAACCTCAAATGATGTACTCAGGGAGGCCGCCATGGCCGAGGTTCGGTGCTCATGATGATGGGTTCAATCTTGAGAATTATGCAACCGCCTGGATACAAAAGCGACTCCGAAGCCATCTGAGAGAACTCCGATGGCAATGAGCCTGCAAGCAACGGTCGGCGCTCGGTGATAAGGTACCTAACCGCCCGTTTGGCGCCGAAGAAAGTTCGTTGGTGGGCTGGGTCCTTACCCAGCGATTTCCCGTGTTGCGAAACAGTACCGACTCGGCGTCGGCCGGCACCACAGACGGTAACGTCAATGACGACTGACGCATGCGGTTCCGAGACAGATATTCCCCGAGTCGGAACCTTAATTGCCTCGCCGGTTGCCGCAGCATTCCTGTCCGCAACGTGGACTGTGAGCCCCGAGAAGACACCGAGATGCTTTTCAAATGTGATACGGGAATGAAGTCATTGAACCCCCGGGGTCGATACAATCGACCCAGTTGCCCCAATGCAGGCTTCGGTGGGCTGGACACTGCGCATCGAAACGATCAATGTCCGTCTCCATACTGGATGGCGGAGCGGCTAGCGTTTCTCCGCAGTGGCCGGTAGTTTGATTTCATGCTGCTTGTGGCGCGACGCTAATACTGCGGGGAGCCTCGGCTGTTCTCGTTGGGTTAAGGGGGAGAGTCCAGCAAACAACTTGAGCGAATAAAGAAGGCCAGAGGGGAGAACATGTTCCTCAAGGTCTCTTTTGAGATGAGGTTGGTGAGAAATTGCGCAACATCGAGACTCCGAGCGCCCTTGGCGTAGCGGCGTTTTCCGAACTTGCCGAAGCAAAAAATGTGGAGTGACTGGAGTCGCATCCAACTTCAAGTTTGCCGAGCGGGAAGCGGGAGGGGTCGAGTGCCTATGATGTCTGAAAACGGCACCAAATGTCAAATCCTACAACAACGAACACGAGGCACGGCCGTGACGGCCGAGCCAACGAAAGTATAATCCCGCGACAACACGTCCTTTTGATACTTCTTGTCTTACTGGCGCCGCTTCCTCGTGTGGCCAAGTCACCAACTGTCGAGGCAGCCCAAGCGGGAGACTGGCTCCACTGGTTGGGCGATTTCCGGTTTCGTCGCCGAGCGCACCCTTCCTCCGGATTGCGCGATGCGAGCAGAATGAGGCTGAACGCGCCTCTGCCACGATGCAGCGATTTGTCGCCAAGTCGCTAGCTGAAAGGCTGGGTATTTTGCTAACTTCCGCAAGACGCACAGCTTTCCGTGTGCGGATCCCGGTGGAATGCCTGATGCCCCCAAGAATCAGAAAAGAGCCCGGGTAGTGAGGAAGATGGGAGTGCGCTGAAGCAAGCAATGTACGGAGAACAACAAGACAATGGACATCCAGGCAACAATAATTCCCAGCACACCACTCGGTGTAGGTAGTTACAGGTATGTTCAGACTCCGATGCAAGAATTGGATCCAGTCCGGTTTTGGGTGCCGTCTCAATTTTCTGCAGGGTTTTCGCTCATCAGCGAAGCCACCGCAGGCTGGGATTCGCTCCGTTTTCTCCGTCGTGCTGCAGCAGAGCCCACCTTTCACCTCAGTCCACCCCCGGAGGGTCCAGCGTCCCTGTCCCCAAAGGTGCCCGGGCTTCCAGTGCCTCACTCCTCGCCTCGTCTCGAACTGTGGCTTAATTCCCTCCCCATCATCTCGACTAACCCCTACGCTCGCTGTCCTTTTTTTGTTGTTTTTGTCGTTGTCTACTTTGCCAACGTCCTCTCGCTGCCACATCGCTGCTGCCGCTCGTTAGTGGTTCCGGTATTTCGAGCCAGTGCCTGCTGACTGCCGCGTTCTGTGCACCTGTCTGCAGCTTCCCTCCGATTCCGCCGCAGCGGTCTCCAGGTTCGGCGGAGACGTCGTTGGAGGTCCATCACCCCAGCTCCCGTCTGGTCACCGCGGAAAGTGCATGCTTCAAGGAAGCACCCAGCAGCGACCAAGGACTCGACGGGAATTTCCACATACTGATCTCATAACTACGGTACGAGGGCGCGAGAGGAGCAGGTGCCCCCGCAAACCTCAGTCTGAGCCAAACTCTCCCGTCCCGGTGGTCTCAGCAAGCGTTGCAAAGTCCAAGCGTTGCACAGTTAACCGCAAAAAAACATACGCTACCTACGCCCACTTCTCCTCCTTCAGCTCCCCTCCACCGACACTGCCATACACCGGGCCAGGAACACAGCGAAACCTCGACTCTTTTCCTCGGGCGAACGCCGTTTCCTGACCGCCTGCAATGGCGGCCGTCGGCTCTCCACCATCCTCCGCCTCGACTTCGCCCAACAACACACGCCGGAAACCTGTTCCTGCTCTCCACAACCTTTCGCCCATGGGCCGCTATGACTGGGGGGAAAACGTCAAGCCGCTGCCTACCGGCCCGCTGGCCTCGTCGCCAAGGTTACGGCACTCGCCCGTATCGCCCGTCAAGGTCAACTTCCAGCCCGAAGACTGGGCCCGCCCATCCGCCGGCAACATCGAGACCCATCTCCCCCACGGACAGCCCGTCCCTGCCGCCCTCCTCAACCGTGCGCTTCCGAAGGCGCCCGACGCCCCAACACCCCCGCCGCATACGCCTCTATACCAAGCCGAGCACCGCTATGAGCGGATTTCGAACTTGCCGTTGGCCTCCCGGCGCACTCAACCATCAGCTCCACACCTACCTGCCAGCATCCTAAGCTCAGACCTCGAAGAGTTGAGTGTGAGCGACCAGCTGGGGAGGAAAGCAGACAGCCGGAACAGCAGGGAGTCGGATGCCACTGGCAGCATCTCGCGGCAGCAGACGTCAGCCGAGTCATCAGCTACCACGAGCGCTAGTTCAGTCTCTGGGATTCTCGATGTCTCGGACAAACCAGACAACTCGGCCGACGCATCCACCGAGAGCTCCGTCATGGACGAGCCTGCCGTCCGTCCCGAACCCGTGCCACAGCTGCAGTACCATCACTCGGCCTTCCTTCCGCGTCCTGCGAGCATGGCTATGGCGCAGGACCCGAAGGCCCAGTCAAACCCGAATTTCGCCGAGGCTGCTGTTGGCATCAACCGCCACCTCACGCCGACCACGAACTACATCAGGAGGACTTCGCTGCAGCGGCCCCATTCGTCCTACTCGGCGTTTTCTGACTTTGGGCCCCGTGGGCGATCGCCCTCGTCACACTCGAGGAAGTCTCCCGAAACCCGGCCGGCTTCGTTCGCCGACCTGCTCAACGTGCCATACCCACAGCCGGCGCCTGCGCCCATCACGTTTGACAATTCACAACTGCGGTCCGCCGTCGGCAACAATGCGTCTCTGCTCAGCACTGAGAAGACGCTGGAGATGTACCGGCAAAACGTGAAGAAGACAAACGACTTCTCCATCTTGTACTCTTTTGCCGTCTTTCTGATCGCCACCGCCCAGGAGCAAGGTCTCGAGCCCCAAAGCTCCAAGAGGACCAAGAGCCCGAGGGGCGCCTCGGGAGACGCCTCTCCGTCGTCTGCCCAAGATCTGGTTCGAGAAGCTCGCGCCATCTTGCAGAAGCTATCCAACAGCGGCTACCCCTTTGCGCAATACTACCTTGCTGACGGCTACGCCTCGGGCTTGTTCAGCAAGGGCAAGGAGGACTACAATTCCGCGTTTCCGCTTTTCGTTCTTGCCGCCAAGCATGGGCACGCAGAGTCTGCGTACCGCACCGCGCTGTGCTACGAGTTCGGCTGGGGGTGTCGCAAAGACCCTGCCAAGGCCGTGCAGTTCTTGCGCACCGCTGCCTCCAAGAGGCACCCGGGTGCCATGACGAGACTGGGGAAGGCGTGCCTCTCAGGCGACCTCGGCGAGAAACGGTACCGGGAAGGCATCAAGTGGCTCAAGCTCGCCGCCGAAGCAGCCGACTCCATCTACAATGCTGCGCCCTACCACCTTGGGTGCCTATACGAAACGGGATATGGCGACGACATCTTCCAGGACGAGAGTTACGCCGCCGAGCTCTTCACGCAGGCTGCCGAACTGGGCCACCCCGAGGCCAACTACAGAATGGGCGACGCCTATGAGCACGGGAAGCTCAGCTGTCCGAAAGACCCGGCTCTGAGTGTACATTTTTACACGGGCGCTGCCGAGCGCGGCCATGCGGCAGCCATGATGGGTCTCTGTGCATGGTATATGGTCGGCGCAGAGCCCGTATTGGAGAAGGACGAAGAGGAAGCATACGAGTGGGCAAGGAGGTCGGCCGAGCTTGGTAGGTTCTCTTCTACAACCTCAACAAACATTCTAGAACCCAAACGTCCAGACGCTGACCAATGTTTTCCCCCCACGCGCATCAGGCCACGTCAAAGCCCAGTACGCTGTTGGATACTTCACCGAGATGGGCATTGGGTGCCGACGGGATATACTCGAAGCGAATGTGTGGTATGTCAAGGCTGCCGATGCCGGCGACGACCGCGCGAAACAGCGGCTTGCGGCCATCCGCGCTGCCATTAGCGGTGGCACGCCCATGGAAGTTGCCCCGCCTCGGAATGCTAAGGTCAGGAAGAGCCCTAGCGGCGACACCGATTCCAAGGAGTGCATAGTAATGTGAGGACGGCCTGTTTGGGTGCCGGGGGGCCGGGGGGGGAGGGGGGGGGGAGGGGTGCAAAATCTCCGAGTACAAAAAAGATGTTGATGTTCGGGCATGGCAAAGACAAGATGGTTTGTGGGTTTGGCTAATGGTTTAATACGACATCGTCACACGCCTGTTTCCCCTTTTTGCCATCGTTCAGGGTGTGACCTGGGGGGGGGAGGGCATTGGGTCCACTGAGCTCGAGGCTGGGGACGAAAGGCTTCTGATGATCACGGCGGCTGTATGTGTCTTTTTATGTTCTCTCTCCTTTCTTTTGCTCTTCCCCTCCTCAAAAGCGAGAGTTTTTGGATAGCGGGCGAGGTTTGATTTCACGTCCTGTTGGCTTCGGTCCTTTTGTCGAAAAGAAAACAGGCAAAAGGACTCACTCAGCCACAACTTTCCTTTTCATCTGACTTTTTTTTTTTTTTTTTCTGTTTCCTCTGTTTTATCAAGTCCGTTTCGGACAGACTCATCTGCATTTGGGGCATATTCGGGGTGAGGAAAAGGGCGCGAGAAAGGAAGCTCAGGGAAGGAAGCGTGTTCCTGCTTTGCTTTTGATGCCGCCCCCAAACGACGCTCCCTTGTCCTGTAATGCTTCGCTGGCGTTCTTGGGCGCGTTACAGTATTGGTTTGGATCTTTTCAGCCACTTTTGGGGCATGGTGCGGTCAGGGCAGAAAGGGGGGTTGGGTGGTGGAGGACGAGGACGGGGACGGGACGGGGACGAGCCCTGTACATATCGAGGGGGGAGTCATAATCATGGGGGGGTTGCCTGCGTCACATGTTTGCTCGGGCTTGAGCGATGTGGACTTGGGCAGAGTCAGAGAATCGTGGACTTGTTGGAGGAGAGAGAGAGATGCTGGGTCGTCAGCGAACGGCAGTACAGATTAGGATGTTGGCAGCATACATCCTCCGGTATATAATCTGACACAGCGATAAAGATGTATCATACGCCTTGTGAGAACACCAGGCAACTAGTGCTCCGAGTGAGAAATAAAAGATGTGTGGAGAAAACACCCCGTGATAACGCTATACGCTCAATGAAAGCCGCGCCCCGACAAGAACGCTCCAACGCCCCGCCCATCATAATCTACCTTATGTATACACATCATGTCTAAAGGCATCTTAGTCCGGTGATTTGAAAACAAACCCATCCAAAAACAGCATTGATCAAACTCCCGCACCCACTCGCACCCCCTCCATCCAGCGCCAATAGGACAGCAGACCACACACATTACAGATGCCTCAACTTCCTAGTAGACCAGGCCGCCATCAGTGAACTGAACGCGCCCAGGAACATGCACACGGCGATGGCGTTGGGCCCGCTGGTGTCGCTGTGCTCGCTGGGGTGGGCCTCGGTGGCCAGCTCGGGGCTCTTCCCCGGCTCGAGCACGGCAAAGACGACACCGGTCAGGACGGTGCTGAGGAACTGCGGGATGGTGACGTAGATGTTGAGGATGCCAAAGTAGATGCCGCTCAGCTCGCCCGTTGAGCCGTGGCCGTGGCCGCCGGAAGAGGATTCGAGGAGGGTTTGGTGGGGAGGGCCGTGCTCGAGGTGCAGCATCTCGATGCTCGCATTGTCGTTGGAGAGGTGGTGGTAGGGGACTGTGGTGGTGGTGGTGGTGGTGGTAGGGGTGGTTGGGGTGGAGGAGGGGCCGCCGCCGCCGCTCAGCTTGTTGACCTCGATGCCGAGGAAGGTGATGGGCGCCCATTGCGAGACGCACCAGGGGATGCCGCACAGGGCGACGATTGCCGTGGCGAAGCGGAACGAGGTGGCGAAGGGGGTGAAGAGCATGGTGATGGCGAACACGACGCTGCTGGTAACCCAAGCGGTCAGCAAGTCGGGCCTCACCTTGTTGAAGGCCTCGATGAGGGGGGCGATGCTGGCGGGCGGGCGGGCCGTGAAGCTCTCTTCCTCGGGTGCTTGGATCAGGGCCGGGAGGATCCAGGCGCTGGCGAAGGACACAGTCGAGTAGACGGTAAGGGCCATGCTTCCGATGCGGCCCATGTCGCCCAGAGCATCGTTCGAGTCGTCGCCGGCCTTGGGCGAGACGTCGTAGCGGAAGTAGGTCTCGCCGACCCAGGTACTGCTGTAGATGATGAAGGGGAACCAGCCGATCCAAGACCAGAACACAGCGTTGCAGATGCCGCGGATGCGGGGAGGGAGCGTGAGCAGCGTCGACCAGATCTGGCGGACGACCTTGAAGCGACCCTGGGCCCGCCGAGGGTCGTGTCGCACCGAGAGAAGCACGCGCTCCGTGACGGCCCAGCAAGTGACGGATGAGGTGAGCAGCATGCCCAGGGCAGCAATGATGGTGAGCTGCTTGAACTGACTGTCACCGAGCCTCGGGCCAAAGAGCTGTACAAGATCAAGAGCACCCATGGCGTAGCCGATGATGTGTCCGAGGGAATTCATACGGCTGGCTGGGCGTAGAGTCAGAATATTGTAGCATGTTGCGGCAGGGAGGATGATGGGAACTCACACCAGGCAGCCCCTGTCTGCTGCTTCTGGATGGGTAGCGTGTCTACAACCAGGCTTCTCGCGCAGGACATGACTAGCACCTTGTGCATTAGTGGATTTCCAAGAGGGTTCCAGCTGGGCATATGGGGCGCTCACCTGCATTGATGGAGAAATCTACGCTGTAGAGGGACAAGACAGCGAGCATTATGGTCATGGTCTTGGCCATCTGCGGGTCGGACACAAGCGACCCAACAATCTCCTTGGTGAAGCCCAGAGCTAACAGACTGCAGGCGACAGCGAGAGAACCGATGGCAATGATGGGCCGCCGCCTGCCCCATTTGGATGTCGACTCGTCAGCGATGGCTCCTATTATGGGCTGCACGACTAAGCCCGAGACTGGACCGGCAACCCAGACAAGGGACGTCTGTCCTTTTGTCAGTCCAAGGGACAGAAGATACGGCGTGCAGTCTGTATCTCCATTGTCAGCCGGGTGGCCACATGCACGGTGGTTCCAAGGGAAGAGGAGGGGGGCAGGCATACATGTCATCTCAACACCCCATGTGAAGCTATAAATGGCGAGTCAGCAACTGACATGCTTCTACCCGACGCACGCTGCGCATGATGTACGGACGTAATACCAATGGAAACGCAGGTCAGCAGGACCATGCGCACCGTCTCGGAGCTACCCTCGACCCTCGGCTGGCCCGCCCATGTCGACATCGCTACGCTATCGTCGTCGTCGTCGTCAACAGGCCTCCGTGGGCGACAAGATCGTGGCCAATTCTGATCCTAGGATGCCGATCGATCGATTTGATACTGCTTTCACGGCCCCCCAAACACCTGCCAATATCCTCGAATCACGCCTTTGTTGACGGGCTCCGAATCCGACCCCCCAGACGCCGTCCGTGTCTCGAAATCGGCTGGGCGACTGCGTACCCCAATTCGGCAACGGGAAGTAAGGCTCGAGGCTTGTGTGATGGAATGCGATCTGGCGCTTGTATTGTCTGCCATGCGCATCGTGTCAGCACGTGCCCGTTGATTCAATCAACCGCTCTGGCGCGCAGCGACGGAGCGATCGCCAGCATGGATGCCGAGTCCATGTTCCACAACGGAAGTGGAGGTTCGCAACCTTACTATATCATGGCATCGGCGGTAGCACCTGCTCAGGCAAGAGCATGGTACGGAATTCCGGGCACACCGCGCAACCGTAGACGATACGGCTATCCCGACGAATCACCGAGCGGTTTACTGCGACGTTGCGTGTCTCGAGTTGCTTCAGACACGATTTGAATCTGGTGGTGCAACAGGTCGCTGAGCTGATATGCACAACGAGCGACGATAATAACTGAGCAGAAAAGGCAGCGAGCGAGTGTCAGAAGCTGGAAAAGGGCAGTTGGTGGGACTGGCGGCGGCCGAGTTGCGCATAGGTGTTATCTTTTTGGTGGACTATCTATCGTATTCACGCCGAGGTGCGCCGCAGGTCCCACTGCGACGTCTGCAGCATCGAATACCGTCAGGGGTGTTGTGACGTTCGGGGTCTCAGCCGCGCAACCACTGTGGTTCAGGTCGCACTGAGGCGACAGCGGACATAAACATAAACAATCTATTAAGCATCACGCTTGCGAAGAAAAGCTTGTTGATATTCCGTTTCGTCCTCAAACATAAATCGGTTAGATGCGGCACTCAACCGACCGCTTTCACCCATGTATCATACACCTGTGTCTGTATTGTATGTATTGTACTTGTACAATGGAACGGGCTGGGGACCAGATTGAGTGAAATGCCATACAAGACGGCTTGAATGGTGTAAAATATAGGAGGCAGCTCTCCCTTTCGCCCTGGACTCTATTTGATACCAAGCTACTTTGGGTTATTTGGAAAACCAATGAGCAAGCATGCTATCAGTCAACGCAGGATGAGTGCATATCATCAGCCTGCAAGCTTAGCAGTGGTACAAAACTGTGTCAGACTGCCGTAGAGGTGCTGTTGTGTGATTACGGTATTGTACCTGAATGCTGACAGGCGTAATCCGTAGATCTCGTCATCTTGAGCAACTCTGCCCCACCATGAAGGACCCGACGAGGGCAACCATTGACAGCGCTCCGATCAAGGAACGTGGACTCCAAACCCAGCCAAAAAAAAATCGACCTCTGACTCAAGTCACTCGGCGGGTGGAAAACGAACCAAGGAAGCGCGGTCTGAGCTAGGTAGCTCAACATTCCTCCGGATCGCGAATTGGTCGAAATCAAGCAGCGGCTGCGGTGCGACAAGGGTATGTATGTCCTGCGCGCGGAACCTCCCCTCCATTTCCCTCTTCGCAAACAAACGACCCCGCCATGCGCCCCATCATCACTTGCCTAAGGTACTCCCGCGCCTTGTAAACAGCCTACTTACAATATCCGACTAGTAACCCCCTTCCTGCACCTCTTATTGCGCAATACCCGCCCGATCCCACCATCGTCCGTCCTTCCGGGCCCGTGTCGCCAAGTTCGCCATGGATCTCGTCAACCAGTTAGTTAACCCCCTTCGGCCAGCTTCGCGGCCCTTATATACACTATTCGACCCTTACCTCCCTCGCTCTTGTTCCGCATGCAACCTGTCTCCCATCCCTCCCCTCTCCCACGCAGCCGAGAGCCGCCCCCGCTGTCATGGCTCAGGAGCTGATCCCTCTCGAAAGCCTAGAAGGCCGGCTGCTCTTCGCAGTTCCCAAGAGTGTGTCTCGCCCACCATGACCCTTGCATTTCTCCTCGAATGTCTATCCTTCTGAAGGGAGAGCACGACGAATGCTGACCCCCACAACCCTCTCACTGAAGAGGGCCGCCTCCTTCAGGCAAGCCTGAACCTCCTCGAGGGCGCCGACATCCAGTTCAAGCGTGAGAACCGCCTCGACATCGCGCTCGTCAAGAACCTGCCCATCGCCCTCGTCTTCCTCCCCGCCGCCGACATCCCCACTTTCGTCGGCGAGGGCCGTGTCGACCTGGGCATCACGGGCTACGACCAGGTGCAGGAGCACGATGCCGGCGTCCGCGCGCTCGCCCGCGTCCGCCGCATGAGCAACGAGTGGGACCCGGCCAGGGCCGCCGCCTCGGCCAAGCCCCAGGGCTGCGAGACCGTCATGGACTTGGGCTTTGGCTCGTGCCGCCTGCAGGTCCAGGCGCCCGCCAAGGGCGACTACGCCGAGGGCAAGGACCTGATCGGGAAGAACATCGGCACTAGCTTCGTGCACCTCGCCCACGAGTACTTTGCGCGCCTGGAGCTGGAGCAGGAGGGCGTGACGGATCCGGCGCGTGTCGAGGGAAGGAAGCTCCGGACCAAGATCATCGAGCTCAGCGGGAGCGTTGAGGCGGCCTGCGCGCTGGGTGTGGCGGATGGCATTGTCGACCTGGTTGGTGAGTGAAAACATAAAACCAAAAAAAGCCTGACACCCTATTCTTACTCACTTTTCCCCCTCCCCTAACCAAACCACCTCTCTAACTTCCCCCTTCCCCCCTTCCCCCAGAATCCGGCGAAACAATGAAAGCCGCCGGGCTCAAAGCAATCGACACGGTCGTCGAGACGTCAGCCATCCTCATCAAGTCCAAGGCGCCCAGCAACCCGGGCCTGGTGGAGCTGATCGCCTCGCGTCTCCGCGGCGTCATCACGGCGCAGCGCTACGTCCTCTGCCAGTACAACGTGCCGCGCGCCAAGCTGGCCGAGGCGACCAAGGTGACGCCCGGCAAGCGCGCCGCCACCGTCACGTCGCTCGACGAGGAGGGCTGGGTGGCCGTCAGCGCCATGGTGGAGAAGAAGCGCATCGCCCCCGTCATGGACGAGCTCGTCAACGTCGGCGCCGAGGATATCCTGGTGCTCGACATTCACAATACCAGGAGTAGCTAGGGCGGGTAGACCGGCTGGCTATCTAGGATATGATAAGAGAAAAAAAAGATATAGAAGCAAGCAAGCATTTATTCGGTGGACCATTATCTCAGTCTTGTGGTGTGTGTGCAGACCTCTCCCTCACTGGGAGTGAGCGGCAGGGGGGTATCGAGTCAGATACAGAAAGTAGAGTGCTCTCGCCTCCCACTCTTTCCAAACGCCGTCCCTCAAGTTCAGAAAGCCAACCTATAAATGCAGGTAGGAAAGTATGGAAACTGCGAAAAAGAATATAAACGCAGCCGTGCCGCACTATCCCCTTCTCGTCCCTCAGCATCATATCCATCCATCCGACGTCCTCCGAGCGTTGAAAGGTCCTACCACGTGATCAATACCAGGGACAACTAAGCAAATAGGTACATGAGAAAAGTACAATAAAGGAACCAATGACACAAGACAGCATCAGTAAATAGGCCTGCCCTCCTCCCACTTCCGGTGCACAGCCTTTCGTTCCAGCGCATCCGACGCCGACCTGCCGCCAGAGTAAGACTCCTCCCCCTCCACCTCCCCCTTGACGTCCGGCCCTCACGACACGCGGGCGCCGCCACCCTTGCGCCGGCGGGCCGTACCGTCGCCGGCGGGGCCGCCGCCGCCGAGCCTGCTGGGCCCGATCCACTCCCAGGCCCGCCCGACCTCGCCGTTGCGGCCCTCGCGCTGGCCCGTGCGGACGTTGCTGTTCTGCTCGACGACGGCGCGCACGCGTTGCCAGAGGCACTCGCGGTCCGACAGGCTGTGCAGGGAGCGGAGCACGTCGTCGCGCAGGTTGGGGAGGAAGAGGAAGGCGTCCTCGTCGCCGATGGCCTCGAAGGCGACTTCCTTCTGCGTCGCCAGGCGCTCGAGAACCTCGTCGACGAGCTCGGGCACCCTGGCGGCCAGCGCGCGGTTGCGCCGGAAGCGGCGGCGGCCGTAGAGGAGCGAGAGCAGCGAGAGCATCAGTCCACCAATGCTGAGTCGATGTCGAGCCACGCCGAGCTTGACGGACCGGCGGAGCGCGCAGGTGTACGAAAGGCTAGCGAGAGAGGTGGACGATAGCTTGGTGTTTGGAAAGCCGGGGGCACCGGGGGTTCTATGGGGCCGGCGACGGGTCTGGTTAGTCCCACAAGGTCAGAAACTGATATGAATACGACAGTGTGCGCAAGGGTTGAACCGCTCCAAATGAAACAAGAGAGAAACCGTACCGGGAAGCTTCATGTTCCTCGTCCTGATGGACCTCGACTTCGTCACGCGCTTTGACCTCGCCAATGGCCGCAGCCCAGAGTTCGTCGAATTCTTCAGCCGCCATTCTTTTGCTGCGCTTCTTGTTGAGGATCTCCTTGAGCTCCTGCTCATCAATGGCAGGGCTGTCCAGAGGCTCGCCTTCGGGCTCGGCGGGCTCACCGCACTCGTACTTGGCCCTTCGGTCGCGCAGTTCCTCGACCGCCTTGTCGGCAACAGCCTGGACACGTCGGACCTTCTCACCGTCCGGCTCGCACGTTGGTGGTAGAGGAACAAGCCCTCCGAGGGAGAGCGGGTGGGGCTTCAGAATGAAGTCGGATTCGCAGCGGGCTGAAAAGCCCTCGTAACAATAGGCATGCGGCGGACATGGTTCGCATTGCGGTTCGAAAACGGGAATGATCCAGTCAGGGACCTGGACATTCTGGATATCGAGCTTGGCGCCCAGTTCTGCGGCCCATTCTGGGAGTTGGATGTTGGTTGGGATCAGCTGGGTAGGCTCCCGGCCAAGCCCGCAATATCCCACTGCGACCTTCTCTTGTCTGTACCAGGCCGCGTAGGCAGCAAATAAGGTGGTGACAAGAACCCAGATAGGGGTCGACAAGCTTGAGCTGCGCTTGACAGGGCGTGTGCCTCTCCGGGCGACGGCCACCTCTGGTCGGGCGGCTTCTTCCTGATTGAGGGCCAGTTGCTCCTCAGGAGTGAACTCCTCATCCGGTTCGATCTCGCGTGGTTTGGACGTGGCGACCCGGCTGAGGGGCATCTCAATGCTCCGAGAAATAGTGGGAGGTTCCTCGGCGTCGCTAAAAGCAAAGCCGTCGGTCCTGCGACGAGCAGTGGAGGGTGTTTGTTTCAAAACCGACTCGAGGCCTGTCGTCTTGCGACGGTTGGTGGGGGTTTTCAGGGGTGACATTGGCGAGTTGGCTCCGCTCTGGAAGGGGTTTTCGGTGGAAAAGACGCCCTCCGTCTCGGGTGTTCGCTTGAAGAATTCGTCTTCCTCTGGCGGTTCGAGTTTGGGCACGGGGGTGGCGCGGCGGTCGCGTCGGACAGACCGAGCTGGTTCGGCCTCGGGGGCTGTATCGGTGTCGGAAGCGGGCGGCAACTGGGCGCTCGTCGAGCGCTGCTGCCTCTTGCGGGGGCTCTCTCGGCGGGGCGCTGGCGTAAGAAAGGCGTGGTCGGGCTCTTCAGACTCTCGTTTTACCTTCGTAGTCTTCCTGGGCGACCGCGAGCGCCTGGTCGAGGGCGGCGGGGGCAAGGGCTCGTCATTGAAATCAGTGCTGGTGGTGCTGTGCGAGTCGGCATCCACGATGCCTTTGCTCGAACGCTGCGCGCGAGCGCGGGTGGCCAGGATCTTTCCGGATTGCGGCATGACATGTTCGTTGAAGAGCTCGACCAGCTGAGGCTTCTTGGCCTGGGAGGGATATTGGATGTTGTGCGTGACGAGGATAGAGCGCAGGCGCGGGACCGTGAGCGACCAGGGGTCGAAGTCTGCTTGCAAGTAATCGACGCTCTCCGTGTCGGACATGATGGCGGAGGTCGAGAGCTCAGCGAGAGAGCTCTACCCGGACGGCGTGGAAGATTGCGCGGCCACGATGGGGTCACCAAGATTTGAAGTGCATGCAGCACGCTGCAAGATGGAAGGTTCCACAGAGCTTCCTTGATATGTAACGGAATGCGCAAGGGCGGCTGGGCCACTGTGGCAGAAATCGATAAGGGCAAAAAAAAAAATCAAGTTTCGGGTCGGATGTTGTTGGTCGGCGCACCGGTCTAAACAAACCGATGATGAAAGCGGAGCTTCTTGTTGCCTGGGTGGCAACGGGAGCTGCCAAGCCACCTGTGGCCAGTGTGGCCACATCGTTGGATTGCGCCACAACTTTGACCCCTTTTCGGGGATTCAAACATTTTCATCATCCCAGCTTGGAGGACCGGCCCGAGATCTCGAACGTGATTTTGGAGCGGGGCAGTCGTCTTATGTTGAAAGAGGCCCTCGAGCGAAATTCGAGTGTTACCGAGAGCTGTCACAGAAACCAACAGACACCGTTTCATAGACATGGATCGTAGGCAGTGTCTAAACAATGATCCACGATTGAGGGGGGTCTACCTAATACCAGAGACCAAGGCGCATGACTCCTAGTCTTGCCCGACACAACCCAAGTACTCTTCCAACAGCTTTGAAATTAGAAGCGCCTGGCGCGACCTGAACAAACAGAGCTCAATATCGAAAGAGCAAACGAGATGGGACAATGCAATGTCAACCATCAAATACATTTGAAAAATGGACTGCCTTCAGCACCAGTCTCTCCCTATCGCCAACGCCCGCTTCATTACATCATAACAGAAATCGTGTCCAGCTTCCTCCGAGAAGACAATCTGTCCGTCAGATCCAGCTTGGTAGAAAGGAAACCATACATGCCCGCCAAAACATGCTCGTACAGCCCGACCCACAACTTAGAGTGGGAGGAAGGCATTGAGATCATGGCCCGACCAGTCGACGTTGAACGCGTTCAACAGGTCTTGAGATGAGGGCGGGACATGGCTGCCGGCCATGCCAGCAATCTCGGTCGTGGCAAACAACGAATCATTGTACATTGGCTTCGATACCCCCCGGTTGGGGAAGAGGATAAAGTCGCCGCCGCCATTGACTGCATTGGCCATGCCGGCGAAATCACCGTGCTCGTCGAAGCCCTCGTCGAGTTCGGCGAGTGAATTCGGCGTGAAGAGCATGGCGTTGCCTTGGCCAATGGGCGAGAGCTGCGCGGGCGGCGCCTGGCAGGGCTCGGCAGCCAAAAAAGGCATAAACTGGTGGGCCATGTCCTTGAGGTACATGTTGGTCTGGATAGGCGGCGGGGTGGGCAGCTGAACGCGGGCACCGTAGATGTCCTCATAGAGAGTGAAGTCGTTTCCGATGTCCTGGTAGGCCGAGTTGTGGAAGTCCATGCCAGAGTCCGTCGACGGAGTAGGGTTGTCGGCCGGAGAGCAGTCAAGAGTGATCTCCTGGGGAATCAGGGAGAATTCTGCGTCGCTGGGGACGTAGGTCGGGAAGTCGAGATTGCTCCCATAGACGGCACTCCAGTCATCGTTTGGGGGAGTCGCGATCCCCATGCTATGGTCACTCGACGGGGTTGGGAGGTTCTGGAGCTGAGGGGTAGGGTGGGCCGAGTTGCCGTTGACGCTGGTGCCAAACTTCTTCCCGTTGGTCTTGGTACGGACATAGGTCCAGCCGTGTGCCTTCTCCATGTGCTGCTTGCAGTTGGACTCCCGCTTGGACTTGTACGGGCACGGCTTGAAATTGCACTCGTACATGGGCGGGGCGGACGAGTGCTTGTCGTTGTGGTGGCGATCCATCTCCTTCTCCGTCGGCCACCCGTACTCGTGGTACTTGCAAGTGGGCACGGGGCACTTCCACGGACGAGAGTGAGTCTTTTCGTGCTTGGTCAGGTCGCAAGGGCGCTTGAACTCCTTGTTGCACCCGGGCTCGCGGCACTTCTTGGGGGCAAGCTCCTCCGGGCTCGCGTTCTTTTTCCGACGAGCCATAGATCGCATAATCTCCTCTTCGTCGGCGAGCTCCTGGCTGGCGGAGCGCTTGAAGCGCATCGTGCCGTCAGCGTCCTCCTCGAGCTTCTCGATCGGCTCCCCGGTAGCCATCGAGACCATCTTCCCGTTCTTCTTGACGCGGACGAGCTCAGCGGGACGCCCGTTGATGTGGATGCCGCCGTGGAGCTTAATCTCATCGGTGCTGATGGGAAGGTTAGCCAGACTGCCGACGGCGGGTGGGGGATGGGATTCGTACGGATCAACGTCCATCTCGTCCTCGTTCTTATCCTTGGCGTCAGCAAGCTGCTGGGCGTAGTTCCGTATTTGGTCGACGAGGTCAATGAAGTAGCCGTTGCTGTACGGGACGTCGCGGGGGCGCGTCTGTTCCCGGTCGCTGAGATACTCAACCGTCGCCTGAATGCATCGAATTGTCGTGAGGCAGAAGTCAAGATAGAGGTCGGCGGCCTTTGTTCTCTCCTTTGAAAGCAGGGCGCGATAAGCATCACCCCTCACACTTTGGTCAACCAGGAGCTCACTTACTGGAGCGACGAGAAGCAGAGTCTTTTCCAGGTCTCGGAGGCAAACAATCTGTTTGTCCTGAATCTTCCTGGGGCACTCGAGCAGGAGTGGGTGGAAGTCCTTGAAGGCGGCCTTGCCGAGCAGGGGCTTGAGGGTGTGCTCGCAGATGCGGCTGGTGGCGCGCGGGCTGAGGCCAGTGGCGCTCGCAGTATCCGTGGAGCGAGCGGCAGCAGACCGAGTGACAGCGGACGTCTTCACCGTCTTCTCCTGTTTGGCGGCAGCGTCTTTTTGTCTCGTCGACGCGATCGAGGTGCCTAGGCCGCTGTCGGATTCATGGTGGCGGGAAGCGCGGCGGGTGCGGGGGCGGAGGATCCGGCGCTCCGCCGGCTCCTCCTTGACCATGACCGAGTCGAGCGTGTGATCAAGGAGTCCGCGTGGGAGGGAGAGCGTCTCGTCACGCCAGGACTTGCGTGCGGGCTCCCGGGAAGAGGTGTCCTTCATCGGCGGGGCGAGAGCCTCGTCAATGTTGCCAATGATCAAGGCAGCACGACGGCGGTGTGAGTCGATGACATCGTCCAGGTTGGTCTGCGACCGGCGCGGGAGGGACGGCGGGGTGAAGACGTCGTCGGGGGACTCCAGCGGTGTTGTGGGAGAGTGGAAAGTGGCACCCTTCTTGAGGGCCATGTTGGTCTTAACGCTCAGGCGACTGGAGCCGGAGCGAGTCACCGGCGTCCTACGGGGATTGGACGACATGGTTGGGTTCTGCTTGGGGATTCCACAAAGCCTTGCGACAATCGACCGACGGAACGCTGTGTCAGGACCCCAGGTCAGCTATCAATGTAATCATTGTATGGCTGGATGGTGCTGGGTGAGTGAGTCACAGGTTGATGTGCGAGGCCGATTGCAGGACCCCTCCCATCACCTCGCAGGACAGGAATGGGTTACGGGAGAGTGTTGTGTTGCTTGGGGGTAGAGGTTGCTTAACGAAAGTGCTGATGAATAGGACCACAACTTACAGACTCGAGATTCTCGAGCGGGCAAACGCCAGGGACCGTCAGTTTGAGACCAGGACCTGGCGAGGATCTGTCCAACTGATGGTCGGTTTGAACGGTCGAAGGCGCAAAAAAATGGACAACCAAGCGATGTCAGATGGACTGTCACCGAAGGGGAGAGAAGTCCTAGGTATAACAAAGGGCGGGAGTGGTCGCGGGTGCGAAACCTTGGCCTTTCGGTAGTAGCTCAACTGCGCGTTTCCTTGCAGTTTGCGCGGTCGGTCAGGAGGGCCTCAGGTGGAAAAGGCGGCAAGAAAGGGGATCAGACACGGGAGACGGGTGATGAAAGACTCGGAGGAAGGGGTTCGCGACGACGGCTTCAGCGGGATGATGAGAAATGCCTGGGGGTGGGTTGCTCGACGCTGCTGCCTGCTTGGGCAACCGGGGTCCTGGTCCTCAAGTGGGGCAGTCCGCAGGCGCAGCTCAGATCCAGGGTCTCCCATTGGCCTGTCACGAATCCTTCCTGTTTGCGGTGCTGCACAGCTCCAATTGAGCGCTATTGTTAGCGACTGTTGTCTCCAAAGTCCCGGGACTCGCTTCTCCTCCCGGCTGATAAAGGGGAGCCCGATTTCGTGCTTGGTTTTGCCGTAGTCAAATGTCAGCACTATCATGACCATTCCCCAACCGAGTACCGTTCCTTCCGCAGTACCGGCCACATTGCCCTGTATTCAGGATCATCACGGCCTTCACCTTGCCCGATGTCGGTGGCTTCATCGAAGGCAGACGGATTTCGGGCCGTTGAAAGCAGCAACGACACAATAGTCCAAGAAGGGCCGCGCGGGGGATGACGAACACCTTGGACGCCGAGCATCTGTCGCGGTGATGAAGGTGACACATCAACCGGCCGACTTTCGTCTCAACTCTCGCGCTGGACATTGGCGCCGCGGCAAGGGCCTTGTGTTCGGCTATGAGCGCAATCAGAGGCCGGCAAGTTGTTGATGGGACCCACCACGGCGGCTCACGGCTGCATACGGACACGGATCATAAAGCAGCAAACACTGATGGGAGAACGGGCTCAGGTGGCACAGCCATTCCCACTCCGCTGCTTGGTGCATGAGCCGGACGGCGCTGCAGGGCGCTGACAGTCTGAGACATGCCGGCGTGAAGCCTTTTGGCGGGATGCAAGTGTGTCCTGCCCTGATGCCAGCCCCCAAGCCGTTGAGCGATCCCGTCAGATTGTCGGTCTCCCTCCTAGGCCTCACCAACATACCTCTGCAGTGTCAAGCCAACGTACACCGCAACAAGCTATGACCCGTGTACTTGTATTGTACAGTACAAGGAAGCGGATCCTCTCCGGACCTGGGTCCGCCTATGGGGGAGTTTTGGATGGAAGACCCCAGGACGAGACCTCCGGCCCTCAGGCAAAGGCGGCGTCCGTAATCAAGCCTCCGACTACCACAGCAGCACCACAGTAATTTGTGTCGACGAGCCCCGAATGAAGCAACTATAGTGTTGCGGCCCGGACCATAAGCTGGACCAGTAGGGTGAGACGATCGGATGAGTGCAGCAAACACCTGAAGCAACTCCGTTCGATATCGATGCAGCCCCCAAGCTAATGGCACCAACAAACGGCCCAGACGGTCAGCGAAAGGGGAAGAGAAAGCAGTCATCCCGACAAGTGTCTTTTGACTGGCACACATAACAACACACCGGACGACTACCCACTTCTGCATGATGCGAACGCATAGTATTGGTACGGCATGACGGGTCGGGACTGTTCGCAGGCCGTTTGAGGACGGCGTGATGACTTCCAACAGCAACCAGCACCGATATTGGTCGACGTGCGGCCCTTGTGGTCCTGCACTCTGCAGTGTTCCTCCGATCTTGTCCTCGTAGGGCTGGCCACATGCGGGTTGTGGAGAGGACCCCACGTTGTGCAGCAGCAGCAGCAGCAGCAGCAGCACAAGAGCTTCCGTCGTTGCCAACCACTCGTCGGCCTGTCTCTCTCAGGGCCTTGGCCTGCCACAACAACGACTCCGATGGCAAACCTTGGCACGGTCTGGAATCTCATCAAATGGGATCGACCACGTCGCACAGGAATTCTCCCATGGGACACGAAATCTCAGCCCTACGAGGACATGCTTGCATCTTTTTCCCCGCGAATAAGACAGCAGAGAATTGGGAGCCTCGAGCCAATGGTGAGTGCCTGGTAGCACAAGAGTGCGCGGCCCGGCGTCATCTTCCCCTCCTCCCCCACCCACCCCAGGCATCTGAATTATCTGGCCGACCTCTGGTCTATCTTGGGTTCCCCGGGCGGGGACGTCATCTTCTCGCTGATTGCCAGGACTCTTCATGGGCAGGCAGTAGTTTAATGCTTCGATTCTCGACGCAGTGTATACCTCATCGACGCTGTCTAGGTATCGGCCAGTTTATCCGCTTATTATCCATCCTGGATGACTTCAGGAGACTGCCTGGCCAGTACTACGGGCATGGATAGAGGAGGGGGCTGGGGAGGCAACACCTCTGGCATATCATTTTTTCAATAGGAGAGACTAACGTAGGTAAGGTATTGTACTAGTACGTTATCCGCCTGCCCCTGCCCCTCAACAGTCGTCCCTGATCCTTGACTTCCACCACTTCTCCCTTTGCATCGTCGTCTCCTGCACAGATGATGGGACTAATCATTGGATGGCATGGAAGTAGTTACGACTGGCTGCTGGCTACCAAAACCCCTATGATACTCTTCATCTCCATACCGAGAGTTTTCTTTGTCCTCTCACAGTGTTTCTTCGGGCATCTTCGGGCTGATCCTACTACCGACCCTGTGTACTCGTGTCCCTGCGCAGCAATCTAGATGGGGGGCACGGCGCGAAGCAAGCTACGGTCCATTTGTCCCCATGTTGGGGTAAGGGGCGAGTCATCTGGGATCGATTTGCCCTTCTGTCCCTGCGGTGGTGTAGGTCCCGTGGCAGCTCCAGTCAATTGGGGATGCTTCTGCTGGAACGATGCTGGCCCGGAAGGTCGATACACAGTCTCATGAGTTCCCCATCTCTGTTGTCCCCACTGGTCGTCCACTCCACTGCTCCCCGGGGGCGGTTGGGATGGGATATATATATTTGGTCCCTGGGGCCGCGACTGGGGCCATGGCGCCGGAGTCATTCTCTCCGGACCAGGGACGACTCTGTGACCATGGGCCTGCCACTGCTCATGTCTGCTCTCAACACCGTTGCTCCATGAGAGGCCAGGTGTGGGCTGGCTCGCCTCGCGCTTTCCGGGGATGCAGCAACCAAACAGGGTCGTGAGCGAACCACTCTTCTGGTTGTCAGGCCTGCGCTGCTCTGCGTACTGATATCTGGGTGGTAGCTGGTACATGGATAGCAGCTAGAGTAGGTAGGTAACTTCAGTTATCTAGAGTGGGGTTGGGGGCTCGGGGTGATTGGGTTAGCTTTCCAGGTCTGAGCTTCTGATTTGAAATGCCGCTTTCTATCGTAGATGTCGGGTGTATCGTCCGGTCTGGGTGGTCTTGGGTTCAATGTCCTTAGCTCACCTTCTTGCAGTAAGGGGTCTGGGAGAGGACGACACTTGAAGCCCACGGACAGAGAGTGACTCGGATCGAGTTGGGAGTGGACGGCCCATTGTCTACCACAAAGGCACTGCGCCGTGTTCAAAGGCATTGTTTGTCTGCTAATGGTATTGACTCGTTAAGTGCCGTGCGTTCCAACCCCCCGAGTCAAGAAACCCAGATGAAAGCAAGTATGGAAACCAACATGCGTCATGGTCTTCTTGATGGTCGAGATCATACTTGGCTCTGATTTAGGTACTGTGGAAAGGGAACGTACGGATTTCCATGGCATGCTCACTTGAAGGCGACATGGAGGTCTGCCAGTGATTGTAATGATTGTTCAATTCCAGATGGGATGTTGTGCTCTGATTTAGGAGAGTGTCCTTTGTTCAGCAACCTTTGCCCATTGTTCGCCCTCTCGATCAAAGACGAGCTCGTGCTTCATCACGAGGAGACTATTAAAGCAGCCCGCAGCCAGTTGGGTCCGACTAAGCCCCTTGTGTCCCCGGGCTCGATCCTGTATTCCATTCAGACTCGAGGCCGTCTCACACGGGCAGCCGTTCGCTCGTTTCCCCAACACCTCCTTCTTCAGTTTGGTCGTGGTCACGCACAGGTTGGACCAACTGCATTGATGTGGTAGACTGCGTCCGAGAGAAGTTAACTTTGGCCTTCTCTTCTCCGACACGCGTCTTGTCTGGTAAGGGACCGTGGGAGTAGTGTGTTAGGGAGACAGGAGGCTAAAATGTCCAAGCCTGCAGACAACAGCGATTCCGAAGTAGGCCCTCGGGTCCCCCTCCCTCATTTCTACGAGGAAACCCTGGCCTACCTCAGGGGAGACCTCGACGTCCTGGACAAGCTCCCGGCCGCTCAGGCCAACGCTCTGCGCATGGCCAAGCGATCCAAGACACGGGCAGTGTTGGTGGACCAGTCGAAGCACAGTACACCGAGGCCTCAAACCGTGGCAATCGTCCATCTGGGGGATCAGATGCTCGAGGCATATCAGCAGAAGCTGGATATCCAGAACACGGCATACTGTCACACGATGGCCAGTAGCACGCCAGCGGTGCCGCCCTTGGGCCAGATATCTCTAGTTGTCGTTCAGGGGCCACCGAGAAGTGTGACTGCTGACGAGCAGCTCCAGAAAGGGCCTCTCCGAGTCAACAACACTGCAGTCAAGGACGAGACTATCCAGCCTGTTTTTGACGGTCTGAGGAGCTCTCCGCCTCGATGCCTGACTGGAGGGCACATGCTCAAGCCGTACACTGACTCCTTTTCCGACACAACTCCGTCAAACGAGAAGTCTGATCTGAGCAAAGCCGACGGCTCTGAGGATGCCAACTTCCCTCCCGGGTCACCAAACCTTCTCGAGACGCCGCCATCCACCCCCCGCTTGGAACTTGCTATCCTCGCCATTCGTGCAGTCCCCAAGGTAATAACAACCCACCGGCCACGCCAACAATTCCCGTCGTCACCACCACCGCCCTCCCTCAACCACAAACCCACTCCGACCCCTAAGAAACGTGAACCATCCCCTCCCAACTTCTCCAAACCCCTCCCCCTCTACCCACACCCCTATCATGATCCCCAACCCCAACATCCAGCCCAACAAAAGTACCCACACTACACCTCCCCACAAGCAACCCTCCTCCTGTCCACCCTCCGGTCCTACCTCCTCCTGCCCCGCACATCAGTCACACCAACCACCAGCACCCGCACCACAACCGACACCAGCTCCGACGCCAGCACCAGCACAACCACCAGCACCAGCACCACCAGCACCACCGACACCAGCACAGCAGCAACAGCCGAGGTCTTAGCAGGCCTCCTCCTCAAGTGGCCGACGCTGCGGCACAACCTCCCGCGCCGCAACCCGGCGCTGGCGGCCCAGATCAATCGGCTCGACTGGCGCGGCGTCGAGGCCGGGTTGCCCGAGGGGTCGTTTGTCCGGAAGCTGGTTGAGGGGTGGATTTATTGTGGTGGAGGTGGGATGGGGTTGTTTGGGGAGTGGGAGTGGCCTTGGGAGTGAGATGAATTTACACACCAACTCCTTAGAGGAGTGGAATTTGGCTTGGGAGGTTAAAGGGGGGGGAGGAAGGTGGGAGGGAATGAGGGCGGGGAAGGGGTTGTTTGGGCGGGAAATGTGGTGGATGTTATGTTGTGTGTTTGTACGGATACGGTATGGAAATGGAAACGGAGAGGGGGTAGTGGATGGTTGGAGGCGTTGGGCAGGAAGACAAACAGAAGGAAGGGGGAGCCAGCTGTTGTCCGACTTGCTGTCGCCGGGGGCAACAAGGGAAGAGCAGGACTGTGTCGGGGAACAGAACGGCGTTAGAAAGGGGGGAGAGGTATACAGGTCGGTGTATGTGACCTTTCGAGTTGATCTCGAATGGTTGTGCTAGGTTGCGTGATCACAACAGGTAAGGTATGTTAACAAGGACAGTACAAAAACAAATCCCAGATGGACGTCAACGAGCAACTTGACATGGGTATCATTTGCCCTACTCCCCTGTGTGTGCCCTATCCTGTCATAGCAAGTATACCAACCGCAGTAATACGCGCCCCAAGCTATATCGTCTCATCATCATCGTCGTCGTCGTCGTCGTCGTCGTCGTCGTCATCGCTGTCTGCAAGCACTTGCCGTCTCCTCTTCGTCAACGGCCCGCGCGGAGACGGCCGCAAGTCATCGTCGCTATCGTCCTCCTCATCCAGGTACCTCGGTCTCGAGGTGGCTGTCTCCGTCGTCCTCTTTGCCGGCGTGCTCCTAGCAACCAAGCCGGCCAAGTCGGGCATTTCGTCGTCGGTGTCCTGGGTGGGATTGAACTCCATTGGCTGGTAGAAGGGCGTCTCCTTCGCAGCAGCCTTCTCTGGCGGCCTGTGCCTGAGGCTCAGACCAGATGAGCCGGGACTGGTAGGACCCGTGAACTTCTGCCCGATGCTGGACGTCAGCACGTCGTCTCCAACGATGAAGTCGTCCAGGTCTGCGCCGCTGTCGGAGCCGTCTACCTCTTCCAGATCGCTGGTTCGGGTGCAATCGTCCCCGATGTCTTCCAGGTGGTCGCCAACCCGCTTGAGCCCCCCGCGCTCTGTTTTGGAGGCCCTCCGACGACCGCCATGGCCACGATGTGATGTTGTCCCTTCGGTTGCCGACTCCTCCCCGTCTTCCTCGTCCTCCTCCTCGCAGTCGTCAAAGAAACCAGGGTCCGCTCTGCGCTTTCGACTAGTCTTGCTGCTGCTTATCTTTCCAGAGGCGGGCGACTTGCCAGAGGCTTGGCCGTTCAATGTCCGAGTCCTTCGCCCATCAGCGTCATCTGCGAACGGCTTCACTGGCAGTTGTCTCCACGACCCCGGGTCTATCTCGCGACGCGGCTGTGCAGCTTGCTTCGAGGGATCTTGATATTCACCCAGAGCCTTGAACAGCCTCACACACCTCTTCGTGTAGTCGCCATGCTTCAGGTTCACGGTCGGGCGTAGCACCCTCTGGGCGACTGGGTGTGCCCCAAGGTTGAGGTCATCGAATCCCACTTCCTGCACCTTGTCGAACGGGTTTTTCGGGAGGCTTTTGTACAGCCTCTCAAAGCGGTTTGTTTGGGATTTGTCTAGTAACACCTTGTCCAGCGGAGGCACCTCAACCAAGCAGTCGGTTTCGAGTGGCGCTTTGGGGCCCTTGCCAGCCTTCCCAGCGGGCCGTCCGAAGAACGAGGCCGCCTTCACAAAGCCCGTTTCAACGCCGTCAGGCATGTTGAACTTCTTTTTGGCCGGCTTCTTCCTCAGCCTAGCTGGGGTCTTCTTGGGCTCGGGCAGAGATGGGTCCTGGGAGTTCTCAATGGGGATGTCGATGTGGCGCTTGTCGACCTCGGGCTTGATATCTCGCGGGAGGATCCTCGTGGAGAGGTCGTGGCGAAAGTTGAAGCCGTCCCCGTCGCAGATCAGCTGCTGCATCTTCTGGTAGTTGTCCTTTGCGTCCAGATACTTCTCCTCCTCCTTGCCTTTCATCAGAAGCAGCACGATCTTTCCTGCGCGCTTCCTGCCGGTGCGCCCCATCCGCTGCAACATGCGTATTGGAGAAGCCGAGGCGTCGTAGCAGACGATCAGGTCGACCTGGCCGATGTCAAGGCCCTCCTCACCGATGGAGGTGGCGACAAGGACATTGAAGTGGCCGCTTTTGAACTTTTCTATAGTCTCAATCTGCTGCTTCTGCTTCATACCCTCGCTTCGTTTGGAATCCGCCTGCCCAACGAACACGGTAGCGCGGACGAGCGGCTGGCTGTTCAGTAGCCGGACAATCTCTTCGGCACTGTCACGGTACTCACTGAAGACGATGGCTCTCGTGTTGGAGTGCTCGCCAGCGTCGATGAAGTGATTGACGAGAGTCTCGCAAAGATAGGTCAGCTTTGGGTGCCCATTGAATTCCTCCACCTTCATCCAGCGCTCGACCATGGACATCATGTTTTGAAAGTTCTCGTCAGCCAGCAGCTGCCGCTTGAGTTTCGAGCCCTGTCCCGGCTTTCCTTCCTCGGGACTCCTGAACTCGGCTAGGCTGTGGTAGAAGGGTTTGATGCCGTGGAAGTTGAGCAGCTTGATGGAGTGGGCGAGGGATTGGAGGATGCCAAACACAGCAAACATCATGAACTTTGTTCCTTGGTTCACGTGCTTGCCAGGCCCCGCCATCCACTCGTTTCGGGATTTGAGCAGACCAAATGTTGTCAAGCTCATGGGATCTCTGCCGTAGTATATATTTTGCGAGCTCAGCTTGTCCACTAGGGGCTTTAGCGCCTTGGAGAACAAATCCCTAACCTCGTACATCTCGTCGGAAGGGTCGAAGGTGATGGTGTCGATGTTGCGCGAGTGGACATACTGGCGGATATCGATGGACTCCTCGGTCCTGATCTCGACGTGCGAGATGCCAAGGTTGTCAATGATATCCTGCACACCTTCGACAGTTGACCCCGGCGTGGCCGTCAGCGCGAGGATCCGGAAGCTCTTCGAGAAGCGCCGGACAAACTCGACAGCCTTCACGTAGGCGTAGTCCCCCGTCGCACGATGAGCCTCATCGATGACGAGGAGCACGATGGACTTGGGGTCGGCGTAGCCTTTGGATAGGTCATTCATCAGGGTCTGTGGCGTCATGAAGAACAGCCGCTTGGACTCCCACTCGCCCTCTCGGAGGACCGGGGGCGTCTCCCCCGTGAGGAGCGTTGCCTGCGAGCGCGGGATGCCGGCGATGCTGAGGCAGGCCTGGACCTGCTGGGTGGCCAGAGGTTTCGTGGGCGCGACGAAGATGATTTTGGCACGCTTGGTCCAGCGAAAGTAGTTGAGCATGACGGTCGCGGCGATGAAGGTCTTGCCCAAGCCGGTAGGCAGAGCCACCAGGGTGTTGCTGAAGAGGCCTTTTTTGACGATGCTGAACTGGTAGTCTCGAATGGGACCGAGGTTCAGCGGATAGACCCAGGTGGAGAGCTCATGTTGGTTGAGCTCGTGGTGAGTCGGTACCTCGGGGGGAAGATCGGCGCGGAACGGGCGACTATTAGGCGCCTGCGATGCCGTTGCTTGGTCGTCCCGCACGGTACCACCCCACAGCGTAGTCTGGCGGAGGTTCTGTTGTTGGGCCGAGGGACGGGGCGGGGGCGGTGCCCTTGAGTAATTATTCAACGGAGGACGACGTGGGGCCGATGGTCTGGAATGGGAGACGCTGCTTCCGATCCCGCCGAGGGTGGCACCCCCATTGGAGGAGCTCGCGGCCGCGTCGGTGGCTTGAGTTAGAGCCAAAAGCAAGTCCTCGTCGGGAATGTCGTCAAACTCGTCGTCGTCATACATTCTGCAGTTTGCTGGGAGTGGCTGGGTGAGGCTGAGGCAGCCAGAGTCAAAACAAAACGGGATGTGGCATGAGGCAATTATTGGCTCAATTCCCCGATTTCGGCGCTTTTTCTCTGTGTGTGAGGATGGGATGATGACCAAACGACGGAAAGCCGGGCAATTGTTGCCCAGTCGATGATGGGCCTCAGAAAGGCAACAACCCAAGCTTTCAGACGTGACAGCGCCGATGGGAGACGCGTTTCTGCGCCAGAGCACGTGAGAGGTGAGCTTTGGTATGCACTGTGCATACACCTAACAGTCTCGCACTTGTGCGGGATCATAGAGAAGCAGACGAATCGTATGTTGTTAGCGTGCCAAGGCCCTTTAGGCTTAGTGCCTCCGGGCGAAATGAAATCCATCCATCCATTCATACAGTGTCGCATTTGTTCATCTGCCACAGTTTGTTTGTATTGTACAGTGTGTTGCGAATTACGAGTATGACGCCAGGCAGTTCTGGCCCGTTCTCTAGAGCACTCTAAATGTGATCTTGTATGGGCTTCGATGAGATCAGGACATATCTTGGGAAATGTATAGTCAGATTGTAATAGTTGCCTTTCGGGTTATCCGCCGGGCGTCAATAAACTGTATTGTATTGTATTGTATAAATGAGATCGTTCTGATGCTGCGATGTGCATTTACTGCCTCAAAACTAGTACCTAGTGATCATTGAGGCCGAGTCCCGCAATTGCGTGTCTGTCGCTGCATCCGTCTGGAGAGGTCAAAGACGCAAGAATCGGGAGCTCTAAAAATGGAAGCCATAAGCTGGCTAAGAACTGCCAGGGTATCACATAAGATACCAATGAGAAATTTAAGGTACAGTATCACAGTAGAGTGCAGTGATGTAGTACAGTCCAAGCACCTGCACTTTGGGATATGTATTCGGTCACACATACTCCCATTCAACGGCCATCATGATGGAGTGATGTCTGCAAGTGCCCGTAGACAGTATGATAGCTGCTAAGTTGACACGGTGCTAAAGTGGGGCGAGACGTTATCCGAGAGCTTTCAGTTCTTCATGGAGGGGCTCTTTCCGCCTGTTCTTGTACCTGCATTATATTTTGTTTTCCAGTCGCGTCCTCGTCACAATCTCGCGGCTGCAACCTACTCGCCCCTACTTCCGACACCGCTCATTCCATCAATCGCCAACCCATCGACGGCGGTTTCAGCTTGGCAAGGAACATTTCCATGATCAATGGCCCCTCCCACGGGTCCTCGTGGTGGCGGCCACGGCAACCGGCCGACGGTGCGAGGTGCGCGAGGTGCCGGTGTTGGAAAGCGCCGGGCCACCCCGCGCACCGATCGCGACGGCGATGTTTCCATGGATAGCATCACTTCTGCCAAAATACCCACCGGCCCATCGGCACAATCCACTCGAGGCGGTCGCGGCTCCCGAGGCGGGAGACCCTCCCGTACCTCCTCCCGATTCGCCCAGAACGTCCGAAACTACGTATCGGAGCAAGACGGCGCATCTCGCAACCCAAAGTCCCAGTTTAATAAGGTCTTCATAAAGATCCACGGCCTGAAGGACAGCAAGGCGGCCAGCAACTCGGATGGCGGCCTTCGTTCGCTTCTCGAGTTTCTGGAGCGCAAATCCTCCCACGAGCGGCCCATCACCTTCGGCAAAGTACCGTCTCTCTCCAACTCCCCTTGATTTCTCCCAGGCCGCCTTGCTCACACGGTTTAGGGATTTATCCGCGGCGACCATGTGTGGCTCAAGGTCAACCAAGCAGACACACACCACCTCTTGAAGCTGAATGGATTTACGTTCGCCGGCGCCCCGCTGGGCATCCAAGAAGCAGCCGGCCCGATCCCAGAGCAGGGCTCTACCGACGATCCCGAGACCAAGACAACCGACACCAAAGACAAGCTGCTGGCCGTTCTTGCATCCCGGTACAACGTCGAACAGAAACTGCTCGACCTGTCAGCGCTCGGCGCCGATCAGACCCTGAGATCCATGGGTGCCTTCGAGAATAAGGCCTTGGCCGAGAAGTCATTCAAGGCCCTCATGCGTCTCACCGCGACACGCTACGATAGTGCTGCCGAGAAGGAAGCAGCCATTCAGGCCGTTACCCTCGCCAACAACGACATTCTCGATGTTGGCGAAGTCTTCACCATGGCGCAGACGCTGCCCCGCTTGCGCCGCCTGGACCTCAGCGGCAACCAACTCCAGGACTTTCACAAGCTTTCCAAGTGGCGCCACGAATTCCGTCTCTTGGAGGAGCTCCACCTTGTCGGAAATCCCCTTACCAACCTGTCCAACTACCCGACTCAGGTGATCGAATGGTTCCCGAGCCTTCAGATTCTCGACGGACACCGTGTTCGAGCCGCGGAAGAAGCCGCCGAGGCCTTGAAGGCATGGTTCCCCGTGCCGTTCCCCCGTCTGCCGTCCAACCTCCGCGACGGCGAAAACAACGTTGCGAGCACCTTCGTCGCCAACTTTTTCACCCTCTACGACCACGACCGGCTTGCTCTCGTCAGGCAGTTCTACGACGCAGAGTCTATCTTCTCCCTTAACACGGGGACCGAGCCAGCAACAAGCCCCTATCACAACTTCTCGAGGAACCTGGAAACCATCGGCGTCCGGAGTTCGTCCGCCATCCAGCGCCTGCTCAGTGGAGCCAACGTTATCGGCGAGCTCTGGGCCCAACTGCCCGCCACCCGACATGTCAGCCTGGAGCAAGCTGGAGAATGGCAGATCGATTGCCACACCTTCCCAGGCCTGGCCGACCCCTCGGGCCAAGGCATCGCCACGGGCCTGGTCATCACCGTCCACAGCCGACTTGAGGAAGTTGACCCGACGAAGCAGCTCGTCGGCACCCGGGCCTTTTCCCGGTCTTTCATCCTGGGTCCTAGCCTGCCCGGTGCTCCGCACCCTTACCGGGTCATCAGCGATGACCTGTCTTTGCGCGCCTTTGTACCGCAACAAACCGGCGCGCCCGCTCAAGCTGCACCCGCAGCGGCCGTCCCGGTCGCGCCCTCTGCTGCTTCTCCCCCTGTCCCCCCCGTTCCGAGCGACCTCGAACGGGCTCAGATGGTTCTCGAGCTGTCCAAACTGACGGGCATGAACGCCCACTACTCGGAATTGTGCTTGGCCGGCCTCGCGAACTGGGACTTCAACCTGGCGCTCAGGTCGTTTGAGGAGAAGAAGGCGGAATTGCCGCCAGAGGCGTTTGTTGCACCTCCTGCGTGATCTTTGGATTTCACAATGAAGAGGAAATTGTGGAGGTAAGCACCTCTTCTCCGTTCTCCTACCCAGAAACCCCGTTTGTGTCCTGTTGTCTGGCTAGTTTACTGACGGCGAGTTAGGATATGTCTTTAGCAGATGGATGGATTAGCGACACCAAAATGCGAATGAAGAATGGAATTTGATATGGGAACAATCGTGAGGAAGAAAACCACATTGTGATATGAGAAGTACTTGTCCCCGAACTCGCAACTTCTTTTTTTCTATTTTGTCACGGGAAGCATATGGATGGTGGCTTGATCTTGATCTTTTTTTGGGGCCTGGGCAAAAGAAAAGGGCGAAGGCGTTCATCTGGTGTTTTGTGCGGCGATGATCAAGATTGGACGGATGGGCGGACGGCCTGGAAAATCATGAGTGGTCGGTTGGTTGTCTTTGACCTGGGTTTTGCTTTGGGACGGCGTTGATGGGCATAGAGTGTGGATTTGTGACTGTTTTCAGACAGTGGGCGTGCGTGTGCTTTAGTGATACCCAAAACCAGTCCTTTCATTGTCACCAAGATCTGCCATTGTTGCTGAAGTGTACCATCGTAGTGGTTGGCTTGGGCGATCCGTGCGTTGCATTGCTTGATGTTGTGATTACAAGCGCCGTCTGATGCCGTGTATCCGTGTGACCGTACCCTCTACGAACAATGAGCGACCTAATCAATCATTTTTTGACCACTCTGGGGATTTATTCAGCTTTCCTCTTTGTTTGGTGGTTCCTTGATCGGAGAGGTCAGACCTTGTTCATACCGCTGACGAGTAACGGTCCTTGAATGGGTAGTAGCTGGGATACTGTCGATGAGACACCTCAAATTGGTACCAGATGGAAGGGAGGTGATTGGAGGTGGGCGGGAGGTAACAGGCGCTTAAGGTTTCCACCGGCATCTCGAGTCTCTGCAATGTATTCGTATCCGCAGTTCGTATACTACCTCGGAGTCCAGATCGGAGAAACTGGCAGGGCAGAGGTTTAGCGGCGGCGGCTGAGGACTTATTACTTGGTTCCACACTGAACGTGCACACTACTCCGCGATCTTCGACTCTTCACATGTGTGAGCTAAACCTGCATTATAAGGACGCCGGCGTGTGTTGCTGCTTGCCAAAGGCACAATCGGATTGTCACCGGAGGCATCGTATGTAAGCATGCGGGATGGTTGATGAGGTTGACCAAGGTTGATAGCAGTGCAACTCGACTTCGTGATATCGCCACTTCTTTCCTTGGTGGTGTTAAGAGGGTCGATCATGGCTCGCAGAGCCGCGCGGTATGTGATGCACTGGTGTCGAACGGGATGTGGATCTCGAAGATTGACATCATCGCACTTTTGCCCTCCAAAGAAAACCGGTGGAACTTTTCCGCCATTTCCATTCTTCTGGAAATGTGGGCTATGGAGCACAGGCGCTTTCTCCCTTCTTGGTTTAGGCTCGGCGCGGGCTTGTTTCAGATGAAGCGCGAAACAGGCCTTCGATTCGTCGGCGTCGTGTCACCGCTCGGGGCACCGTTCGCCCTCAGGTGTGACCTGAGAGCGCTCTGGTGCGGGCGACACGCCAGAAGCTGCGTTCCAGGCTGTCTCGTGACGAAGATGAGGCGGCTCAAGTGCTGGCGAGTTTATCACGCTGCAGTATTGACGCGCAATCATTTTGGAGTTGGTAAGTATTTTCGCGTCTGCTGCTGACGATGCATGGATTGCATTTCTCAAGCCGTTGAGAACTTCTCCCGGTTTGTCCGACCTCCATGTTTCTTTTCGTACCCCTCCCCCTCCCCCACCCCCCGCTCGCGTCGTGTGTGCAGGGGTAGAGGAAACGGCCCAAGCCTGCCGAGGCTGGGTTTGATCCAAATTCGCATCCCTCTCTGGTGCTGCTCATCAAAGCTCTGTTTTATGCGCGGACCCCTCACTCCTCCGTACCTGAGGTTATTACTTGACCGTGGACTTCACCACAGGGCATCACGAGACGCTACTTATGTTCCCTCCCGCTTGGCGGTACTTCAGCCCCACCAGATCAGCCACTGCAGCTGGACGTTGGGACTCGGGAGGGAGGTCACTTGCATTGATGGGTTACCTCGCTCACAGATTGGCGGCCCTTGGGCGACCCGGTTGAGGTTCCTGATTCGACCACAGCCTCCGCGAGTCCCTGGCAGCTCCCCCCTGGCTCAACCTCCGCCCAGTCTCCGCCACAGCCAGCTTGGCCAATTTCCCGTTCCCCTGTCGGGTGTGGGACCACTTGGACCCTGGCCGCTTTCACGCACGTCGGTCAGTCGCCCGACATGTCGGTCACTCGATGCCGGGTCCCGAGTGCCTTCCGCCTTCTCTCCTCTCTCCTTGTTGATGGTGTGGTGGTGCCAGGTCACCGTGCTCAACAAATTCGACGACATTGATCCCTCTCGAAGCTGGCAGGCGAAGCTCTCGATCGGCACAGGTTGCAGTTTGCCTCGCTCTTCATGAAGTCTATCCATACTCGTACCCCTTCTCATCTGTCGACCACAAGACGCTAGTTACATCCGCACAGGCCCGGCATCTAGTGTCAGGGGCTCTCAGGAGGATCCGTGTGTGCGAGCCGTCAGACATTCGCGGCAGAAGCCCCAATTCCACGTAACCCCCCCCCCCCCCCCTCTCCGTCCTGCGACACTACGCCCTTCAGGACACGAAAGGCTTCGTTCGTCCGCCTCCGCCCTCGACTTGCTGGCACCCGCGGGCTGGCTTGCTTTTCGGAAACACACGACCACGTTTTGTTCCGTCGATCCTCTTCTCCCTCGTACCAACAGGGGCCGGCCCTCACGTTTCCAGATCGACAGTGGCTCCTCTCCTACCCGCTTTCCTGGTAGACCCGAGGATTTCTGTATCGACGACCTCTCATTTACCAACGAACGCCAACATTACGAAACGCGCTGTCTTCTTCTATCGGCACGCCAAAAAACATGTTCTGCTGACCGGACCACTGTCATCGATGCTCGTCCCGTCTTCGCTGGAGGTACCAATTGCAGGAGCCGAGGAACCTTCTTGTCAGAACGGGGCTGGGAATAAAGCATCATGCCGCTCCCTCAGCCCAAGACAGCGTTGAACAACGCGTGTTCGGTCATTTTCAACAACACACTATACACATACTCGGCTGATGCATTCCAGTCGTTGCGGCTAGAGGCCGGGGCCGAGTGGGAGGAGTTGCCCCAGGGGGAGAAGGTGACGGGCGCCGTTTGCGTTGGAACGACGACTGGAACCGCGTCGACCTCGGCTTTTTTCGTCGTCGGGGGCGTTGGGGGGACGGCCGAGTACCAGGGACTGCAGAAATACACCTACGCGACGGGCCAGTGGGAGTCGATCAAACCGGAGTCGAAAGTTACACACCAGCGGCTGGGACACGGCGCCGTCTACATCAACAGCACCGACTCCATCGTCGTTTACGGTGGCATTCAGGATGGATACGAGGCTGCGTCTTCACAAACTTACGCCATTGGTGCATCGGCGCCACACGCGGTCAAATCTGACAACTCATGGGGCGTTCCACTGCTCAAGCCCATCATGCTGCCTTGGTCTGCCACCGAAGCTGTCATGGTCGGGGGCAGTACAACCAACACCAACGTCATGCTGTTCAGCGGGGCCGAGGGGAAGTGGGTAGACTCGGAAGCCACGCTGGCATCTGGGCTGCCCAAGGACACTTCTTCGATCCAGGCGGTACTCCTGACGGGGGATGACGGGTCCAAGAACCTCATCACTTTCGACATGAGCGAGTCGCCGAACTTGGTGAAGCGCACAGTCTTGTACAGCGGCCCCAGGGTCCCGGTGCCGAACGCTGCCCCCGTTCGCAAGAGGACGCCGAGGAGGAACAAGCTTGGGTCGGATAACAAGGGGAGAAGAGACGGCCAGCCATTGACTGTGAACACTTGGCCGGCATACAATTCAACCTACGCACCCAAGGTCATCAGGGGCAACTTCGCTCTCGCTCAAGGGGCCGACGGGATGGTTGTCGTCGCGGGCGGTAACGATGAGGATGTGCTATGCATGTTCAACGCGAGAGAAAACTCCTGGGAGGATGCCGAATCAAGGCTGGGCCAGGTCAGGCTGCTGTCGACGCAGTCATCCTCGACATCCTCATCCTCATCGACGACGGCGACGTCAACAACCTTGTCATCATCAACATCCTTGGCCTCGTCCACCTCCATCTCTGCGACTGTGACCGGCGCGACACAATCGACAGCAACCGCCACGGGAGCAGCCGTGGCAGCGGTCTCTGGCGACGATGAGCCGGGACTCACCACCATCCTCGGCGCTGTGCTGGGTGGTGTCTTTGGGCTGGCAGTCCTTCTTGTCCTCATCTACTTGTGCATGCGGCGGCGGAGGCGGCGGCAAGCCCACCTGGAAGCGGGCCACAACCGACGGGCCAGCGGGACGTCGTCAAGCGAGAAGGACGGCGTAGGGTTTGCCAAAGATAGCCTGCCTTTGGGTCCGGGCTCGCCAGGAGTCTTCCGCGGACACCAACCCCAGCGCGGCTCGTTCTCATCCATAGCAATCCTTATGGGCCGCGTCGGCCAGCCCCGGTCGAGCGACGAAGGCAGACGGGACTCATCTGACGACATCTTCAAGGCCTTCAAGAGCACCATCAGCAAGCCGATGCCCCAGACCACCGCGACGCAACAGGCTCGAGACGAGAAGGGCGTGGCGTTCGCGGCCAGCACGGCCGAGCCCAAGCTACGGAACTTGACGACAGCAGCCAACAAGGAAGGTGACACGCGCCGCAGTTCCGGGTGGAACAGGTACTGGTCCGGCGGGTCGGCATTGAACCTTCTGGGCTATGGCAGCGGCAATAACAACAACAACAACAACAACAACAACAACAACAACAACAACAACAACAACAACAACAACAACAACAACAACAACAACAACAATCACAACAATGCCGCCGCCAACAATTTACGGCGAACCACGCTGGGCTCAGACGACCAGGGCTCCAACTACAGCAGCAAGAACCGGATGACGCAGGACAGCGCGACCGTTCCGCCGCTGTTCCCCGCCGGGGCCGCCGAGCCGCGCCTATCGCTGAGCCGCGTCACGGCGCACAGCCCGACCATCGCCGTGTACAGCGACAAGCTGATGATGGAAGGGATGAGCGGCCGCATCGAGACGCAGCGGCCCGTCAGCGCCGTCAGCGACATGTCGGCGTCGGCGTACTCGAGCGGCATCCCGGAGTCGGTCCACGACGCCTGGGACCCGACCGCGGCCAACCGGCCGTGGGGCGCCGACCGGGCGCTCAATGACTCGTACGCCGCCGCGTACACGACGCCCCTCGCCCCTGCCTCGCAGGGCCTGAGGCCGCCCGCGCCGGCGCCCCTACGGCCGGCACGGCGACCGGAGCAACAGGCTTCTGTGCGTGACGACATGAGCTGGCTCAACTTGGGAGCCAAGTGAAAGGGAGAGAGCAGCAGTCCCGGGCGACCTCCATCGATATTTCTCTTTCCCTCCCCTCGACATGAGAAGCACACACAACCGACACCATGACCGCCTGACGACGAAACTTCTTTTACGACGGCGGCGGCTGCTGCCCTCGGTCCTTTGCGTCGATCGCGCTATACTCACCTCTCTGGAAGAAGACGATGAAGAAGCATACTGCTGTGCGGAGCGCGAACCCGGCGCTTCGCCGCCAACCACCCCATCTTGCCGCACGCTGGCACTTCTCTTTTCTATCGCGTGTTTTGGACCTGTCCATATATACCATTTTCGTCTTCTCTGTTCATTTCTCGTACTATATCCATCCCATGTACTCTCTGGCGCAGCGCTGTTCCCCCTATTCCTGTCGCTAACTACCGGTTTTCTCTTGCGCTGCATTTACACCTGGCGACCCGGGTCTGGTCACAAATTCTACCTCTTTCTTTCCTGTTTATATCTTTTTCCCGCCTGTTGTCAACACCGTTCCTTTTCCTGTCTTTTGATCCGCTACGCTACGCTGTGCAGTGCATCTTTGTCTCCGAGCTGCGTCCTCTGTTCGGCTCTTGGCATTGGGGTGGAAGGGGTAATTACTTCGCTGTCTGAGTCTTGCGGTAGAGTGGCAAGTTACAGGTACCTGTCGAAGGGGAGGAAGCCGTGGAAGAGGTTATTGAGCGGGCCATAAGCGAGCTGGGCTGAGGTGGGCTGCTGATTGTACAAAGTGTGTGTGGCTGAGATGGTGGCAGCCGACCTGCCTACGATTGTTGTCGAATGTTGTGTACCTACCATGTAAGAGTCGAGGAGTCTAGCTCTCGAGAAAGAAGCAGTGGATATCCCTGCCCACTTCCACGCCGAATCCGTTAATTCCTACGAGCTACCTATTGTCTATACAGGGTTTCTGATGTCTATACACAGCAAATAGCCGTTTTTTCCAATTTCGGGGCTTCCGAAGCCGATTGCCTGAAGACCGAACCGGCATTTTCCTTGACCCGCTGCGAACCCGAGTTTGGGGAAATACGATCCAAAAGAGGAAATTCCCGAGTGCTGCCACCCTCGTGCTCAATGCGCAGCGCCGCCCATGACAAACTCGAAAACCCCGGATTCCAAGACTGCCATGGCCGCCAAAAGGTAACCACGCAACGCGGTTCTGTCGAAAGGCGTCGACCGAGGGAGGGGGTCAAGCCAACACCCGGTCTGGTGGTTTCCGCCACCTCGCCATGTTCGAGTCGCCTTCGGTCAGCAAAACGAGAACATCACTTCGTCAACGGGCGAACCTGTCTGATTCCGTGTGCCGAGAGAAAGAGAGGGATTTCGACACTCGAGAATTATGACTTTGTTGGTCAAATACATACGAGCACGGCACAACCATCCACGAGTAGGTCAGGAACATCCTGGTATGGGGCTTTTGGCTTCCTGGGGTGTTTGATGCTTCTTTGGCTGGGTTTTGTCGATAGTCTCGATCTTGGACTCGCAAGGTGCCTTGTCCTGTCTGGGATGAACTGTGTCGTTCGGGATGGATCGGGTGAGACTTGCCCCCCACCCGGCGTGGGGTTTCGATCTGTCAGTGGAACCAAGCCACTAACTTAAACACAAACGGGTGGATCACATGCACCGACGGGACGCAGCAGAGGTTGCACCACCGACGGGCTCCGTCTCACATCCGTTCGCCTCAGCTCGCATTGTACATTTCCACGGCAGCTTTGGCAGCTATATGACGGCCACTGCACGGGGTGCATTGCATGTGATGAAATGGACTAAAATGGCCGAGAAAGACGAGATGTGGGTTCTTGAGAAGGGTTCCAGTGCGTCCGTAGAACCTCTCCTCTCAGCAGAGAACGCGGGGGTGGTGTTCCATTGTTCGTTCGAGGCCCAGAGAAAAAGAAACGGCAACCAGCCCTTCGGGACAAGGAACATGGCCTGAACGGCCCCTTGGCCTGTGCTTGACGGACACCTGCAGGTCATCAACGACTCGGAGTTGGTAACCAACTTGCCTATCCGTATCCCGATGCCACTCCCGTCGCTTGGAAGCTACGTGACAGTCACCAAAAAAAACAACCACATGTCATGTCTTGAATCTTTGCACACTTTGTCCCACCAGCCTGGTCCTCTCACGGCATACCGTATCCAAGGGACCGGTTTGCTCTGCATCCGTCTGGACCCGTCGTCTCTTGTGCGCCCGCTGCTTGCCTGCCGAGCCTGCCTCGGTTCCCTCCTGGGATCCATCTCCAATCTTCAGAATTTTCAACGTTTTCCTCTGCTCCACGGCCGGTGCTCGGAGCTTCGTTCGTTTTGGCAGCCTGATGTAACCATTACTTGGCTGAGTTAGTAAGAAAACCCGAGAACCAGGCCGTCCACTTGGAGCCTCCGTTGGCGCTTGCGTTCGCTGGGAAGGTGCGGGGCGAGGGGAGCGGGGCACCAAAACGGAGCGCAATTAGACCTCGAGTGTTTAACCGTAGGGCACATGGCGTGGGGCAATGCTGAGCACTGGCCACAGCGGCCTGGACTGCCTTCCCATTTGAATCTGCGCCCCCCCACCACCGCCCACTCATCACTCTTCAGGGCACCCGACTCCCGCCCCGGAAGTCGGCTCAACATCGCCAGCGACCAGCTCATTGATCGCTTTGAGCTGGTTCCGAGAGTCCTCGCTTCTTTCCGGCGCGTCTTCAGCAATTCTCAGCAGCTCGGCGCCTCAGCTCAGTGTATCCGGCCGACTGTGTGACAGCGGAAGCGGGAAGGAAAAGCTGCGGCATCCGGCCCCAGTGCTTCGGCCGAACGATTGAACGAACGAACGAACGAACGAACGAACGACACCTGCTCTCCGACGGGGCTCGTGTCCATCTACCTTTTCAGTCAACGACCGGATTTGCAACCTAGTACTACGAAGTACACCGTCTGGGAATTGGAAAGCTCCGCCTTCTCGAAACCTCTCCGCATCCGAACATACGCGGTCCGAGCTCCCGTCTGCAGCCAACATGGACTCGGCAACATGGGCCGTCACGGACCATCCGGTCCATCATCCCCCGGCCGAGGATGATTTTCAACAATACCTGGATATGAACGGCATGGGGAACCTGGGCGATGGCATGAACTACACCTTCCAGGAGTTTCAAACATCAGCCGGCCCCCAGCTACTGCAATCCCATCCTCGGGAGCAGCTGGACATTCCCATGAGCGGCACCGACGCCCCAATGCTGCTGTCTCCTACACATCCCCCCGGAATGCAGCACCAGATGCCCGCTATCACAACTGCTGCGCCGTACCAGACCGTGCCGGCAACCATGATGCCACCTCCAACCCCGAACGAGGCCATTGTCGACAGCATTGAGGCCCAGATCCAGTTTCTCCAGCAGCAAAAACTTAGGCACCAGCAGAGGCACTTGGAGGAACAGCAAGTTGTCTTCTTCACCCGTCAGCAGAGCCGCATGGTTCCCCCGACGCCTCAGAGTTTGGAGCTCCAGCCGAGTGGCAACCAGTACTATCCTCCACCCAACGCAGCCGAGCAGCAACAACGGCAGCAGCAGCAGCATCAACAACAACAACAACAGCAGCAGCAACAACAACAGCAGCAGCAGCAGCAGCGGCGGCAACAGCAACACCAGGCCATTGAGTACCGCTATCAAAGGCTAAAAGACCAGTCGGATGTATGTCGAGGTCACCTATTCGCGGCGGACCAGCATCATAGCTAACTGAGAAACCCAGATGTCGTTTACCCCCTTGGTCTCGCCCGCGGTCACGCCGCTCGATACTCATTTCTCGGCTGACTCTCAGTTTGCAGCCGTCTCGGGCGCCTATTTCAGCCCGCTGACTTCGCCAGCTCTGCATGCCCAGTCTGACCCTCTTGCCATGTTTGACCAGCTGCACAGCGTTGTGACGACAAGCTCGCCTGTGGATATGGAACTAAACTCGTCGGCCGGCCCACCCATGTCTAATTCGACCCCTGGCGATCTGGCCAAGAAGATGCGGAAGCATGCAGCCAAGGCAAGGGCAAAGTCCGGCATCAAGCAGTCGCCCATCTCGAAGCCATTGCGCAGGAGGACCGCCACCACCCCGAATATGAACGCTCAGGTGCTGAGCGAGCTTGCCGAGAGCGCAGAACAAACCCAACAACTGCCCACCCCCATGATGCAGACCTCTTCATCGTCCACAACGGGTGTGACAGACTCGGAAGACTCGGTCTCTCCCGAGGCCCTGAACGACACGACGCCAGTGGAGATGCCTCCCCCTCCAATACCCAAGTCGCGGTCAGCGAAGCCGTCGCCGTACATTGCTCCGCAGATCAGCCCGGCTCAAAGCTCGCTCCAGCCCCCGCGCCCAGGTTTAGCGTCACCCGCGACTCCCGCATCGCTGATGAAACTGAGCTCGCCAAGTTCTCGCAACGCTGGCGTGAAGAGCGATAGTCAGGAAGTTGTCGACAATGATCACATCGAAACGTTTGAGCTTCCGGAATCGGCAAACTTTGTAAACCATACGGCTCCACCGAGCAATGGGCCTACGCCGGCACAATCATCTCCCCGGGACAATGCGCTCTCCAAGACGCCGTCTTTCGGGCCTCTTGCCTCGCCTTCGCTCATGAAGCCGGCTGCGACCCCCTCGGCAACTCAGAGTCCACAGCTTCTTGCCGGATCCGGGTTTGCCGCGCGGAAGACACCGCAGCTCTTACCAAGGGGAAGCAAGAAGCGAGGTAGCGTCAGCTCGATCCCCGTCTCGCCGGCGCTGAGGCCCAAGATATCTCCAAGCATCAAACCCCTGCTCCCGGGCGGGCCGGACGTCGAAGAGGCGGCGTCGCACCTCCTCGCGACAAAGTCCAACTACCAGCGCATCCTCGAGGGCAACACGCTGCCCGGCGTCTCGTACCCGAGCGAGCTCTCGACGAACCTCACGTCGAAGCGCACGTCGCACAAGATCGCCGAGCAGGGGCGGCGGAACCGGATTAACTCGGCCTTGCAGGAGATTGCCACGCTGCTGCCGCGGCCGCCCAAGGACAGCGAGGGCGAGGGCAGCGACAGCAAGAAGGACAAGAGCGGTGGCGGCGGGGCGCCGAACAGCAAGGCCAGCACCGTCGAGATGGCCATCGAGTACATCAAGCAGCTGCAGCAAGAGGTGCGCGAGGCGAACCGGAGGGCCGAGGAGGCTGAGAAGAGGCTGGAGCTGAAGGTTGATGGGAAGATGGAGGAGGGGAAGGTGGTTTAGTGGGATATCTAGACCTTGTGTATTTGAGTGAAGAGAGAGAGAAATATCTCACAATGGGATCGGCATGGGGAGGGCTTGTCTTTTGTGTGTAGCATGATGGGAGAAAAGTACAGATGGGCGTTCGTTGCGGCAACGTATATACTGGGCCTCTTGGGAGAGGGAGCCTCTGAGGGCGAGCAAGGGCATGGAGAGGTGGGCGGGGGCGGCATGATAATGTACACGAGTGGACGAGTTGGAAATACCCGAGCGCGATAATAGGACAATCAGATGCTCACATATTTGACTGATCACTTGGCGGCCTCGACGTAGCGTGTATGCTTCCGGGGTAGATATCATGTGAAACTCGTCCGATGTCCACCAACCTCAACTTCACGCCCACACACATGGCCCTAACCCTGGCCAGCTTCACCCGTTCGACGGCGCTGACTAAGCAGCCAAGTACATATGGGGCAGCACTCAGCCAAACATTCCAATTTGTGTTTTTTCCCGACGCAAAGCTTCCCATCAACCTCGACCTTTTCTTTTTATCGCGGGAATGCCGTGAGACCCCATTCCTCCACGACGGATGAGCTTACAAGCAGCACACTCGCTTGCGACAACAATTCTCATCTGTGGCTAGACTCTCAGGCGTAAGTCGTTTCTTTTTATCTCCCCTCTTCATCCCAGGTCTTTGCTCTCCCATCATCCCGACTGCAAAACGGCGATGGTAGGTAGACCAGACAGACTCTAGGAGGAGAGGACACCAAAGCAAACACAAACAAAAACACAAAAGCCTACAACATGATGATCTTCGCAACGCCGGTTGCAACCCTCAATTTTCACATTTTTAGGAAGAGCCGTCTGAACCTCCCCGGGGTGTTGTGGTTCGCTTTTTCCCTTTGTGGAGGGGCGTTCCCCTCTCCCCCTCGGCTGACCGGCTGTTTTCTCCTCCCTTCCTTTTCTTCCTTACCCGCTTTCTCTGCTTGAGAAAAACGCCTGCACCGTCATGTGCTGGCGGGGCTGAGGGTTGCGAAGGGGGGGGAGGGGGGGGCAGTCTGGGCGGTGGGGTTGGTGGTGCTGATAATCTGGGTTTCTGAAGGGGCTTTTTTCTTCTGTTTGCTACCTACCTCTTCGATGTTTGGTCGGGTTATTTCACGAACATTACTTGAGGCAACTTGCTGACTCGTGTTCAAGTCACAGTGTGGGATAGGTTACATTTGTCGAACGGATCAATCTAGAGCAACTCGGGCGGCGGCCAACATAGGGTTAGATCTCAGAATTGGAGCAGAACACCGCCACGCAAATCGTGAATAGCAAGAGTAGTTATTGGGCTGTTGTTGGACCGGCAGACAGATATCTCCATAGCGAAATATGACCAAATACTTGACTGGTGTACTAGATGGATTGATTGTTTACTATGGACATAAACTACCCTCACTGCTTGGGTGGAGGACAAGCTTCACCGATTCCTGATCCGCTACCCAAGGCTATACATAAGCCGCACCGCTTACACCTCTCGAACATCCGTACCCCGAGATCGTACATTCTACTCGACTGCTGCAAAACCCAGCCACCCATCCCCCCACTGTCGCGCTTTATTTCGCAAAGTGCAAGTCATAGCCCAGCCACTTCCTCCTTACCACCTCCTCGACCGTGAGGCCTGGGTAGCCGTACGTCAGCGGCAGGAAGAAGTACCAGCAGGCACCGGCAATGACCAGGATGACGGCAGCCGCAATCCAGGAGGCCATCATGCTCTGGCCAGCGAACCGCTCACGGGCCGTCAGGTGGCGCTTGGGCGCCGCCGGCTTCTTGCCGGCCTTGGCGGCCTGGTACGCCAGCTCGTGCTCGACGGCGTCCTGGCTGAAGACGAACTCGACGAGGGCTCCCGTCACGAGGGTCGAAGCCAGGTGAGCGGGGAGGTAGTGGTGCAGGAACAGCTGGCGGCCCATGACGTAGAACGGAAAGTAGTGTGTGGCCCAGGCGAGGAAGAAAAAGCCCGTCGAGTTGTACAGGCGGGAGCGCGAACCTAGGCCTGGGGTTAGCTTGTGGAATTTGCAGGGGGGGGGAGACGGTTCTTTTCTTGAGACTTACGGTGATCCAGGGCATCAATGCCGCGGCGCAGCGAGAACTGATCAGCCAGGATGATACCCGCATAGATGGCGAGGACGCTGCTGGCAATCCACCATCCGATGGGGTTGCCGAGGAAGTAAATCTGCTGGCGGGTGTCGTTCTGGGTCCAGAAGCTGACGCCACGGAGCAGGAACGGCCACTGGTAGGGCAGGGACGCGTACGGGTGGCTGGCCGTCAACTGGTTGTTGTGCCAGAACATGGACCGCTGCAGCTCGAACCACTTCTGCAGGAACGGCAGCGTCTTGACCTTCTTCTCGGGCTTCTCGCGGCGCTTGTGATCGGCCGGGAGGGACGGAATGTCATCGACATACCAGACGTTGGAGCTGGGAGCAATTTGCTTATTTCCATTGATCTCCTGCTGCTTGTGGCCCCATTCTGGGAGAGGCGTGGTGTGAGTCCACATGGCAACTTTGCTAGGGTTGTGGATGAGCTTGAAGTGGCTGGAGATGCTCTTGAACTCTTGGCCAGGTTTGCCATGTTCGATCCGGATCTCGAATAGAGTGTCGGCGGCGCGGTCGCCATATGCGTCAGCAACGGAGACGGCAGTGAACTCCTGGTTGGTAGGATAGTAGGGCGAGGCGACGTCGTGGGACAGCAGAATGGTGTCGGTGACCAGGTGACGCAGCCTGACCAGGTCGTGGTTTTTGACATGGCGACCAAGTTGCTGGTCGTCGGCACCGGCTGGCAGAATCTGCCAGTAGTTGTTGGTGTCGTTGAAGGGGTAACCGGTGACCTGCTGACCTTGGCTGGAAACACGGCCGTCGTCGTACCTCAGGGGGTAGCGATCCGGGTGGCTGTGGAGGTACGCCTTTGTCTCCTTGTGCCTGAGGGTGATGCTGTCGTAGTAGTCGATGGTGACGGCGTTGGCGAGCATGATGTTGTCGCTGAGCGTCTCTTGGAACTCGGGGGTCATGAAGTCATCGCCGGGCCCCGAGCGGGTGAGGATGGAGAAGTGGACTTGGAACCAGAACAGGTAGAAGAGGAAGGGCAGGATGATCAGGCCGACAGCACGAGCGGCGAAATGCTTGCCAAAGTCATGCAGGCTCAGAGCTCCCCCGGGTCTCTTGATATCCAGCAGGTCCCAGAGGTCAATGGCGACGGCGGACCCGATGGTGATGAAGGCGAACAGGCCGACGTACTTGGTGGAGATGTCGCAGGACAGGGCAAAGCCGGTCAGGATAAGCCACTTCCACCACTTTCTCGAGAAGGGCTCATGGCGCAGCTTGTAGAACTTGATATAGAAGAGCAAGCTGCAGGCCATGGCGAAGACCAGAGTGGCGTCGAGCAAGATCAGGCGCGTCTGGCCAATGTGTGCGTTGTCGAGAAGGACCAGACCGGCGGCGACAATGCAGGCCGGCAGGCCGTATCCGGACTCCCACATGATCAGGTAGACCACCGACACCGTCAGGGCGCCGAGGATGGCGGGCAGGGAGCGGAAGGCAACGTATGGGACCTTGTTGACAATGTACGAGTCGCCGATGTTATCGAAGTGGAAGTGGCCATCGAATCCCACCAACCAGCCCATGAAGGCGAAGAGGAGCTTGCCGAACGGGGGGTGGACGTCGAAGAAGTAGGTCCTGTTGATGTAGTAGGAGGCGAACTGGAGAACACGGGCGTCAGGAGAGGGGCCAATCGGGAAGGCATGATCAGGGACAGGAAAACGCAAGGAGGCGTACCTTGCCGAAGTGAACTTCATCGAAGACAACCTCGTTCGGGTGGGTGATCCCCCAGAACCTGGTGAGGAAGGCCAAGGCTGTGATGACAACGAAGACGGCCTGGTAGTCACGCTCCGAGCCGGCCTTGGCCTTGGCGGCGACCGCTTTCACGAGTTTGTCGAGTTCGACGTCGTCGGAAGCGCCATCCTTGGTGGACTTCTTGGAGGCGGCGGGACCAACATTGCGCTGGCGCAAGGCGCCTTGGGGCGTGGTTGCGGCGGCCATGGCAGATGCACTGCGAACCAGACAAAAAGCGTCAGTCAAGGTGTCTCAAGAAGCAGTAGACGCCAGGTTGCCAGCCAACAAGCCAGAGCAGAGCAGAGCAGAGCAGCGAGAGGTGCAATGCGAAGCTCGAGGTGTCGGACAAAGCGTAGCTCGACAGCATCTTACCTCGCCAATTCCGCAGCAACGAACCGCAATCCTGCTGGGGACTCGGCCGGAAATGGAAAGCAGGGACAAAAGAAGATTAAAGATAGTCAAGAAGGCGAAGACGGGTTGGGAATGAGGAATTGGGGAATATATTAGATTGCTTTGCATCCCCCAAAGCCTCCCTTTCACGGCAGGGCTGAACAGCGGAGGCCCATTCAGCTCCTTTTTTGGGCCGTTTGATCACGACGCCGGTTTTCTGGACACCTGGCGTCAGCCGGGTCCGAACAGGGGCCCCAGTCGCCCACTGGAGCAGTCAAGGGTCGAGATTCAAGGCGAGAAGAGATGGTCCAAGCTCCGTTGTGGAAGCTGCCCTTGCCTAGCGAGAGCCTAGCTTCCCAAGCCGATTCCACCAGTTGTCCATTAACCGATGCATCTCGAAAGAGACCCGAGACTCATCGATTGTCGGTAGAACCATGTCTCCCACTTGATGATAGCTTTGTTGATTCGATTGCTCAACGCCACCGTTTGTGGCTTTCGGCGATCTGACTCGGCACTCTTGCCAAGCTCGGGTCCGGGACTGAGGGGTTGGCCCGCCTCTAACCCCTCCTTGCCGTGGTCCGACAAACGGAGCGGAAGGTGTAATCCATCAGTCTGCAAGATCGCGCCCTGGAGGAGACATTGTGAGCGGAGCCGCGATTTCTCCTCTTGTTATGTTCTCCATTGCAGCCAAACGAGTTCTATCGGTTCATCTTCGACTATCGACCACAAGAGGCCCTCCACGGATACTTCGCAACATCCACACCATGTCTGCCACCCCAGTTTTCACCAAGAACGCAGCTCCGCGTAAGTGACGGACCGCAACTCAGTTGAAATGAAACGGTCCAGTGACTGACACGAGTGCAGCTGCTGGCCCCTACGTATGATTTCCCGTTCAGTCCCTGTGTCGAGGAGTCTGCAGGTCTGACCCAACCCGCAGTCCCAGGCCATCAAGACCCCCACTGCCATTTACTGCTCTGGCCAGATTCCCTGCGATGCCGAGGGCAACCTGGTAGAGGGCACCATCCAGCAGAAGACTGCCGCCTGCATTGCCAACCTCAAGGCCGTGCTCGAGGAGGCTGGCTCGTCCATCGAGAAGGTGGTCAAGGTCAATGCCTTCCTGACCGATATGGGCAACTTTGCTGTGAGTGCCTTGGGACTGCTGTCTGGCTTTCGGCGACTTGGTGGCATGCTGACACAATGTGACACAGAGCATGAACGAGGAGTATGGCAAGTGGTTCGTTCACAAGCCCGCCCGCAGCTGTGTCGCCGTGAAGCAGCTGCCCAAGGGGGTCGACGTTGAGATCGAGTGCATTGCCCTTCCTTGAGACCCAAGAGGCGTCTCACCCCTGTATAGAAACATAGACACTCAAAAGCTCGAGACGTTCGCTGCCTTCCTTTGATGAGACTCTGGCTTTTGACCTCGTTGCAGCTTTGTTGGCGGCACTGCTTACCGGAAGCGACAGTGAACAGTGGGGCTGTCCGACGGTGATGACGAACGTCTCCTCAGAATCGAACTTGAATCCAACTGATCTGCGGAATCCAGGCATCGGAATAGGCGAGCTTGCCCATGTTGTTCTACGAGAGTCAGACCAGTCGCAAACCTGGAATGTTTCCGATCGTTTCATTGGATTTGCAGGTTGTTTTCTGTTCATGAAGAAATGCAACCCAGATTCCTGCTATGTGGCGTTCGTTCGTTGACATAGCAATGCATACACACACACATACGGCTCTTGATGCTTTTATGGCCTGTCGGGGCGGGATGTTCATTCATTGCATTGAGGACGGGCCGCGTCACCCACTGTTTCCAGGATATCGAACAGCTCGATCTCAGCCTTACACTACCTGTACTTACATCGACACTTCGGCCATATACACTTATTGAGGGCTGGCATCAAACACCTCGCCATGCCCCCGCCAGTACCTGTCAGCGCCAACCAGGGAGACGCCCGGCGTCCCCCGGAGCCGTCCACCATCTACAAGGTACGCTCACAAATTCTAGTCGGTTCAAGCCCCTTTGTCTTGTCTTCCCTCATCGCACTATCACTTACATCGCTCCTCTCTCCCACCCCTCCCCTTCACCTACCTACCTACCTACCTACCTACCTACCTCCCCCACTCCATCCGCCCCCATGTCTCAACTATCTTACTAACCAACACACCCCCTCCCCCTACCACAGCTGATAATGACCCCGCTCATGTTCATCTCCTTCCTCGTCTCCCTCGCCCTCGTCGACCTCCGCTACTCGGCCCTGCGCGCGCACTACCATGCCGCCGGCCCCAGCCGCCTGCCGCGCTGGTTGCACCGTCTCGTGTACCGCTACCGGCCCTACCGCTACGTGGCTGCTATGGAAGGGCATGGCCGGCCGCCGGCTGCGCGTGCCGCCGTCGTCGAGAGTCCCCTCGGGAGTACGGGAAGTCCCGGGTCGGGGTTGGGGTCGGGGCCGGGGCCTGAGTGGGGGGGAGAGGACTATTATTATTATAGTAAGCAGAGGAAGTTGATGGAGATGGAGGCTGCTGAGGCGTTTGAGATTCGGGGGTGGGTGGTGACGGGGTTGGGATTGGTGGGTTTGGGTGTGTTCTGGACGGGTTGGAAGGTGGTTTGTTGGGGGTTAGGTGCTGTGAGGGCTTGGGTCCCGATCTCTTAGGGTGGGTTCTGGCTGCGTGATGGCGGTTGGTGTTTTAGATGCTGTTTGGCTTGGTAAAGAAGGCATGGATGGTCTTCGTTTGGTTCGTCAGATTGGATGTTGCCGTTATTGGACGACATGTTGTGGGAAGGTATCATTCCTACTGAGGACGGCGTTCAGGTCTAGCGAGCTCAAGCGTTTCATATGGGTACAATACATAGAGCGGTGGTTCACTCCATCCGTAAAAGGACCTCATATTGCCATTGTTCACGCTTGCTCAGTCACTTCTGAACGACGCCAGATGTAATTCATTTGCATATGCCCCTTTCCGAGCCCCTCTACCCATATCTCACCTGCTTTCCTGAACCCTGCATCCTCATACAGCCTCCTAGCCACGATCAGGTCCTGCAACGTTGACAAGTGGCACTCACGGAAGCCACTCTCCCTCACAAAAGCCATGGCAGCCGTGAACAGCTTCTTGCCGACGCCCGTGCCCCTGGCTGACTCATCGACGATGAAGAAGCGTAGGCGCGCCACGCCATCCGTCTTGGAGCACTCGCCATCAATGTATATCGCCCCGACTATCCGCTCCGTGGCAGTGCCCTGAAAATGCCGCGCCGGTGTCGTCAAAACGGCTGACCAGGCCTGGTTCGTCGGCTTGTCGAGCCGCACGAGCAGGTCCCCCAGCCCCTGGGAGAAGGCGGCCTCGGTTTCTCGGCCCCACCCGTATCGCGGGTAGTAGTAGTCCATGTGCATCTCGAGAGTGCGGGCGAGGATGCTAGGGCGGTAGCCAGTGACAATGGTGATGGCAGGTTGTGCTGGAGGCTCAGGGGTCGCCGAAAGGACCGTGCCAGGGGCCACGGGCCTGATTCGCTCCAGAGCCGCTGCGCAAGATTGCAATGCCGCCGTGAAGTTGGCTCCTGCCTCTGGAGAGGCCGCTCCCAATGTTCTGGTGACCTGGTCTTGTGCATAGGCGTGGATCTCGGCGAGTCTCTCTCGCTCAGCATCGGTGAGGGATTCCCACTCCCGGACCAGTCTCCGCGCTGCCTCAAGGAGGGGCAGCTCTGCATCTTCAACCGGCCCTGCCTCGGCGAGAGGATCCGCAGAAAGGGGGGGAACGCTTGAGGTGGACATGCTGGGTGTGAGTCTCCGCGTCAAGTAATCTGGTTTTTTCGAGCGAGAAGCCCGTCGCTTGGGCTGTTGTGGTTAGGATTTGGGTGGAAAATTGTCTAGCTGTCTGGGCTGTTCTTGTTTCGAGATCTCAGTCTTATTGGGGGCTGTGATTCAACGTTACCTGGAGATGTCTGCAACAGATGTACGATATGACTCACCCGATTCAAGATAGCTCCGACCTGCATCCTCTTTCGGAAACTACTCGGCAATGCCATCAACCATCGTACAATGCTTGATCAGCGGTTGTTAGATTCGACTCTTGTCGCCCGCAAATCGACCTATAGGCCACTGGCCGAAGAAGACTACGTCGACGTATCTCTCAGCCAGTTCATACTTTTGCCGACAATGGTATGGAAGCACGATGCCATCAACCAAATCGACCCAGCAACCAGCCTGGGAGCAGAAGCAGAGCAGTCTAGAAACACCCAAGCATCGTGGTCATGGCTGCAAGGTGCAAGCGTGGACAAACTCATTCAAGTCCTTGAAGGTTCCTGAAGGTTCAGTGACTGATGGAGGAAGCAAGAATGGGAAACGGAGAGAGAGGGGGGGTTTATACAAATCTGTGCCTTCCTGTTTTGCATGGCATGAACCGATGTTGGGTAGGTTCCCTCCTTCCCCATCAGACTCGGGGTACTTAGTCGACATCTACCGCGGGAAGTCGCGAGTTCCAGGTTACTTCTGGCGCGCCGGTCACTCCCGCACTGACTGCAACAACCTGGAACCTGAGAGATTTGGCTGCCCACATGAAGTCGATATGGTTCCCGTCAACAACCGACACCCGCAATTCACCTTGGCCTGCGTCAACCCCAGCACCGGAGGGAATACAGCATCTCGTCCATAACTTGGCCGGGACTTCGTGCAACTAAGCCGCCACACTCTGCTCCAGTTGAAGGCAACTTTCCGCATGGCCGCAGCAGAGCGCTGCTCCCGGACAGATCCCTTGATACATGTCCCCGAGCTCGATGACGGGAGTCGCACCGCTCTCCGGGGCGGAAGGAAAGGACGGGGAAGAATAGGAGCAATGGTTCAGCCGGGCAGTGATGCATTGCTCCCCGTGGGCCCACTTTCGGCCTTGGTTCCACCCGAGTCCGCCCAGCGCTTCAAGTTATTGGCCAATTTGCGCGGGACCGGAGCGTCAAGAACCTCCGCTCCTGATGCAACGCTCGAGCAACGCAATCCCGCTGTTGCAGGGGGCCTCCAGCTAGACGCTGAGGTCATGGGAGTTGGAACCTCTCGTTTCCAGAGATGGCCGTAGTGAAGCACGGAAGCTGATGAAGCCGCCTAACCACGCTGTCTGAAGTTTACCATTTAGAAGAGTCTTTTTAAGCTTCTTGGAAGGTGTTCTCAAGCTCACTCATCCTGCGCCCCGTCGGACCATCGGATCCGTTTTGCCCTTGGCCACCGACGCTGCTGTCGGCTAAGGTGTCATCAGCATCGCCGACGGACCTCAAGCTCGGCTTGTTGCAGTTGGTATATGAGAAGAGGAGGCTCTTGTCTTATCACAGGATCATATCATCAGTGACTCTTCAGTCAGACCCCAAACCCCTCTCATCGCCCACGCCCACACCTTACTCACCCGTTCGCCATGTTTCCCTTTCGCCTTGCATCAGTCGTCTCCATTGGCGGTGCATACCTCCTGTCTTCAGGCCGAATCCCACAATGGCCGCAGCCCGGTTTTCTGGCTGCCTTTGCAGCTCTGTTGGGACTCCAGTTCTTCGCATGGGCTGTCTATGTCGTTATACTCTGGCCAAAGCTCCTCTCGCCCCTTCGCAGCCTTCCCGAACCCACCGGGAACTCATGGTTCATGGGCCAGTTTAACGCCATCAGGCGCCATCCCACAGGGACGCCGATGTTGGAGTGGTATGTATTTATCTCTTCACCCAAGTTATTTACACCCTCGAGTTCGCGGTTATTCTGTGTCTCGCCCGCTGACGGCTCGTACAGGATCAACTCTATTCCAAACAATGGCCTTATCCGGTACCTTGGACCGTTCAACTTCGAGAGAATCTTTGTCACTTCCCCCAAGGCCCTCGCCGAGGTCCTTGTCACCAAGAATTACGACTTTGTGAAGCCCGACCAAATCCGTTACTCGATCGGCCGCATTCTGGGCATCGGCATCCTCCTGGCCGAGGGCGATGACCACAAGGCGCAGAGGAGAAACCTGCTGCCGGCCTTTGCCTTCCGTCACATCAAGGATCTCTACCCGGTCTTCTGGGGCAAGGCGCGTGAAGGCGTGCAAGCCCTGACGGAACACATCATGCAGGATGCTGCACAGTCACCCGACTCTGAGAAGCAGACGGCCGTCGTGGAAGCTGGCAACTGGGCCTCGCGCATGACCCTCGATATCATTGGCGTCGCCGGCCTCGGCCGTGATTTTGACGCCATCAAGAACCCAAACAACCGGCTCACTCAAGCCTACGGCCATGTGTTTCGGCCAAGCGGGCAGGCGCGCTTCCTCCAGCTACTTTCCGTTCTCATCTCTCCCAAGATTGTCAACTGGCTGCCTGTTAAGCGCAACGAAGACATCGGGGTCGCGGCCCGCATGATCCGAGCCGAGTGCGCCGATATCATCAAGGAGAAGAAACAGAAGCTGGCCCAGAAGGAGCTGACGGATGTGGACATCTTGTCCGTGGCCATCGAGTCGGGCGGCTTCACCGACGAGAACCTGGTCGACCAGCTCATGACATTCCTCGCGGCGGGACACGAGACGACCGCCTCGGCCATGACCTGGGCCGTATACCTGCTCTCCAAGTACCCCGAGGTCCAGGCCCGGCTGCGCGCTGAAGTCCGCGAGCACCTCCCGTCCGTCTCCAGCAGCGGGGACGGCAGCTCCACGGTGTCGAGCTTCGACATTGACCGGATGCTCTACCTCAACGCCGTCTGCAACGAGATCCTCCGCTACTTCGGCCCCGTGCCCCTGACGCTCCGTAAGGCCGTGTGCGACACGACCATCCAGGGCCAGTTCGTTCCCAAGGGCACCCAAATCATGCTCGTGCCCTGGGCCATCAACCGGTCCGAGGCACTGTGGGGCGCCGACGCGCTGGCGTTTGACCCGGAGCGCTGGATGCGCCGGTCCGACGCCGACGCCGACGCCGGCGCCGACAGCAAGCAGCACAACGCCGCGAGCGGCGGCGCGACGAGCAATTACGCCTTCATGACCTTTCTGCACGGGCCCCGCAGCTGCATTGGCCAGTCGTTTGCCAAGGCCGAGTTTGCCTGTCTGCTGGCCGCCTGGGTCGGGCGGTTCGGCATGGAGCTGCACAACAAGGAGGAGATGGACGAGTCCAAGATTGAGATTCGGGGCGGCGTGACGGCGAGGCCTGCGAGGGGCATGTATATCAAGATGACGGTTTTGGATGGGTGGTGAGCTGGAGCGCGGTCTTTTTTTTCTTTTCTCTTTTGGGTTGGGCATGTTTGGTTGTATGTTTGTGCAATCTTAAGTTTGCTTTACAGCTCTGAGTGACCATTTATTCTACGGAGGTGTCAAGGGTAAGTTCCAGCCAGTGCAAAAGTACCACCAAGATCCACAATATACGCTAAGCTACTCTTGACACTGCCACCATCACCACTTCGTATGCATCCCATTCGCTGCAAATACATCCCGCATCCTCTGCTCCATCGAAGCTAGTTGCGCTTGCCAGAAGTCATCCGGAAGCTCATCCCAAGCTTCCTGAACCTGGCGTCGAAGTCTATCGTATGGCGGATTTGACTGATCCCCATAATGCAAGCCAATATAGTCTTTCATCCAGTTCCAGCAGTTCTCAATAGGATTGAGATCAGGGCTGTAAGGTGGCCAGTTGACTTTCCTGATCCTCCGCTCCTCGAGGTCAAGTTGAGTTTCTAGAGAGGCATGTCCTGGAGCGCCATCTTGCATCAAGACAAGAGACCGGCCCTGAATAGCCTCAAGTTGGATCCAGCCATGGATGATAGGGACAGTGTGTTGCCGGTACGACTCTCCATTAATTGACCCCCAATGCTTCTCCCAGAAGACGCCAGGACCTTTTCCATATCCTGAGAAACAGCCCCAGAACATCCAACCATGCTTCTTCCGAAGACCCTCAACAACACAGTCAGGATCAAGTTCCTCGCCCTTCTTTCGCGTAACGTAGGTCTTTCGATGACGCCCTCCAGTTATCCATGTCTCGTCGCTCCACAAGATATCCGCCCACTGACCTGAGGTCCAGTTAATATGCTCGAGAGCAAACTGGAGACGGAGTTGCCGATTTTTCTCAGAAATTGGAGGTTTCCGATAGGCAACGTACCGACTATATCCCAGCCGACGAAGAGTCGAGCGGATCGCATATTCGCCAAAGGCTCAGTCAAAGAGTCTTGTTGACAGCTCCAAAAACCCTAGTCGTCGGTTCTTCTTCGAGGCGGTAACGAATTCGACAAGCTCCTGTTGTTGTTCAGAGCTCATAACAGGAGGGCGACCTGATCGTTTTTGTGGAATCGGCTCCTTAATTGCGCGTTTGACCTGTCCAAGCGCGTAGCCAGTTAACGTAACAATCTTGGGCTTCGAGAAACCAGCTGTAAAATGGAGGGTACGAATCTCGGCTCGTTGAGCCTCAGTGAGGTGCTTCCGAGCCATCCTTTGGAGTGTTTTGTTCGAGGGAATGGAAAAACGCGTCGTGGCTGATCGAAGTACCATGGTCCAGGGATATGCAAGTCTAACTGAAATTAGTATGGTTGAATCACTAGCGTATAAAAAGGTACTTGGACAGGGGGTCGAAACTTCGGCCTGCAACCTCCGTACGGGTCAAGGACGTGCTTTACGGCAACTCTTCACTCGGTTGTCGATATGCAGGGGGCCCGGGGGCGGAGTGCACAGATCCTGGGACATAGGGAGGTGAAAAGCGGGAGCCAGAGTTGTCAACGTGGCCGAAGGGCAACGGACTGATGTGCGGCTGTCTCGTTCGCTTTGACGCTGCGGGTTTCACTTGACCGCGAGGAGGAGAGGTCTTGACTCAGGCAAAGGCAGGGGCCGACAAGTCTGGATGCTGTGCATAGCATGCAGGTTGCACCAGAAAACCTTCGGCAAGTCCCCGGTCTGCCGAGGGGTTCGAGCAAAGTAAGTCAGGTAGGTACCTCCTTTACTTGTGGATAAGTATCCAGGCAACTAAGACAAGACACTGGCAGACTTGGTGATGCCAGCTGAGAGCCGGCTCTCATCACTGTCGTTGTCTGAAACGTGAAACATCCGTGCCCCCACCCTCTTCCCCCAACATTCATCTTCCCCACCCATCCCGCCGCGGCTGGAGTGTCAGGTCAAGGGAGGGATTCCGGCAGGGCGAGTTCATGCAAGGCACGCCAGTCGGTAGTACAAACCTGCTTGGCTCCTCCCATGTCTGATCCTAATCCAACGGTGCGCCTTGGCCGTCCTGAGCTTACCTCACCCTGCTCTGCCCCGGCGGCGCCGAAACCTGCCGACCTCCGCCATCCTATCCCTGGGTTTGTAGTGGGGATTACGTCCTTGGGTCCTTGGCCGGGGCTGATCTTCAGCACAAGGTTGAATGGGTTGACTGATAGACAGAGGGCCCTACTGCCGAGCAGTGAAGATGATTTTTGGTGGAAACAATGAACGAAAGAATGTAAACCAGCTTGAAAGCATGGAATAGTTCATCAGGTAGCTACTACATTGGAAAACCATGCTGTATCAGCAACACGCAAGACCGAACGTCAGCCTGCGGGATGGTATCGTGACAGATATCGCCAGATCCAAACGCCAAACGTGCCCTCATCCCCAATCCCCAAACTCAACGCCCCAACCCGAGTCAGTGCCCACCCCCCGGGCCCTTTCCGTTAGACCCAAATAAAAGAAACGCCAGTCCGTCTCCTGTAGGTAGGTAGGTAGCCCAAAAGGCTGCAAATATTAATACAAGTACAGTAACACATCAACCTCCACGAGGTAAAGAAACAAAAAGACCCGAGATAGTAAACAACCCCCAAAAAGTGAAAGAAAAATCACCGCCACGTCCCATGTATCCTCCCCCGGCGATGGCTCCCCCTCTTCAGCCCCACATCCCCGTTGACCATGAGGCTCTTCCACCGCCTCCCGACGCTGCCGCGGTCCTTACCCAGGCTGCGCGCGCAGTCCTGCCAGTCCGACTTGGTCAGCCGCAGCTTCTCGAGCACCAGCTCCACCAGCACCCGGTCCTCCTCAGTGCTCCACGCCTCGCCGTCCGCCTCCACCACCACGTCGGTGCCCCGTGGATCCTCGGGCGCGTCGGTGGAGGAGGAGGAGGAAAAGGACGAGTGCAGACTGTGGTAGTCGGATCGGTCGAGGCCGAGGGGCAGGACTTCGGGCGCGATGCGCGAGCGCTTGGGCGTGTGAAGGGTTGGTCCTCCGAATTCGGTTTCTTGGTTGGTATTGTCAGGCTGCCGGCCCGGGTCCAGGACGCTATCGGGTAGGGGCTCGTGCTGTTCCATGTCGCTGTCATCTTCGTTCTGGTTGTACCGGCCCATGTCGTCTTCCACCGCGCGGCGCCGCTTGTTGGGGCCCCTTGGCGGCTGCTGCTGTTGCGCGACGGCCGCGGTGCGCTTCACGATGCGCTTCATTGCCGTAGGGCCGTGGTGGTCGCCCGCGGGTGTGCTTGTTGTTGAGTCGGCCTTGCGCGAGCGCAGGCGCAGTTTGATGGGAGATGGAGCGTGCGCCAGTGGTGGGGTCGGCAGTTGGGCGTGCGACGAGGCGGGAGGGGTTATGGGCTCTTGTGCGACAGCCGACGGCGGCGCGAGGAGAGACTGGAGGGAGCGACATGTTGAGAAGATGTTGCCGATGGCGATCTGTGGCGAGAGCTGGGGAGGGCTTGCCGGGGGCGAGGCGAAGAGCGCGGCTTGCAGACGAGTCAAAGGCGGCGTTTGCGACGAGTCGCAAGGAAGAGCTGACGGCAGCAACATGGCGTGCTGTTCTTTCTCGAATTCGACCCGCGGAGTATTGTCGGTTATGTGACCGAAGAAAAAGAGTGAAAGAGTGAGGTGTCTTGAAGACGGGGCGCGATTTGGTCGCGGGTTGTATAGGTAGGTAAGTTGTGCGCCGGAAGTGGTGTTTGCGATCAGCCGAAAGGAATGCGCTGTTGGCCGCGGACAGGGTCGGGGAACAGGAGCGGATGCCAAAAATAGAAACAGCTTTGTCGCAGCTAGTAGCGGTTCTGGTCTGAAAATCTCGTCGAGAGCAGTGGGTTTTGCGCACAATCGAAAGGTTTCTTGTTGTTGCGCAAAGTGGTTGGCAGGTAGGTGTGGGCGCAGACCGGGAGAAGGTGAAGAGGGAATCCGTCGCTTGGGATCCCGAAGAGGCGACCAGAAGAATAATGCGCCTAATAAGAGCGGTCCTGGCCCTGACGGTGCGCCGAGAGTGGGCCACATGACGGATGGACAGGGCACCCAGGTGGTGGGCAGGGCAGCCTGGCCAATCAAGACTGGCCTGGGCATGCGAGTGCCCCTCTTTAGGCTCGCTCCACCGTTCCCTCTTCCTGCAAGCACTTAACGGAAAATTGACAGGCTACCTTGTTCTGGATGGCGTCCTTGTTCTTTCACAAGCTCCTTGACGTCCTCGTGGCTGCGGGAGACGCACAGTATGAGGCATTTCAGCCAATGTCTGCGTTGGATGGCTCCCACGTACCTTTTCCACCCTTGAAGCACCGCGCCCGTGCCCCCGGCAGTCGATCGGGACCCGGTGGGGTGATACGGCCACCGCAGGCAGAGACGGACAACCTGGAGAGCCTGTTTCATCTTCCTCTTCTCCCTTTCGGTTTCCATCCCCTACGCCGCCCAGTCACCGGCCAACGAGTGACGTTGGTCTTTGAGAGAGGCAAACACGCATACGATTGTGTCGGGTCTCCCTCGCTTCCCTCTCGATAGAATCCAATGGTGGGTGGATGGGAGGAGCAGGTTCCTCGTCTGTCGGCTTGCCCGGGTCGTGAATTGTAGGTGCCAGCCTGGTTTGCCTTCCCACTTGCGTCACCCTACATCGATCGTCACAAAGAAGCTGGTAGAACCGCGTCTGGCAGTGCTCTTCCGAGCGCCCTATTTCTGGCTGCCTGTTTGCACTTCTATTCAGCTCCTGCGTCAGTTCGCCTTTCATCTATGCACTGTGCGTCCTTTCTTTGCTTTTTGCCCGCAAGTCACATATCTAGGGTCGACTGTTGATCATGACGATGTTCACGCCATGATCTTAACAAGGGCAGGGGGCAGGAGCCCGGTGAGCTGGGTGGCCAGGTCCGTGTCCTGGTGGTAGAGGGAGAGGCTTGCCCGGCGAGTCTGGAAATGTAGGAATAGGAAGGGTGGCCAGCCACAAACGAGTCTCTTGCTCTCCCTTGTTCAAGGCATGGTGCGTGGTTTCCTTTTGTCGAGCCCCCCGGCTTGCACAAAGTAGGTAAGGACCAATTTCGAGGCCCGGTAGCTCGAAAGACTCTTTCCTTGGCCCTCTGGTTTGGAGGCCTACAAACTCGGCGTTGTTGAAGTCAGACACATCGCTGCAGGAATGTCAGAAAAATGCAGTCCTCTCTAAATCTGGCTCTCCTGAACCTGTCTGTGGTGTAGTGGTGCTATCCTGGAACCGTTCTTGACACCAGTACGGACTCAGTGGTATCCCAACCATCCGCCTCACACCCAGTGGGTTGGCGGGCCAGACTCGAGGAGGGCGAACGAGAGGCGGGCGAGAGGTGGGCGAGAAAGTGGGAGACGCGTTCACGTCGCGTCGCGACGCGTACTTAGCGGGATCAATTTATCCGTTGTCCAATGACTGCGCGACAGGGGCAGCAACCCCTGTCAAATTGGAGCGGGGCAGCGAAACGGCTCTTGTGGAACGAAGCCCCACAGAATCTCGGAAGGGCGCATGGGTCACTTCTTGGCGCTCGTACGGATCCGTACTGCTCCGCTGGACCCCCAGGGTACCCTCGCCAAGCTTGTCGGGAGCCTGTCCCTGTCGCGGCTCCGAACGTCTTTGATCGACACGGGTTTTGAAGACGTCTGCCGAGTACCTACAGTACTGCGTAGTGGGCCGGAGCCACATGGCCGAGGGCGTGCCGTCCGAGTCGCCGCTGACAGTCTAGAGGGAGTTTGTTTGAAAAGGAGCATGTCATTTGCATTGCATAGAGTCACTCTCTATATATTTTGCTCACGCAGAGCTCTATACGTCCGAATTCCACCGGACAACCCGTCGATGCTGAAAGTCTCCGACTCATTGAGCTCGACTTGTAGGACTTCCATCATATTGTTGACTCGATTACCACCTTCTGCTCATTCAACCCATCACTGACAGACATGGCAGGGAAAGGGGCCCTGTGCCATCTATTCTCTTAACTGCCAACTCAGCTAGTGTCCTCGGCTTGACCCTGTCGGGTGTTTTCATCTCTTGAATTTGAGAAAGTCATGAGTATAGCCATGTCAGAGGCACCAGTGGGCTCTTATTTGCTATCAACAGTGGTCTTTCAAACTCATGACTCACTCTTCGTTTGTTCTTTGTTGTTATTGAGATGGAAAGGGCACAAGGTGCTCTCTTTTCGCCAATCTTCAACTCTTCGTTAAACTTTTATTGTCATTGACTGGCGAAAAGTAAAAGATTGGCGAAAAGTAAATGAAAAGGTTGGCGAGGGATGAAAGGAAAGATTGGCGAAAAGAAAAAGAATGAAGAAGAATAAAAGATCAGCGAAAGGAGAGCACCGATTACATATTCTGTCTCTAACTCACTTTTTCTTTGTTTTTTATTGTTGTTGAGATGGAATGGGCATTAGGTGCTCTCTTTTCGCTGATCTCTTAGTTTTCGCCAATCTTTCCTTTCAGTTTTCGCCAATCTTTCAGTTTTCGTTAATCCTTCAGACATGTGGCCTCGCATTCTCCCCGAAACAAGGCCTCCATCTCAAGTTGAAGCTCGCGGGGGGTGTATCACACATGTCATAGAGGAGTGGGGGTTAAGTGGGTGCCCAGGGTGGTTGAGGTCAACTGGTGTCGCCGGGGCTTCTGGTGATAGTGCCTTGCTTGCTTCGAGTTGTTGAAGCGACACTGGGAGGGCCAACGGGGAAGCTTCCTTGCGGTACAGGGCAGTAACTCTTACGGCAAGCTGCGGTGATAATAGCCCATGAGGACTGCCCGTTGGCATCGTTTGCTCCTGGTATATCGGAGTCAACGAGCAAACTGGCCGGACTACTGCAGTGGGCTGCCGTCTAGCGTAAATCAGAGGGCGAGTCACTCGCAGTTTGTTTCGAGAGAAGCGTGCCCAGTTGTGGGTGGGGGGTTCGTTCGATTTTGCTGCCATCCCATCTATTCCCCTTGTTCTTTCTGTTGTGCCCACCCACTGTCTAGTCATCAGGGCAAACCGTGGCCACACACGCTCTCAGGTAGTCAAGCCGTGGCCACGTCAGTTGGGATCGCGGCTCTTCCCTTCCGGCCTACTTAAACCCTCTACTTTTCCCACAACTTGCTGCTTCTCCCTCTCCCAAACACTTCTCCCACAACACAACACTTCAACATCAGCCTCCAACCCACTTGACCAGCCACATCATCTATCATCTACAGCCTTTTCCCTTGCTCTTTCACTCTCTCTCCTCCGCCATTCTTCTATTCAAAGATGACATACAGAAATGGCGACGACGTCGCTCCGGCGAAAGCATCTACCGCCAGAGACAACAGATCGCGTGCCGTTGTGTCTGGCGGCAACTCACCCGCGACCCATAACACTGCCCAAAATCCCACCCTCAACGACGGGCAGCAGAACACTCCGGCGCCGCCAGCGGCTCGCCAAGGACCCCCGCCTCTCGAAGAACTGGCCAGCCAGGCAACTCGGACCCACAGGGAGTGGACGCCCAAGTACGGCCGGGTCCAGAAGTGCGACTGGTGCAACGGCCGGTCTTTGGGCATCCTCCAGGTCTGTTCCGCCTGCTCCCTCCGCATGTGCGAGGACTGTGCCAGTCAGCGCAAATGGCACACCAACCGCAGCCACTTCATCGATGCCAACGCCTGCGACTGGAGTCCCAATCAAGGTTACACGGCAGCCAAGGGGGGCAAACCCGCCAGCAACCGCGGTTCCAAACGTCCCGCTCCGGCTGCCTACAACACCGCGACCTTAGCCCCAGCACCTCGCCGCCGCAAGTTGAGCATGGCGACCGAGTCGCGCCGAGATGAAGAAGAAGACGACTCGGCCGATGAGGACGACAGCTTTGACAGCCCAGGCGCGAGCCGCCGTCGGTTTCCTGCCCCTGTCTGTGCTCGCCATGAAGCCGAGAACCCCCATCCTCACCCATCGGCCACCCGAAACGTCGATAGGCAGGAAGCTCTCCCCTACCGCCACGCCCCTCACGAGTCCGCTCAACATGGCACAACTGAGCGGGACATGACAGCCCCCAGATCCCGCCCCGGTGTGCGACAGGCAGCTGCTAGGGCCATGCTGAACATGAACGAGCTTGGTCGTCGTTCTTCTCGTTCCTCTCGTGGCCGCTTCGATGACGACGGTGATGAGGAGGATAAAGAGTACGAGGATGAAGAGGATGAGGGTGAAAGCGACCTTGACAAGAAAAAGGGGCATGCCGAACAAGTAAACAACCGGCCCATTCGCCGCGGTAACCACCGTGAGCAAAGCACCGGTGGTCGCCCCCTTGGCCGCGCTCCTGACGACCGCGAGCACACCTCCTCACCCCTGGTCGGTTCTGGTGCTGGTGTTTTGGGCCGTCACCCCTTGGCTCACCGGCCTGCCCCAACTGCCACAGACATCGAGCATGACCGCATCATCCTTGACATCTACGACTGGGTGTACGGGAACCGTCCCAACCTCGACCCTAGGCGTGCACGCAGCCCGATTCCCGACCACTGGGCCGGTGACTGGCAGGCCATGGGCCCCCAGTACGGCCATGAGGGGGCCCCCTATGGGTACAACTCGTACCCTGCACCTCATTACCCGACCCCTGGCTATGGCCAGTTCCCCTCGCACACGCCAGCTTCGGCCGGCTACCCGCCCCAGGCCTTCCAGCATTATCAAGATGTAAGTTGTCTCTCTCATTCTAACTCAGCCCCCACCCCAACCCCCTCCCCCCCTTGACTATGGCTGCAATCCCATCATCCGCCTCTCGGCGTGCATCTCGGCGTCTCGGCGTCCAATTCCCATGCCTCGGCGTCCGAGAGGGCGAAGCGCCGCCGGTCTCGCGAAAATCACATCTGAACTAACCCGTCCTCTTCCATCTAGTACCCGCACCACCACCATCACCACCCCGGTTACGGCCCCGGCGGCCACTACCCGCTCACAGCGCGCTCAAACCCGGCTTACCACCCCTACAACGAGCACACCCCAGCCGAGATAGACCACGGCCGCCAGGACCGCGAGACGCTGAGCGAGATGATCAACGCCTGGACCTACCACCCCTTCCTGTTGCGCCTGGTCAACTACGACAACCGCCGCGTCTACGCCATCGGCCTGCTGTGGGACGTCCTGGAAGTGCGCCGCACGCGGGTTCATATCCGTGACGATTCCCAGACGGTGCGTTGGTTCGTTCACGAGCGTGACCGCCAGTTCCGCATCCAGCACTCGGCCGCCTATAATCCTTACCAGGGCCAGCACCTGGCGCCGGCACCAGTTCCCGTCATGGGTAGGGGTCAGACACCTGTTCCTCGCTTTGTTGCGTCCGTTCCCGCTCCCGCTCCTGCTCCCCAGGGTCAGCGGGGCGATATGGCCGGTTATGGTGACCGTGCTGAGGGCGCTCGTCGTGCCGAGCCCGCCGATGAAGGTGATGAAGAAGCTCGGTCGGAGAACGGGAGTGTTGCGGTGGCCGAGGATAGTGAGGAGGTGGAGGAGGAGTGAGCACTTGCACTCACCCGCTAGAGTACCTGCTCGCCGCTCCGGACTGCCGGCACACGGCTGAATGTGTTGTGCTAGAGACCTTTGCGGTGTTTCGGGGATGGGAGATAAGGGAAAAGGGACGTCAGGGTGCGAGGGAGAGGGAACCTTGGCATCAAATAGGCGTCTTGCTTACAACATTGTATTTGCAATGGTTTTCTTTGTTTTGGGCGTCATTTTCCTTTGTTTCCTTGGTTCTTCGCGACTTCTTCACAGCGGGTGCCGTTTTGCACGTCAGCTGGAGCATTACACTTCTTTTTCTGCGTCAACAGTCACCACAGGTCCTCGCCGTACCGAAAGGGGGACTGTTCTTAGAGGCGCTCATCCATCTGAGCTTTGCGGAAGGGGAGAAGTCGGGAAAAATGAAGGTGGAGTTGCCTGGGAAGATGGAAAGATGACATTAATGGGAGCCATCGGTTGCTGGAGAGGCTTCATTGTCTCTTGGAAGGCTAAGGGGGAAGGGGGGTAATAGGCGGTCACAGCGTTTGCTTTTCCTTGTACTCTTCTCTTCTTTCGGCGGGGAGATCAAGCTTCCCGCAGCAGCTGTATTGTAAGAATCATATAAAAAAACCTCACCAGCGCACCACAGTGAAACGTGTCGTGTAGGTATTGGAGTGATCCGAAAAGGAGTCAGTGAAGCATCAGCTCTGCGGAGAAGGGACACTAGGTCTCTAGGCTTTGTGCGTAACACGTGTGTTCCATGGGGCATGATGAATGAAGTCAACGCTAGCTGAATCCCGTGCCACCCCTCTGTTGTGAGCAAGCAATTATTTTGTATTATCCGTCCCTACCCCATCTTTCACGGCAGGATGGTATCCCCCAAATCTATACCTACAAGGAGCAATGCAACAGTCTAGTTCTGTCTATGCCAGAACGCCAGCCAACGGTGAGATTCAAGCCACATGCGCCCCTCTCTCCCCCATTCTAGTCTCCTCCACCGAAAATGGCGTCCATCAACATATCTTTCTCCTCGCCCAAGATCATCTCCAGGAGCTTCTCCTTCTCGGCGCTCTTCTGCACCAGCTCCCAGAAAGCCCCCGTGCCATCGGCTTCCGCACCTGTCTCGCTCTGCAAGGTGCTCTCGTCACCATCGCGCTCGGGCGTCTCCTCATTCACATTCACATTCACATTCACATTATTGTGCCTGGCAACCCGCTGTGCATCCGCAGCCGCCCGGGTCAGGCCGGCCAGCAGAAGCTCCCTCGGAGTCCCCATCTCGGCCACGCGGCCCTTCTCCAGCACGAGCAGCCGATCGAAATCGGCAACTGTCGACAGCCGGTGGGCTATGACCAGCACGGTGCACCCATTCGCGGCAAACTCCTTGCGCAGCGACTCTTGGATGTTGCTGTCGGTGCCGCGGTCCACCGCGCTGGTGGCCTCGTCCAGCACGACAATCTTGGGCCGCTTGAGAAGCGCCCGGGCAAGGCAGACAAGCTGCCGCTGGCCCTGCGACAGGTTGGCGCCGCCCGTGCTGACGGGCGTCGAGAGGTTGGTGAAGATGTTGGAGCTGTCTAGAACAACACGCTGCGGCTCGGGCTCGGGCTCGCTTCCTGTCGATGCCTGCGTGGCCGTCTCGGAATTCGCGGCGAAGAGAGCAGCCGAGGCAGCTGTGCTTGCGGCAGCCTCGTCGGCGGACAGGGCCATGGCCGGAAGAACCTCGGGGTCCTCAACGGTCTCAATCAGATGCACGCGCTTCAGTGATTCCAGTAACTCGTAGTCGTCCATGGTGCCCTCAATATCGAGGTTCGAGCGAAGGGTGCCCCTGCAAATTCGCGTTAGCAAACGATACGAACACACGTCGTAAAAAGGAAACTAATCTACTTACGAGAATAGAAAAGGGTCCTGCGGGATGATGGCGAGCCGACTCCGCAGCTGAGACAACTTCAGTGTCGAGATGTCCACGTCGTCTATCCGCACCGAACCCTCCACAGGCTCGAGCAAGCGAAAGAAGACCGCTGCCAATGTTGACTTTCCTGCGCCCGTTCGGCCGACAATGCCGATCCGCTCACCAGCCCCGACGTTGAAGTTTAGACTCTTCAAGACCGGCGGGAGGTCCGCCGCATAGCGGACCGTCAGGTTGTCCACCTCGATCCTGCCTTGCATCGGCCATGCGGCCGGGGCGTCCTTACCGCCGTCAGGCTCGGTTTCGATCTCGGCATACTCCAGGACCCGCTCGCAAGCGTTGAACCCCAGCTCGACCGAGGTCATGGACTGGAGAAGCGATGTCAGGGCGTTGGTGTACCGCAAGGCGAAAGCCAAGCTGAAGCCGGCCAAGGCAGCGTCGACACGGCTGAAGGCCACGGCGTTGGCGACCACACTGACAAACAGGGCGCCGAGCACCCCCATTCGAAAAGCCATCCAGCGGCTCGACAGCTCCAGCATCCACGACGCCTTGGAGCTGTTGTCGATGAGCCCGTACATGCGGTTCATGTAGAATCTCGTGCGGTCAAAGGCACGGATGGTGGACAGACCGGAGAGGACGGAGCTGAACTGATCATAGATGGGAGAGTGAGAAACCGAGTTGATCCGCTTGACCTCGCGGGCAGCCCTGATGTACTCGCGCGCAACGCGCATGTAAAGGAGGAAGAGGAAGATGCCGAAGAAGATGACGTAGACCGACACAGACAGACTATTCCCACCAGTCAGACCCATGCAGGTACCACGATACAACAACGAGGAGGATGACCTACCTGGTGGTTATGATGACGGCCAGGAACATGAGGTTCCGGAGAAACGAGAAGGTCTGGCTGGACAGGCGCCTGTCGACAGCAAAAGTGTCGGTCGTGAAGCGATTGAGGATGCGGCCCGCCGGGACAGTATCTATCCAGCGCAAGGGGGCCCTGAGGATGGCGTGGGTCATGCGCTGGAACAACTCCGTGGAGGCCCTTAAGCCGATGAAGAAAATGGTCAAGACCCGGGTCACCTGAACCAGGAGCATGACGAATTCGATAACAACGTATGCGGCCAGCCCTAGATCAAGGAAGGTCAGCCAGAGCTAAAATGGTGGCCACATTTGCGGGTGCTGTGAGATCCGAAGTGGAATTGAGTGACCCGGGTGGAACTTACAGAAGAAGACGCCGTGTTCAGAGCTCGACTCAGAAGCACTGTGCGAGACGAACCCATCTGTATGCACAAGGGAGGTCATAATCCGCGCTGTTTGCGAAGCAAAGTGAGCCGTGTCGGACGCCGCCTGTTGTGACAGCTCCTTCAAGCTCCACGCTCGGGCAACGGTCAGGGTGTGAGTGAGGAGAAGAACCGATATTCCCGCCAGCCAAGCAATCACGCCACCACTGGCCTTGAAATAGGCCTTGTAGACCCTCCACTTGACACGTCCCGATTCTCTTTGCTCCTCGCCTTTTGCGGCCTTCCTCGACACGACCGGAGCAGGATGGCCGGTTCTGGTGTCTGCTGCAGACACCCCCGTCTGACCAGATGATGGCTGCTGCTCAAAATCCTCCGCTGTAACAGCTTCCACCACATCTGCCGGGGAAAGAAGCTCAGCGGATTCGACCTCACCACTGCGGAGGCAGACCAGATAACTCGCATACGGCAAAACAAGCTCGGCGTGGTGCGTGGCCAGGATGCGAGTCCTTCCTCGAGCAAGCTCTCCCGTGAGTGCCTTGTCGACGATCAACCTGCCGACATGGGCGTCCACCGCGCTCAGGACGTCGTCGAGCACAAGGATGCCTGCACGGGAGTAGAGGGCACGAGCGAGGGCTACGCGCCAACGCTGGCCGCCGGAGAGAGTAACGCCCTTGGGACCGACTTCCGTCTCGTCGCTATCGACCAGAAGCTCGATATCCTTCTCCAAGGCACAGGCTTCGATGACCTGGCGGTACCGGTCTTGGATCAGGGGGAGACCGAATAGGATGTTCTCCTTCACGGTCCCGCCCTCAATCCACGGCGTCTGCGAGACAAACGCAGTCAGTTGCGGGATGATCCATTTGGACTTGGGTATGTACTTGGGGCTGTCATCGAACTCGGGGAGCGGCGGCATGCGGACGGTGCCGGCCAGCATCTTAATCTCGCCGAGGAGCGCCGCGAGCAAGAGGCTCTTGCCTGAGCCCGTTTTCCCGGTGATGACGCTGACCTTGCCGATGGGGAAGTCGAGGGTTGCGTCTCGGAGCATGGAGTGGGCTTCCCGCTGTTCCTCTTCCACATCCTCTTCAGACCTGTCGGCGTCCTGGATCCTCGGCCACGCCACAGTGGCCTTGTCAAAGGCGATGGCATCGGCCGGCTCTGACACGGGCTCCTTGTCGGACTGGCTGAAGTACTTTTCTAGCCTCACGGCGCTGGTCCATGCCTCAAGCAAGTACATTTGCAGAAGGGGCAGGAGCGAGACGGCCTCGTCGAGCTGGTCGAAGAGACCGAGCGACGTGAAGATAATGGAGGCCCGGATGTGGTTGCCGTTCTGCCAGACGTAGATGGAGAAGGTCACGCTCGCGAGCAGCAGCGGGCCAAGATTGACGCAGAAGACCACCAGACACTGCCAGAGAGCAACCTTCCAGTATTGCCTAAGCTCTTCGTTACGAGATGCCAGTATCTTGGTCTCCCAATGTTGCTCGAGAGCCGAGTATTTGATCTGACGCATGCCTTGCAGAGCCTCAGTCAAGAGATGGGCCTTCCCATCGCGGAACTTCATCAGGCCAAAATGCAGGTTGGTGTACCTTCTCGACAGCATCGAACTTATGGGGACCATCAGAGACCCGGCGGCCAAGCCGCACACGACGGGCATCCAGCCCATCAGACTGACGGCAAAGCCGCCTGCAAGTATGAGTTTGAAGATGGCCATGGGGAAGTTGTTGTTGTAGGAGCAAAAAATGGTGACTCGGCCGCTGCAGAAGAATTAGGATCATCAGAAGAAGAGCAAGACCAGTTGAGAATTGGCCATACCTATCGAGCTTCATGTGGTTGATGACCGACTGCCGGGTTTCGGGTTTCTTGACCTTCACACTGCCATTTTGTTCTCTGCCTGCTTCCCTAGCCGTGTCATTGGGGCCGTCCCGACTGCCAGGGCTGCTGGTCTTATCTACATCCTGGCCGGGAGGAGCCGTCTCGTACTGCTTGAGGGCCTTGGAAAATACGAGGGACTGCAAGAGAGCGTTCACTGGGATCTCAAGCCGGCTGGCAGTGATCCACTTGAGCCAGTTGTTGACGCCAACTTGGAGAACCTGGCTCAGCAGCAAGCCAAAAACCCATATGAAGACGGTCGGGTCTGAGGACTTGCGGTGCTGGCTCCGCTCAATCCTGGACAAGAAGTTGTAGAGGACGACCTGGGGAAACAGTGCCAGGAGGGCAATGAAGAGGGTCAAGATCCACTGCAGAGCGAGCTCGCCGGCATGTGCTTTGATGAGCTGTTTCCAGAGGGGGCCCTTGGCGTGCCTTCCGAGAAACTTGGCCTGCAGGTTGTGGGATCGGGTGGCAAAGTCGAGGTTCGGAATGTCTTGGACCTCCATCTGTCTCTCCTCGGTGATGTTGAAGATATCGCGGTTCCAGGTGAATGTGAACCTGGACAAGAGGGAGAGAGTATGTTGCTGGTCGACGAGCCCGGCATTCTCATAGACGTCTGGACGGCGGGGGAATGCTGCAAAACCACACGCCGCAGCTATGGCCGAGACCAATTGGAGAAAATAGAGACCTCCCAGCACCGCTGCCGTCGTGTCTCTCTCCGGGCCGTGGAGGGAAGCGAGGGCTTCGTATCCATGGCGAAGGGCGACCGAAACAGCGACCAGCATTGACGACAGGAGGCCAAAGACTGCCAGCTGGAACTTTGCTCGGTGCTGGTGTCTGGAAGGGAACGTCGCACACTGAAAGCACGATAAGGCCTGTTGGCAGGTTAGCCGAGCAACCCATGTTCCGAGGCGGTGAGAGTCAGTCGAGGTAAGCCTACCCAGCACGCCGGCTCTGTCCACGCGACCAACTCATCAAGAAGAATGATGTCCTGGGCGCCCTTGATGAGCACGATTCGAGCAACTATAGAGGCCCCCAAGCCGACAATTGTGCAGAGCCACACGGCGACCCTGGGTCGGGTGTCCGTGTAGGCGCGAATCGAGTCCTCGGTGGCGATTCCGTCGCGGTCTTCATAGGTGTCTTCGTCTCCGCCAAGTTGAATGTACCCTCCTTGAAAGTGCCCGCTCGACTTCCAAACATGGAGCAGCGCAGGCACAGTGAGCAGGGCCACCGTGACCACTGCAGCGAGGCCAACAAGCCGATTCACCAGCTCGGGATCGGGCATGTTGGCGGCGGCTGCTGTTGGTGAGACTCCCGTCGTCTTGGCAGTGGTTGTGAGGCCGAGATCAAGTGACAACCCTTTTCTGTCAGGGTCTCAAAAGTGGTGATGACTTCGACAACCGCCTGTCGTGCATCGCAGTGAGATTGTGATCTTGTCTTGGGGTCAAAAGTTGTTGTGAAGCTGAAAATAAATCGGGACATGGTCTAGAACAAATGATAATAAAACTTGAAGTCGATCCAAGAACAGAAGGAAGTGAGGTACCTAGTGCGAGTATACAGTGCGATAACCATGTCGACACGGAGTCGGGCCTCCGAGGTGCTCACTGTCCTGGGCTTCTGAAAAGCTTGAGTCTTTGATCTTGTGTTGACACTAGACGCAGGTTGACCAACACTTCTGCCGGCCTTCACGTTCACAGCTCCTATCTTTATTATGTTGGCATCATACCTGAATGGTCTTCATTGTCTTTGGGGAAAGGTCTAGGCCCTAGTCACACTACTCCACGCACGGTGTGCCAAGCACAGCGGCACGGCCCATTTCGGACTAACAATGACGCTAAAAGCATCTTTCCGCATTTGTGCCCACTTTCCGTTTCATTGTCTTTCGCTTCTCCTTGGACCTTCTGACTTGGATCAAGAACCTGGCAGACAACAATCCTCAGCTGACCTCGATTGGCCCATGCCCGGGCCCAGGCACGCCTCTCTCTCAACCATCAATCCTTAACTACAGACGAAGCCGCCGCCGTTGCAGTGAATGGTCTGCCCGCAGACCGAGGAGCTGTCCGGCGACGCCAGGAAGACAACACACGTTGCAATCTCGCTCGGTTCTGGTGCCAGCTCGTCAGCTCACGACAGTTTAAACCGGAAAAGAAACGACGAAAACCATACGAGATGGCCGCCCCATGGGAGTGGTGAACTGCTTCTGCGCCTTGTCCGGCATCGTCGAGGGGATCAAGGGTGTCCACACGGGACCGGGCGCGATAGAGTTGACCCTGATGCCCTTTCCAACCTGCTGGTTGCTCAGGCCCCGGGTGAAGGAGATGATGGCGCCCTTGGTCGACGTGTAGTCCAGAAGATCCGGCCGGCCGATGTACGCGTTGATGCTGGCGTTGTTGATGATGGTGCTGCCCCGCTTCATGTGCGGTAGGCAGTACTTGGCCATGAAGAAGTAGGGGTGGATGTTGGTGTTGAAGGTGTGCAGCCACTGGTCCCTGTTTCGAGCCGTTAGCACTCTCTGTCGGGCCCACTAATTGTACCATACAGCCCCCAGAACTTACTCGGAGAGGTCCTTGATATCGTCGACCACCATCTGGTACGCCGCGTTGTTGAACAGGATGTCGATCTTGCCGTTGAACACCCGGACTGCCTCGTCGACCACCTTTTTGCAGTTTGCCTGGTCTCTCAGGTCCGTGGGCACAAGGTAGCACTGCTGCCCGTACTGCTCCACGCGCTTCTTGGTCTCCCGGGCGTCGTCTTCCTCCTCGGGCAGATAAGCAATGAGTGAGTCGGCGCCCTCCATGGCGAAGAGAATGGCGGTTGCACGCCCAATGCCCGAATCTCCGCCCGTGATGATGGCCTTTTTGCCCTTCAGCTTCCCCGCGGGCATGTAATTTTGGCTCTTGCCGTCGTCGGTCGGAATCTCGTCAAACAGTGGTTGGGGGTTGGGCATCTTGCCCTCCTTGCCCGGGAACTCCTGGCTGGAGACGGGAATCTCATGGCCTGTTGAAATCGGTCAACGTGCTAGTGATGCTTGAGATGGACCATTGCTCTGCTCACCACTCTCGAACTGGGGATTGGACGACATCTTTGAACGGCTATCGGCGCAATGGTTTACTTGTTTCAAAAAGCCGGTAAAACTGGCTCCTGGAACTGAAATTGATGGACTGATCTTATTTATCTTGGGAGGTATGACATCGGTTTCCCGATTCCAGAGAGCTGTGTAAGTCAATGACGACATCCATTGGAGCCAATAGTGACCCGCCTTCCTCTTCTGCACTTACACGGATTTTCGATTCCAATGTCAAATCAGGGGCCGTCGTCAACAAAGCTGGGTTATCATTGGGTGAAGCCTGAACTTGAAGCGCCTCAAATGGAACTTCACGAACAACACAAGTCAGCGCCCTAGCTCCACTTCCTTACCAGCATACATCACCACGGGCCTGGCACGGGACACATGTCGGAGACATGAGCAATCTTCCAATTCGTCCTGAAAGAAGTTGTCCATGTGTAAATACTGGCCCCATTTCTGGTACTCCTCAGCATCCAGAGTCCCGCAGAGCAATCCCAGACCAGCCCTGAGAGGGAAACATGGCCAGTGTCAAGCCCACAACAATGAGAAATGTGTCCCCTGTTTCCTGGCGTCCCTTGTCTCCTGGCGGTCACTGCCGGTTTACGGTGCACGACGCCATGTCTTGTTCCCCAACTGGTTGAAGCAACCGATGCTTCCATTGTAGTTGTAAATGGTGGTGTCTGTGTTGATCTTGTCAGCATCATGATATGCCAAATTGACTGGACAGGTATGGTAGGGGGCCCCATACTCAGATCAAGGGCCGACGCAGCCTCTCTCTCGTCCAGGTCAGGACATCTGCACGAAAGCATCAGAGTCTTCATCTCGAAGTCGATACCGCAGTTGGTGCAGCTCGCCGAGTAAATGCCACTTCGAAATAGAGGACGTCAGCGAAGAAGCTTCAATTGTAGGAAGCAACAGGCTCACTTCTCGTAGGCAATCAGTTGGCCGCCATTGTTGCCCACGCAATAGTTCAGATCAATCCTACCAAAAGTTGCAGTCAGCCACGAGCAAAGAGCAGGTTGGGCTCACAGCAAGAGGCGTACCATGAGTAGTTGTAACCGAAGATGGCAGTCATGTCGTTGCGACAGGAGGCTTCGAGCCAGTGGTCGCCCGTCAGGTTCACGCCTCGATACGCGCAGTAGTCGACGAAGCTCTGGATTTCAGCCGCTTCTTCGGAACGCACCGAAGTCAAGGCGAAGACCGCCAGGGTAGCGGAAACAAAAGTCCGGGTGAAGAAACGCATTCTGACTTTTGCGCACAACGGAGAGAGCGAAGAATCTGAATGAAATGAGACTGCTCAATCTTGCTGGAAAACGTAAAAGGTGTCGACCGAGAAATTGGAACGTTCGCAAGGAGGGGCGAGGCGAGAAAGCTTGAGAAAAGCCCACTATGCGGATGCCTTCATCTTAGCTTGACCGTTTCGGCCTTCAAGTCACCAGACTCCGTCTAGCGTCGGTGTTCAAGGGCAGGACCAGATCTGATAAAAGCCCTGGCTCAAGCTGGGGGTGGAAACTAGCCCGAGGTGCGATTTCCCTCCAATATCAGGGCAATGCCGTGAAACTTTTTCGTTTTCCAAGTTTCCACATGTAGACGCGAGCTCAAGTTCTTGAGGGGTAAGCTCTTTGCTTTTGTGTTGCCTTCTTGTGAAGCGTAGTACGGCATTAAGACGCATGGACAAGTCCTCTTCAAGGCGCTAGATGTTGTCGTGATACAGCTTTCGGGGGCCAAAGATCAAGGGTTATTTGACCCTTCTGCCCGTCAGCACATGCCAGGTCCCTACTTTTGATGCTGTCAGAGGGCCTCTCCTGGATGAGTACATTCCTCGAAGTTGAACTGACAAAACCAACTACCCGGTATCTTCAATCTCCAGGTCCAACATCACCAAGTTTCCGCTGCCATCATAGCCAACGCGTCCGTCGTCCACTGCCCTCCGCAACTCGTCACGAAGGGGCTCCCGCTCACCCGTCAGGGGATCCCACTCCCAGCCCTCTCGCATCCTACACACATATTAGCTCACATCTAACGTCTTCAACGCCAGGTCACCGCCAGTTGGGCCATATTGACCCTTGCCCCCGCGAGTGACAGCCAGAGAGAAGAAAACTGACAAAAGCAGCCGATACGTACCACATCCACCGCAAACACGCCCGCAACTCCTTGTCCCGGGGCAGAACACGCATCCACTCCGGCTGAAACCCAGACGGACCGCCTTTCCCCGTCCAGTGTCCCGACCGGCCCAGCAGCACATCTCTGCAAAAGATGCGCCACGAATCTAGCGCGTACGGCCCCTGCGTGAGATGCCCAATCTCCCACGCACACCCGACCGCCCTGTCTCGCGCATCCGCCACGGCGTCCACAGGACAGACCCCCACGTTTACGTCGGCACCATCACCATCCTCAGGCCCAAACTCCTCCACTGCCTTGACATGGCGCCCGTCCCCGGGCAGCGGGTAATTCTTGACCCCGTACCGGACCTCCCTCGAGGGCATCCTCTCCAGCCAGACGCGCGCATACTTTTGTACGGCGGCGCACCGCACGGCCGACAAGCCCAGGGGATGGATAAGAGCGACGATCTCGGCCGGGTCCGCGGCCGCGAGGGTTTCGGGAGAGGGAAAGCGCTCCATCAGCTGGCGGAAGACTGGGATGGCTGCCTTGCCGGTGGTGCGGATCAGAAAGGTGATGGCGATGAGCAGGCGGAAGGGGTCGTCGGCGAGCTCTTCCTGGATCAGGCCGAAGCGGTCGGTGGAGAGGGGTGGCACGGGAAGGCTGGAGACGGTGCCTCGCGGTGGACGGGGTTTCTTTTTCTTCGTCGAGGGAGGTGTTGGTCCTGCGTTTGGCTGGCTTGCTCGTGTCGGTGTCGGTGTCGATGTGCCAAAGAAAGGTGATTTGGATCCTCCCGTCGCTTTGACTGCTCTTTCGGTATCCCTCGGTGCTTCAGGGTGTCCCGAGTTGGCTCGGGTGGGCGTGGTCGAATCCTTCGTGGATAGACATGACGAGATTTTCTCGGGTACAGCAGAGCTTTCTGCTCCGGCTGGCTGAGATGTCGGCGCAATACCCTGAGCCTCCCAGGCAACGACGCAGTCCACGTCTCCGTCGGGCTCATCTGCTTGTATGCCTTCCGTGACACACTTATCCTGACCGCTACCCAGGCATCGAGAGGCAGGCGAATGATCACCCCGGCTCCGTCGCCTCCATCCAGCTGTCCCACTCGTGCCTTCTTCCTCCCCCCAGAAGTGAGAAACTTCCTTCCCCAGCGCTCTTTTCCCTGCCAGGCCCGCTTTGCGGGTCCCCTTCGCCTTTGTGCCCCTCGCCGTAGATGCCGCGTCGTTCCAAGCATCCCGACCCAAGAGAACCGCGTCAAGAAACGGCACCAAGCTCGCCTCGCCTCCCGAGCCATCATCATCTTGGTTCGGCTCCCCATGCTTCGCGCGCAGCGTCAGGGCGCACTGAAACAACATGTCCCACTCCTCGACCCCTCGCATGAGACTCAGCTCGCGGAGCGCATTGATCTCGGCTTGCGGCGCCTGGCCAGAGGCGACCAGGGAGGCGAGAAATTCCTTGGTATCCTCATCCGGGATATCGAAGCCGTAGAGCAGGTCATCCGCTGGCTGCCGGCAGGTTGTGGTGGAGTGTGACATTTTTTTGTGTAGCCTGATGCCTCTGGGTTGTGAAGGGTTTGCTGGGGCAAAGCGCCAAAGCAGGCGCATCATGGAACGGTTGGGCAAAAAGAGGGCAATTGTCGGCTTGGTTGTTTGTGAGTCGGGATAAATACGTACTAGGAAAAGGTAAGCAATTTGACTCGGGTGAAGTGTCTCGAGGTACTGAGACCGGATGTCGGCGGCGCAGAGTGGCGGGTGACTGGCAAACAAGGCATGGACCGGAGTCAAAGGCTTCTGGACAACAAACGAAAAAAGTCTAGATTGGGACTGCACTGGCACATTTGATTTACACTCCTCAACCCCAGATCTACCCGACCTGCAACAAACCCACCCGTCGCTCAAAAGGCTTCCCGACCCTTCCTTTCCGTCTACGGCACATAGAGAAACGGGGGGGGCCTCGCAGTATATGGTACATACAAAGAAAGGTCAAGCTTGCGTGTTGTTCTAGCTCGGCCTGCCATTTCAATAACGACGCGGGGCGCTGCTATCCTTGGGCGGGTCGTACTTGACTTGTCTCGACTTGAGCCATGCCCACTTGTACCGCTTGACCCAGACGGAGACGGCGAACAGCACCGACGTGACAACCAAAACCTTCATGCCCATGCGCTTCCGGTCGTCCATCTCCGGCTCGGCAGCCCAGTTGAGGAACTCGGTGACGTCCTTGGCCATCTGCGACGTCGAAGCGGGCGTGCCATCCTCGTAGTCGACAAGGCCATCGTACAGGACACGGGCCATGGCGATACCGGTACCGGGGAAGTAAGGGTTGAAGTTCAGGCCGGCGCCGACCTGGGCACCGGCGGGGGGCTCTTCGGGATAACCGGTCAGGAGGCTGAAGATGTAGTCGCAACCGCCGTGACGGGCCTTGACCATCAGGCTGAGGTCGGGGGGGAGGGCACCGTTGTTGGCGAAGCGGGCCGCCTCATCGTTCTTGTAGGGCGCCGGGAGGTAGTCGGACAGCTTGCCGGGGCGCTTCTCGATCTCGCCCTGGTCGTTGGGCTCGCTGTCGTACTCGTTCTCCTCGGCCAGCGCCTTGGCCTCATCCACCGTCAGGATGCTGCCGACGAGGGTGCGGTACGGCACTCTGCTGAGAGAGTGGCACGAGGAGCAGACCTCCCGATAAACCTGGAAGCCTCTCCGGAGACTACAGGTATGAAGTTGTTGTGAGCCAAGCAGCTACAAACACGACAGGGGGGTTGGGGGATCGAGCTTACGCCTGGTGGTCGAAGGTCTTGAACCACTGCTCGTGAACCCAGGGGTAGTGAGTGGGGTGCAGCCTATGTCGACAGTGAGCTTTCGTCTTTTTCCTCGTCCAGCCTCCCCTCGACGGCGTGGCTGGCCGAATATGCCGCAGCACTGGCGGTACGACCTCGGTCCACGGCAAGGGGTAGGCCAAGCAGCGGTGGAGCGACTCACCCTTCTTCGGCTGGCGTCGCGGCGTTGGCGGTAGGTCCGTAGAGATGGTAGTACCAGGCAATTGAGCCGGCGGCGAGGGCAGTGGAGGCGGCGGCGGCGATGTTCAACCGGAGCGGCGAGTCGGCGGTGGACCCGGAGCTCGAGGAGGACGCGGCGCGCTGGCGGACACAGACAGTCAGCTTCCTGGAGTGCACAAGAGGCCATTCGATGCCAAGCTGGAGTGGGCGGTCGGGGGTCGTGGGCGCAATTGGGTGACAAGCGGGTGCCGTTGTTGCCGATGCGATCATGCGATGGGGAACGGCGAGCTGCACGAACCACCTCCAGGCCAACAAACATACCTTTGGGATCTGCACGGCGCCATTTCTCAGGCCGGCAAATGCGCGCGTCGTGCGCAGGCAGGACCTCGCCAGCATGGTCGGCACACCTTGCGGATCTGAGAGAGGGTGTCGGGAGTCGGAATTGACAAGGCAGTGCGCTGCCACCGTCGGTGATGTGAGGTTAGCAGGCTCAAGCTGGGGTGCGATTGAAGTCAGGTTTCTCAAAATCGGGATTCTTAGGAACTCTGGCCCGCTCATTGGTTGGACCTCGAGCCTTGCCCCACTGTTCGGGGCCGATGTTTTTCCGCCATGCGTCTGTCGGGAGTCGGGGGTCGGGATTCGGGTGACTGGCCCAAACAATTGGCAAGCGGCTGTAATTGCAGTCGGCTTCCATCTTCTCGCGCTGATTGAATTGTCCAGACTGGCAACGCACGACAGGTATTTTTCTACATCCTAATATCGCTGCAGTACTTTCACAAGCCGGTCATATCTATTTCGGGAGAATACTGAGAATACCCATCATGGGACCACCTCAACTAACGATGTACTGTGCTCTTTGCCGACGTCACGGCATTTGAATCGAGGTGCTACAACGAAACACCTTCCGGGGTGAAACACACTTTTTCCGATTCCCAGATACCCTAGGACGCCAATCTTTTGTATGTACAACTTGATGACCTCAGCCCTCGTATGCGACTAGACACTGCCATTTTGGCTCAGCACTTCTCTCCGCTTCTTCACGGCATTGGCGAGGACATCAAGGACCTGGACTGTGTCCTCCCACCCAATGCAAGCGTCGGTGATGCTGACGCCGTACTTCAGGCCCGCCTTGCCCTCCTTTGGAACTTTCTGGTTACCTTTACGCACGTTAGCCTGGTGCCGAAACTGCAGCACTGGGAAGCCTATCACTCACCCTCGTTGACGTTGCTCTCGATCATGACACCCATGATGGCCTTCTCGCCCTTCTCGATCTGCTCCGCCAGCGTGGCAGCGACTTTGGGCTGATTTTTATGGTTCTTCAAAGAGTTACCGTGGCTGCAGTCGACCATGAGCCGCTGGCGCACCCCAGATTTTTGCAGAGCAGCCTTGGCCTCGGCGATGCTCTGGGCGTCGTAGTTTGTGCCGCGAGTGCCGCCGCGCAGGATTACAAAGCAGTCCTCGTTGCCAACGGTGCCAACGATGGCCACCACGCCGGGCTTGGTGACGGACAGGAAGTGATGGGGGTGCTTGACAGCGCCGATGGCATCGACAGCGACCGTCAGACTCCCGTCGGTGCCGTTCTTGAAGCCTACGGGGAAGCTCAGCCCGCTGGCCAGCTCGCGGTGCAGCTGGCTCTCGGTTGTCCTGGCGCCGACAGCGCCAACGCTGAGCAGGTCGGCCAGGAACTGCGGACTGATGGTGTCGAGCATCTCGCTGGCAATGGGCATGCCCTTGGAGGTGAGGTCGACAAACAGCTGCCTGCTCAGCCGCAGACCCTTGTTGATCTTGAAGCTGTTGTCGATATCCGGGTCGTTGATCAGGCCCTTCCACCCCACCGTCGTGCGCGGCTTCTCGAGGTAAGAGCGCATGACGATCAGCAGCTCGCCTTTGTGCTTCTCCTTCTCCTTCAGCAGCATGTCGCAATACTCGAGCGCGGCCTGCGGGTCGTGAATAGAGCAGGGCCCGACCACCACCAACAGCCTCTGCTTCTCGTCGACGCCATTGACAATGGCGACGGCCTCCTCGCGGCCTTGAAGGACGGCCTGCTTCGACTCGGGCGTCTGGGAGATCTCGTGCTGCAGCAGGTCGGGAGGCGTCAGGGGGTTGTAGCCGCGAACTGGTCCGTATTTGTTAGTGCCCACCACGGTGGCCAGGGGCTGCGAAGCGGCCACGTACTCCTCCAGTCTTCACTCTCGGCCTTGTTGCCGACATTCTTGTTTTCAATGTAGAATGTCTGGAAGCCAGCGAATCGGTCAGTCTTGTCCAAGCCGTCGCAAGCAGAAGTCAATCCGAGCATCCAGGGCAAGACTCACAGACATCATGGCAGTTTTTCAGCGAGAGAAGCAGGGTCCCAACCCAATGCCTGTTTTGAAATAGCGAACGACGACCCACACCAGGAGAGATATGCCAGCAGAGTCAAGGTGGTGAAAGGAAAGGTTTTGTGCAGTAACTGTTTCGCCGATGGCGGTCAGGAGCAAGCTCTAGTACTAAGTAAGTTGAGGGGCAAACATGTGGAATGACTCAATGTGGGGCAGTCACCAGAAAGAACCTTGAACACCATGCTCAGCTTCTTCAATGCCTCATCAGGAACAGGCTGTCAACAAGTTACCGAGAACGTGTCTTGGTTGTGCCATGGACCAATAGGCTGGTCAGCAGCACAATAGACAAGCGTGTTATACAGTCGGTACCATTGGCTCTCGCCCAAACTGGGCCAGAATAGAGCAAAGAACGACGCAGTGAAAGACTCGCCCCAAGCCGTCCGCAACACCATGCGATCTACGGATGGATACGCTGTGCTGCTTGTCAGTAGAGTGCCGAAAGAGCGTGATCATGGACATCTTTGAACTTAAAATGCGTCTCAGTCAAGTAGAGACAGCGATTGGCTGCCATTGGAGTTCTGAAGGGTAAGCCTGAGACTTCCAATACCCATGATGGCCTTTTTGACCCTTCCTCGCCTTCTTCCTTCGTGCTCAACAAACCACGTGCTGCTTTCTCGATGCACAAAGGTCAAGTGGAGTCAAAGAAGTTGCCGGCCGGAGGGCCCGCCATGCTGTCTTGGCACTTCCATGGAGCAGCCGAGCCGAGGGCGCTCCACTGGTTCTCTACTTGCCGTCAAGGCGGGAGCTATCCCGATTTGGAATTTGCGCCAGCTGAGGTTGTCGTTACGACGCTTGCCAAGCACGAAATCCGCACTCGCGATCGCGATTCCACCAAACGAGGCAACTTATCAAACGGATAGAGGAGCGAAAGGGACTCGTGAGCCGACATGCCCGAGACCAGCACCGACGACGACGCCAAGTCGAACAAGCGAAGCCATGCCGACTTTACTGGCGACGATGGCTCCGGTACGTGGCGGGTTTCCTTCCTTCACATCGCATCCCATCCCATCCCATCGCGGTCTTCTCGCAGCTGAACGAACACTGACGTCTCGAAATGGCAGACAGCTCCTCGGACGACGACATGGGCCCGCAGCTACCCTCGGCAGCCCCCAAGAAGAAGCGGCGCGTTCTGCCCTACGAGAAGCTGTACATCTCGGCCCTCCCCATAGCGACCCGCTATTCCAAGTCCCTGATGCACAAGGAGCAGCTCGCCTTCGTCACCATGACCCCACTGACCGACTTCCTCATCACTACCTCGGTAGATGGCGTGGTAAAATTCTGGAAGAAGGTGTCCGACGGGCTGGAGTTTGTGAAGGAGTTCAAGGCCCACCAGGGCGAGATCCGCTCTGTGTCCTGCAGCCTGGACGGGCGGAGCTTCTCGACTGTGGGCGTCGACAAGACGGTCAAGCTTTTCGACGTGATAACCTTTGACCTCCTTGCTGTTCTCCAGCTCGACTTCGCGCCGAGATGCGTCTGCTGGGTCCACAAGAAAGGCTCCTCTTTGCCTCTCCTGGCTGTCTCCGACAGCGAAGCCAAACCCAGCATTCGCATCTACGACGGCAGAGGCGACAACCAGGAGCCGATCCACACCCTCTCCGGACTACACCGAAGCCACGTATCCCTGATGGCTTTCAATGACCACCATGACTGCGTATTATCCGTCGACGAGGGCGGCATGATCGAATATTGGCGCCCGGGAGGGACCTACGAGAAGCCCGACAGCGTCTTCAAATACAAGAGCTCGACCAGCCTCTTTGAATTCAAAAAGGCAAAGTCGGTGCCGGCGACTCTGACAATGTCGGCTGACGGAAGCCGATTTGCGACCATGTCCTTCCCCGATCGAAAGATCCGCATCTTCGACTTCGCCTCCGCCCAGCTCCAGCGAACTTATGACGAGTCGCTCCAGGTCATGGAAGAAATGCAGCAGGCTGGGACCGCATTGCAGAAGCTGGACGCTGTGGAATTCGGACGCCGGCTGGCACAGGAGCGCGAAATCGAGTCGCCCGAGCTCCGCAACAAGTTCAGCATCATCTTTGATGAATCAGGCCATTTCATTCTCTATGGCTCCTATCTCGGCATCAAGGTGCTCAACACGTACACGAACCAGGTCGTCAAGGTCTATGGACGCGACGAAGCCTTCCGGCCGCTGGCACTGGCCCTGTACCAAGGACAGCCCCAAAAGAAAGGAGTCACAACCGTTGCGATGGCCGCATCAAACAACCCCTTGCTGCAGGAGTCTGAGACGAGGGACCCAATACTGGTCGCCACAGGGGTCGGCAAGGTCCGCTTCTACATGTTCACCAACCAAGAGGAGATCTCAAAGTCGTCCAGGGACGTCCAGAATGAGAAACCAACGGCGCTGGGCCAGAAGAAGACCGAGGAGAAGAAGAAGGCCGAGACGGGGACAGCGGCCATCATACACACCACCTACGGCGACATCCACATCCGCTTGTTCCCGGACGCGGCTCCCAAGGCCGTGGAAAACTTTGTGACGCACTCCAGGCGCGGCTACTACAACAACACCATCTTCCACCGCGTGATCCGCAAGTTTATGATCCAGGGCGGAGATCCCCTGGGCGATGGGACAGGAGGCGAGAGCATCTGGGGCAGGGAGTTTGAAGACGAATTCAGCAGCTTGAAGCACGACAAACCCTACACCGTCAGCATGGCCAACGCCGGGCCCAACACGAACGGAAGCCAGTTCTTCATCACGACGGAAAAGACAGTATGGCTAGCCCTCCCCCCTTCCCCCCTCTTTCCCACCTTGAATTGCATGCTGACATGTGACTCAGCCCTGGCTCGACAACAAGCACACCATATTCGGCCGCGCCGTGCAGGGTCTGGACGTGATCCATAGGATTGAGAACGTCAAAACTTACAAGGAGAAGCCGGTGGAGGACATCAAGATCCTCAACATCGATGTCGCCTAAGGGGCGAAACACAGTCAAAGGTGGATCCGGAGAAATCATACATCCTATCTTTACAGCCTGCCCTTCTGGGACGGTTCACAGGGAACGACAGACTTCGGTAGTCAAGTCGGGATCAGTGTCTCGGACCAGTGTCAGTATGGAGCATTGGTAGGGCATCGAATAGAGGACTGTGGGTCAAAGCTGAGCCAATTTCAGGGTAGGACGGGCTCATTCTTAGTATGGGCTGCAGTACAATACGATGGATTGGGGAAACGAGACCTGGTTCGAGCGGGTAACATTGGATTGCGCCGCATATGGGCAAGCTGGTATCTCATTGCTGGAGACAAACATGAGAAGAGGGAACGTGAAAACAGGCCTGATTGTCAGAGGCATGACTTGACATCGCCGCCGTAGTTGATCCGCCGCAACATGGTCCGGTTGAGCTCGGCCACCTTCTGCACGCCGGCCAACCCCATGGACTGGTCCACGTCGGCCAGGATCCCCGCCAGCACATGCTGCGCTCCCTCGCTGCCCGCCACGCCCAAGCCATAGATGACGGGCCGCCCGACCAGCACCGCCTTTGCGCCCAAGGCGAGCGCCTTGAGAACATCGGCCCCCGTCCGGATCCCCGAGTCGAACAGCACCGTCAGGCGATCCCCGACAGCATCCACAATTTCGGGCAGCATCTCCAAGCTGGGCACGGCGCCGTCGAGCTGCCGCCCGCCGTGGTTGCTCACAATGATGCCGTCCATGCCGTGCTTGGCCGCCATCTCGGCGTCCTGCACGCTCAGCACGCCCTTGAGCACGATGGGGCGGTCGCCCCACAGGCGGCGCAGCGTGGCCAGGTCCTCCCAGCGGTGGGCGTGGCCCGAGAAGACCTCGCCGAGCCAGAAGCGGCTCGCCTGCACCACGTTGTCCTCGACGGCGCCGCCGTCGTGCTGCTCGGCAAACTTTTGCCGGAAGATGGGGTCGCTGAAGCCGAGCGCGTTGCCTTCGCCCTGGGCAAAGGGCAAGTAGCCCGCGTCCAGGTCCAGCGGGCGCCAAGCCATGGTGAAGGTGTCGAGCGTCACGACCAGCACCTCGCAGCCGGCGACGCGGGCGCGGCTGAGCAGCGAGGCCGTGATGGCGTCGTCGAGCGGCCAGTAAAGCTGGAACCAGCGCGGGGCGGCCGCCACGGTGATGGACGACGTCGACGCCGCCCGCTCCGACTCGGCCAGCGGGTTGATGGAGCAGTCGGCTGCCGACGCCACGTCCTCGAGGGGCGTGCACGACGCCGTGCTGTAGAGGAAGGGCACGCCGAGCGCCGCGCACGCCGTGGCCACGCCCTTTTCGCCGTCGGCGTGGTACGCTGCCTGCACGCCTATCGGGGCCATCAGGAGGGGCGTGTCTGGGTGGTGGCTGTGCTGTTAGCGAGGGGTGAGAAGGGAGACGGGGGAATGGATGACATGCCGTAGGTCTTGCCAAAGAGCGTGACGCTGAGATCCCGCGGCATGGTTGGGCGCAGCATGCGTGGGATCAGCTTCCACTGTCGAAAGGCCAGCCGGTTGGCGTGCATGGTCGCCTGCTCGCCGGCGCCGCCAGAGACGTAGTTGAAGGCCTGCGGGCTCATGGCCTCCTTGGCCGCCTGCTCCAGCTTGTTGGGGTCGGTTGTGACGATGGGCATCTTGCCGGTGACGAGAGCCTGAGTGTAGAGATCGATCTGATACTGCCCATAGGGCTGCTTCGGCTTCGGCTTCTGTGTCTGTGGCTGCGATTGCGCCTGCGCCTGCGCCGGCGTCTCCCCATCCCCCTTGTCGTCCTTCTCCTGTGTGCCCGACATGGCTCAGGGGGCATTAGCTTCCGGTAAGATCACGACGATGTTGTTTGTCTGTTTACCTACTTTCACGCAGCGCCGACTGGCTTTTGAAGGAGTGTAGAAATAAATACTGTTCGGATTTGGGTCTGCTCGAACTTAGGTATATTTATTCGGAATCATGTGATAATTGTATGTCTGTTCTCCCGAGTTTCCCCGCATGTGAAGCCAAGCAATCACTTCGGCGATCATCAACTAGCGGCTTCGTGCTTGCATCGGGCGTTTGTCATGTGGGGCATTCAGGTACATGGAAGATATGAAAATGACTGACGGCAGTGGTTCACAAACTGACTGAATGATCGACTGGCACGAAGCCACAAGTAGGTACTGGAAGGTGTAAGAATGCTTGAAGGATGAAGAGAGATTTGAGTTCCTGGCCACGACTTAGTCCCAGTGATCTACCCACTAATGGATACACCCTCAGTGTGTTCTTTCCCACTAAACTACTCACCAAACATTCCTCGAGCATATCATGTCAATGGGAAATCACACAGCAGCTGCACCCATATGGAAGGATTCACTCGAATGCCTTGGATGCGGACTGATTCCCAACACTACCTATGTCTAGCAGCTATCGCACGAGCTGAATGTGCCCATCGTCGCCCCTTCGGTGCTTCATCCCCGTCTCTCCGCCGGTGCAGTGGAGAGACATAAGCGCTGGTGCTCTGCGCCAGAAGAGTCCATCCAATCAAACCAACGCTCGTCTGCAGAAAGTGCCCCTATTCTGAAGAGCTCACACGCCTTAAGTCTACTGAGCCACCACCTGGCAGCTTGAGAACTTGCACGTCGTCCGCCGTGCTGTTGACTGCATCCCATCCGCACCCAGACGTCCCATTCCCTTCTTCGTCGGGGTCGCGTCGCCCACAATTGTCCACACATCTCACCACACTTCCTATCCAGCTCTCTGGCTAGCTGGGACCTCAGCCAGTGGTTGTGACAGCATCTAGCTCACGGCTTAATGGACCACAGCTCTCGTGACCTACTCAGGTTCGTCAGTCTGTGCACTCGACATGGCGGCAGCAAGTGAGAAAGGCATGCATACCATCCCATCTCCCTGATCTTTTTGGAACTGGCCTGCGACCCCTTCTTATCGCTCGTCCAGATGGCGAGCGCCTTGCTGCACGACGCAAACGCCTCGACAAGCTCCTTCATCCTGCCACACCTCAGGAACTCCTGGGCGACATCCGAGCCCTTTTCAGCGATCACCGCCGCGAGTTCCATGCACTCCAAGAGGTTGTCCCGCGACAGGGACGTGCCCGCAAAATGCAGGCTGCTGATATACGCCAGCACCGTCTCGGGAATGTAAGCGGCGCGAAGCTCAAGGAAATCCTTGTCGGCTGGGCCTGCACCGTTAGCCTAACACGCAAAGTCGGGAAAGACCCCATCTCATACCTTCGTTTGACACCAACAGCCAGTTCTTCAGTACTGGCTGCATGCACGCCTTGGCCGAGCGGACCTCCTGGCCCGTGTGTTGCAACATATCTCGCGACATGGTGTTTTGCCTGTTACAAGCCACGTCAGCCAACAACAGCCTGTCGAGTTAGGGGAGAAGAGGCCGCGGCGGATGACATACTCTCTGCTGAGCCCAGCCACCGACGACAGGGTCTCCATCGAGTCCAGGGCGCGAACAAGACACTCCAGCTCCCAGAGGTTCCGGACGAGCGCGATGAGCTTGTCCTTGCTCAATTTGCAACTACCAAGGAACTCGGCTGGGAAGTCGCCACTGGCAAACTCGTCGAACCACCCGGGACCCGAATCCTCGCTCGTCTCCCCGACCGTGACAGGCGACTTGGTCTTGACAATGTCTCGTCCCGATATCCGATCGGCGAAAGCGCGGGCGGCTCGTAGCCGTGTCCTCTCTGTGCCTAGTTAGCTTACTGAAGAGAGAGATCAAAACCCAGCAAAGACTCTAGACATACTGAGCAGATACTTGTAGATCCTGATCGTGTAAGTGCATGTCTCGACGAACAGGCCCGGGACCAGCATGAGCCATTCCATGGCACGAATGATCAGGTCGTCTTCTTGATCGACGAACTCGGAGTCCTCCCCAAAGAAGTCGGGCCGGACAACCCGGCCGTACTTGAGCGTTGCCGGTCCATCCTCAAGGATCTTGAACCGGCCCTTTGCCTCGCAGCGGAGGGGCAGGTCCTGCACATCTTCCAGGTAAATCAGAGGCTGGGCCTTGACAAACTGGGCCAGATCAAGCCCCAGCTTCCGCATTATGGTAAGCTGGTGTACCCGCCCGTCATTGTCAACGATGTGAATCAGATTCCTGCTCAGCGTCTCGTACACCCGGGCACCGTACAGCTTGGAGCAGTACAGCGGAATCGTCTCTTCCAAGTTGGCAAGCCGGAGGTAGCTGATGTATGCCGCGATGATGTGCTCTTGTACTTGATGCCGGGCCTGCAGTGGACCCCGATCCTTGGTAAAACCGCCTAGGCGGTCGAGGGTGGAGATGATGATGAGGACATGCGCTAGTACCCGAAGCCCGTCGTGGTCCGCCAGGTCGAAGTACCGGTCTTGGTTGACGTTCTCCATGAGATGGGGGGAGATATCGGGGATCAGCTTTGACTTTTGTTTTTGGTTGGCGTGCCGAGACAGCACGAGTCCTTGATGGAACATATGCCGATCTACTTCGTTGGAGATGATGGCGCCTTGCAGCGTCTTCGCGGTCCGCCTCGCCTCTTTCCCCGTTCTCAAGTCTGCCTCCAAGGAAGCAATGAGACGCTTGCTAACCGTCATCGGATCGCTGTGGTGCAGAACGGCGTTGAACGAGGAGAACTTCTCGGCGGCTTCGGTCGCTCCGTCGCCGCCATGCTTGACGAGGTACGAGTCGAACTGCGTCCTGAGAAGCGCGTTGTAATGGGCAAAGAGGAGGTCGTCCCAGGACTTGCACACTTTCTCCACACTGGCGATGTCGCCCGCGAGCAATCCGTACACCGCCCGGTCGTACTCTCCTGTGCCGCCGTCACGGGCAGCGGCAAAGCACATGCGCCTCCATAGCACTAGAGAGCTTGGCTCAAATTCTGGCTGCTCCTCGTCCTCGGGGTTGGACAGTGGCAGCAGGGTGATGGATGCCGCCCGCCAGAGCTCGGTTCTCTCGGAACACCACTCCCTGATCTCAGACATGGAGCAGCCGCGCCGAAGCATTTCGAAGCATCCGAGCCAGATAGCACGCTCAAAGAAGTCGTCATGAGGTTCCAGCTTGCGGAACTGGCGGGTGATGGCGTCGGGATCCAGCTGGGTGATCAGAGTGTTGGAGCCGAGATGCGACTGAGCGGCCGCGGCGTCGTGAGGGTCCAGAACACCTTGATATCCGTTGACGCTCTTTTGTAGCTTGATTTTATGTCGCGTGTGGAGCCAGCCGTGCGCGAGGATGTCGCCGCGCTCGGCATTCTGTTGGAGTTCACTGACGACCTCGTCAATGGGCGGTCCGCGACTCGCGCTGCTCTGGAGCCACTCTAGGACGATCTTCCTCTCGCGCGCCACTGAGTCGGAGCCCAAGAAGTCGTTCCACCACTGCCTGCGTGTCCTAGTCGAGGCGTCGTTCGCGACTCTCAGCTGGGATGCGGTCTGGTCGCGGTACCGCAGGGGTAGGATTCGCCGTAAAAGGTCCCACGTCTGCGCCTCCTCCTCCACCCGGCGTATCTCTTCGGCCGAGACGGCACGGTTGGCATGATCGGCCTCGTCAATGTCTATGTCGGCGGAACCCGCCCGTTGCCAACTCCCTCTCCGGGCAGATCGCTCGCGCGGCTCGCGCTCACGCAGCCGGTCAGCCCTCCTGCGTGAATAGGTGTAGTAAGAGTCGACGAGTTTGAAGACCTGAGCGCGCTGGTCTGCTGCCGAGCCCGTCAGGTCAGTGTTGTAGCGGTCGAGTTGGGCAGCGAAATAGTCGACCTCGTCGCCCGCTCGGATGGCGCTCTCCTGGTACGTAGTCTCGAGGTAGGCCATTTCGTCGTTCAGCGGCCCTGCAGGCAGTGTTAGCAACGAAATTGCGGGTTCGGAAGCGTTGACGTGCCTGGAACCGGACTCTGGGCGCCAGACCGGGAGCTGTCCTCTGACGCTGGGTAGCCCTTGAAAAGCAATGTCAGCAAAGGTTGGTCGCCGGGCCATACACGACTGGAACAGGGAACTAACAAATGCCGGCGCCATTTTAATAGGCTCAAGCGGCTGCCAGGCAGAGTATGAGCCCAAATGGTTGTTGTCAGTTGTTCCAGGCTTCCAGGTGAAGTCGTCCGTGGTCGTCCCAATGCGTCTCGGACGAGGCCGTGCGAAGCTTCGTAATCGATTACTGCTCGCCCAAGTTACCGCATCCTTCAGATTGAAATGGGAACTGGTTTGGCCTGTTGGTCTCCTGGAAACCCAGACAACTTCTTTTCGTGTGGCGATTTCAATTCGCGGGTTGCGCTTCAGCTCGGACGCGGTCGCGTTGGTTGCAGCTCAAAATAATCGGGCAACCGTCGCTGGCGAGCAATCGGGACTCGCCAATGCAGTCCGAAAGCTCCATGCCTTGTTGGGCATTTTGAGCACGGGCCAACGCTTGACAGGGGACCAAAGAGACCCACCCAAAGACGTGAAAAGTCAAACGACGAGCCAAAAATTTGGTTTCTCTCTTTTCTTCTCTCTACAATGTCCATGGCGTTCATATTAGAGTCTCGGAACAAGCCCTTCATTGCTTGTTCAGGTCCATGCGGCCTCTCGCGCGCTCAATGATAGCCTAGAGGAATCCTGCACCATGCCTTCCAGTTACCTGACGCCTCTCGGGCCCCTTCAGGTGGACATATACGGTTGTGTGATACATTCTCGGTCCCCGTCACCGGATGCCCTTCTTCCTCTGGTCCATCTTCAGCCGCAGCAGGCTTGCCTTTGGGCAGCTCGCTGTTGCCGCATCGTTGCCGTTCCTTTCGTAGAAGGCTTGGCAACACTCGTAAAGAGCATCGACAAACTTGGTGCACTTGGCTTCGTTGTACCCGTTTTTTGTCAAGCAGTCTTGAATGGATGTGAGTGAAGTGTTGCACCGGAATGGCGAGCCCAGGAACAAGGAACGGTACCTTGAATTGCACACTGAAGAAAGGATAGAATATGTGTCAGCACCTCGGGCCCATGGCAAATACTGGCACCACCAGGTAGTGACTGGACGAACCGCTCGGGGATGGCACGGAGGATCGGTCTGAAGATCCTGCTCAAGCCCCTGGGAAACAAACAGGGCGGTCAGTCATTTCCAGTTCTCAGGCTCAAGCTCAAGCTCACAATCACCATGAATCTTTTGGGGATCGTCACTGACCATCGCGTCAACGGCAGCCTTGAGGAGTGATGGAAGCAAACTGCTGGAATCCGTCTCCGGTTTATGCTACTGAGTAATCACTGCATGAATCTGGGCTGAAACAGCTGGGGCAAGGCGAATGAGTGGTCTGCCTTTTCATTGTGCCTGGCTCAGGTGAGCTTGTTGAAGCACGATGATGTCAGGCATCCCTGGTGCTCACCTCAGTGCAGGAGCAAATTAATCACAAGGAACTGCCGGGGATCTCCGGCAAAATGTCGGGCCGAGAGTCTACAGTAAGCCAGCAGCTTGGCAACCAGGTGACAAAAAAAGCCGTACGGATTACACCAAACCAAGAATTCCCCGCATCTAAATTTTCCCCTCCATATCCACCACATCCCTCACCCGTTGAACCATTGAATCAACCCAGCCGTTAATCGTCTCCTGGGACAGTGTATTCCATCCTTCAATCGCAAGAACCCGTAGCTCCTCTCCCGTCCATGACGGGAACTTAGCTATATACTGTTTTACAGTGTTCCAAGCATTTTCGATCGGGGAGAGAGGTCTGGGGATCCAGGGGTATTAAAGAAGTGTCTTACGCCATGCAATTCCTTCCAGTCCCTGATAATATTCTTCTTCTTGCCTGTGCCGTGGCCAGAGTCACCATCTTCTTCCAGAATAAACTGGTCCCCCTGTGCAAGCCAAGGACCAACAGCCTTTTCCAGGATCTCGTCCCGGTATACCTGCATTGACATCTTCCCGTTCGTATTCCCTGGGACCTCGTAGAAGTAAAGGTCTGACTTGAAATTCCATCCGATCGCGGCCCACGCGTGTAGTCGTTTGAGGTGCTTAGGTTCCGGCTCGCGTGCCTCTTGGATGCAGTCTGGGCAGTGCCGTTGGCCAGGTTTCCGGATGATCATGGTACGGCCCTCTGGGCCAAGGGAAAAATGCACTTCGTCTGACCACCGGATATCATGCCAATGCTCTGGTGTAGGCCGCTTCTCGAGAGCAACGGTGGCAGCTTCGAGCCGTTTCTTCGCAGTGGATGGGGAGACCCATCCTTTCCGGCATGCTACACATTTCCGGTAATCAAGGGTGCCCATTGACCGTTGGATCGTTCGCCAGCTAACCTCAGCTGCAACACCTGCCTCGAATGCAAGCGCCTGCCAGGTTAAGGCCCGAGCTTCGAAGCCGTGCGTCCAGATCAGGTCTTCCATCTTTTGAAGGTCATCTGGCGTAAGAATTCGTTTCCGGCCACGACTTTCTTCCAAGTCAGAATGGTCAGGGTCATCGTGTAGGTTACGTCGGTTGCGTTGCTGGCGAATGATTTCCCAGCCTTGAGTATGGCTGACCCCAGAGTGTCTAAAAACGCGTGATTTGAAGTGAGGAATCTTCTCCTTTTCTAGGAATTAAATAGTCCCAAGGACCTTAGATTTCTTCGGTGTTGGGTGGTGGCCGTTGCCCATGTTGTTGTTGGTGTTGTTGGATGTAAGGTGCAGATGCGGGGAAGTCTTGGTTTGGTGTACGGCTTTTTTTGTCGCTTGGGTATGCAACGCCCAAGCATTGTAGTTATTGTACAATACCGCCGTAGGTGCGAGATTCCATCTCGTGGAAGGGCACTCTTGACTTTTGATTCAACCACATTCCAAGAGATTAGTCTAGGCTAAGAGGGACCTGAACATTGGCAGTTGTATTTGCAGATCAATTCTGAGGCTTCTGGTCGTCCCCCCGGCCACGCCCTTGGCTTCAAGGCTCCAAGCGATTCAGGCCCGGTGCTTGACATGAGTGTGACCCCACCAACAGAGCCGCCGTTCCCCGCCACAGCAGACCATCCCACCTTTCGGTAACCACCGACGTGAAGATAGAACCCCTCCAACTAGTGACAAACAACCACCCCAGCCAGCGCTTCTGACGGTGACTTCTCTCTCACGAACAAAGGCAGCAAAGCCGCTGGCGATTCATCCCATAGCCCAGCTACTACTGGGGTAAGTCCAAGCGCATCTGCCACTGCATCTTCTTCCTCGCATGGAACGTTTTCCTCTGCTCGATTCCTTCCCTCCCGGTCCCGCAAAAACCTCCTTGCGCTGCAGTGCTGCAAAACCACCAGTCCTCGTTCCTCGCCCTCTCAAAACTGACAGAATCACACTCTCGAAACCCAGAAAAACCAAACCTCAAACCCTCCTCCAACAACCCATCCATCCCCTTTTTTCGAACCGAACCGTTCCGCCACACATCGCGCCATGGCCGACAACGCCGAAAACGGCAGCCCCACACAGCCCGGGCCCGAGATGGGGGGCCCCCAGGCGAACGAGCACCTAAACATCAAGGTGACAGACAACAATAACGAGGTCTTCTTCAAGATCAAGCGCAGCACCAAGCTGGAGAAGCTCATGACGGCGTTTTGCGAGCGCCAGGGCAAGACGCTCGCCTCGGTCCGGTTCCTCTTTGAGGGCCAGCGCGTCCAGCCGACAGACACCCCGGACACGGTGAGCAACTTCCCTTTGCTGCAGCCTGGGCTGGACAATTTGTGTTCGTCTGTATGTAGGGAAAACTGGTGTACTGACGCATAAACTGTTGTATATGGACAGCTGGAGATGCAGGACGGCGATACGCTCGAAGTTCACCAGGAGCAAGTCGGTGGTTGCTAGGTACCCGGCTCGGAAAACGGGAGTAGGAGCGGAGGGGGAAGGGCTCACCACCACGAAACGTTTGGCTTGGGGCATGGCGAATGGGGTATCACCGGTTTTGCAACACGGAAGACGTCGGTGGGGAGGTCATACCAAACGGGACATGTTCAGACGACTGCGTCGAGGATCTGTCGCTGGGCTCCCATCTGAATCGGTTGGCGCATGTTTTTGGCGCAGGTATCTGGCACACTGGAGGAATCTTCGTTTGCCGGTTGGGAGTCGAATGCTATTTTCCTGGACACCATCTCATGGTGACTCGAGGCCAGACTTTGCTCCTCCGCTTTGAAAGTGCTGTTGCCTAACGAGGAGTCTATCTCGTGCTTGTGAGGCGATACGAACACCAACGTTCATCCATAGTCACTCTCACTGGAAGAAGACTACATGGCTGTGTGTCTGCGGCAATCGGCACGGTAGATGGCATTATTTGCTGGATCTGTCAAGCCAACAAGTACAGAGAGCTACAAACAATTCCAGTCTCCAGTACGGATGTCAACACCTACAAAACTCGATCCGAAATACAGTAAATCAAACCAACGCCCACGCCTCGCAGCCCAACAATGCCTATTCGTCATGCCTTCAGCTCCCGTTCCCTGCACTGCGTGCACAACACGACCGTCTCTCCCGGCGCGCCCCGACCTTGGACCGGGAAAATCTGCCCGTCATCAAACCCGCCGTTGCAGGTGGCACACCGGAAACACTCATCATGCCACTCGCCGCCCAGGGCACGGATGTACTGCCCAACGACAGCCGTCCGGCACTTGCGGCACTTGGGCGCCCTGCGCTCGGTGCGCTTCGTCTGGCAGGACACGCACCACGCATAGCCGTCCTTTTCGATATGCGTCATGCCCCTCTCGAACGGGTCGCCGCACTCGGCGCAGAAGAAGTGGCCAAAGTGCCAGTGGGCGCCCAGCGCCACCACGTGCTCGCCCATGATGGGCGTCTTGCAGTGCTTGCAGCGGGGAGCGTACAGCTCGTGCCAGTCGAGATGGCAAAAGAAGCGCAGGCGCTCGTCGCCGTCCTCGGCCATGGTCTGGCCCGGTTCTTCGGGAAGCACTTCGCCTCTGGCGCGGCGGGCGATGCGGTCGAGGCGGGTTGCGCGGTGCTCGTCGGGCTCGGGAGATATCTCGAGCGCCTCCAGGGAGGTGCCGCAGGCGTAGCAGGTGAAGCACTGTGGGTGGAACCGCTCCGAGGTGCCAGCCAGCGATACGAAGCGGCCCTCGATGCTGTCTCCGCACTCGTGGCAGCGGGCGGTGGCCCGGGCTCCGACTGGCTTTGGCGCGGGCGACCAATGTCCACCTGGCCGCGTCGCCTGCCGGATCTTGGCGCCTCCAGCTTGGGGGGTTGGGAGTGGCCGGCGAGAGGCAGCGGTCGTGCTGCGGGTGCTATCATCAGGTGTCACAATGACGGGTATGCTGGGGCTTTTGTCTGCCCCATCAGGCTCAACTACAATGGTGGGAGGGGAAGGTGAAGAAGAGTCGGATACCGCAATCATAGGGACTGACGGCCCATTCACTTGAATAACTGGCGGCAGGGGTTGTGGGCGGCGTATCGGCGATGACGCCGGGGCCGGCGAGGCCGTAACATCGTCCGTAACAAAGATAGCAGGGATCGCCTGGGTCGGTTGCTGCGGCTGCTGGCGGCGGAGGCCCCCTGGGACGAGGTATGCTGGGTGACCGACGCCCCCTCGCCCGACTCTCGACTCGTCTGACTTGTCGTCAGTAGCCTCCTCTTGGGGCTTCCACTTTTTACTAAAGCTTACGATAGGTCGACCAGGACTATCGCTGACAGCAGACGGCGTGGGGAGTTTCGGACTGCGGTCTTTCAACTTCATGCTTGTGGCCTGTCTGATGTCGTCGCCGCGGATTTCGACGCCGTGCTTGCGAGGCACGTCGGCCTGTGGCACAGGCGAAGCCGTTGCGCAAGTATTGGTGGTGTACTGAGGATCCCGAGACTGACTCGGCGGGTTCCGGTATATCTCGTACCTGGAGACCTTCTTTTCCGGCGACGGAGGAGAACTGGTGGGCTTCGTTTCAGCGGGCGGCTTGGTGGCGCATTGGAGCCGGTTCAAGGGTTCCTTTGGCTTTGGTCGCAGCGGGTTGACAGCGTCATGGGGGGCTGAACCTTGACGCTGGGCCGAACCCTCATTGTCAGGCTCTTCCCATATCTGGTCACCTGAGAAGGGCTTTTGACCGTCGCCGCTGGTGTTCCTCTTTTGTCTACTCCTGGAACGCACTCCGGGGAGCGGGCGAGAGCCGGCAGGAATGTCGCCGTACGGCTTAGAGTTCCGAGCAGGAGCGGGAGCAGTTTGGCCCCACCCCGCGCCTGACTCACTGCCGGGCGACTGGCGAGAGGAGGCAAACGAGGGACGGCCGGCAACCGATCCCGGGCTGTCTCCCTCGGTCGAGCTACCAGATACCGAGCGCGAAGGAGGGTCTCGGGCAAGTCCGGTTGGCGCGACGTCGCTTCCATACCTACCGACGCTAGCGGTGCGGGCGTGGGCGTAACTGTTCTTGCGCAGATGGGTTCTGTACCGGTAGGGCACACCCGGCTGAGGCAGCTTTCCGGGATTCTGATGCTTCCAAACCAGCTCAGCGGCCTCGTTGAGGGCGGTATCATAAAGTCGCTTGTCCTCATCGCTCTCGTCGGCCCCATCAGTGCCTTGCGGAGCCCGTTCCTTCAAATCCATATCTTCCATTGCTCGGCGTAAGGAGAAAGCCTCCTCCTTTTCCATCCACCGCTGGCCACGCTCAATGTATGTTGCGCTGGGGACAACCTCGGAAGACTTCAACGGCTGCACGGGCTGATCGGGGTAATAGTCTTTTCCTCTTGTCGTGGTTGAATGCATTGACGAGACACTGGGCGCAATCGATGGGCGCGTGGGAGCTGGAGAAGCACTGCGGGGGTCGGATTGTGTGCGTTGGTGGGAGCGGTGCTGGAGTAAGGGCGATGCCAAAGGTGACGGGGCTCCGACGGACGACTGGCCACTGGTAGACACGCCGACCGGGAGAGCATTCTGTTTCGGACCGGGCGGGGGACGAGCGCCCGCAGGTCTGTTTATGCGGTTCTTTCGGAGGTCTGCAAGATAGGCGGCTGCAAGATGGGGAGATATGTGAGTTAGCAACCGACCGGTCCATCAATAGTGGGATAAGGTATCCCAAGAGGAGCGTGCTTACCAAATTGCTCGTTTGACATGTGAGACAGAGAAGGAGGCGTGGGCTTCCTCGTGGAGCTACGCTCCTTGGATCCGCTGCGGGCAAACATGGCTCCTGCTTGAGCAACCCTCGACGGGGCAAGGAGTTGTGCTGCCTGTCGGGATTGTTTGATGGGATGGAGGCAGGAGGCTGAAAGACGGCGAGAGGATGGATGGATGGGCTGCGCCGAGCAGCGAGGCTCGACCACGGGTCAATTGATCAAGTCTCGTGGAATGTTTACCTCGTAGAGTTTAGGCACTCGGTGACGTTGCTAGGTAGTCAGGGCTTGGAAAACACAACAACCTTAAAATGGATGGAAGCAGATGGAGGGAAGAAGAGTCACAGGTTCCGTGTTGTTCAGAGCCCAGACGGTGAGGCGGACGACAGACGCACGCAACTTGCTTGTTCCTGATTTGCCGTCTGTGATTGGTCCACGCAGGGGGACAAACATGGGTTCCCACAGCGACGGACTGTTTCGGCAGCCCGATCAGCACCTGAATCGGAAGGCGGTCGGCACTCTGAGTTGAATCCCCATTCCTCATGCCTCCATTCTTGCCTGGCTGCCTTACGGATAGGATAGTAGCTCCCGTCTCACCAGGCGGCAACAGGGATACTGTGTATGTGCTCTGACTGACGCTGCGGAAATCTGCAGATTTCAACTTCAACCGCAGTGCTTAGTGTCAACCACATAGATAGAGTCACAATGGCCATCATTTCCTACGCTCATGGCGCCCACAGCACAAACCGACAACCCACTCCGACTCCCGCGAGATCTGGCCCGAGGCACTTCAAGCAATTTTCAGGCCAGAACCTTGTTGGTCTGAGCGCGGCGGGACACATTGGATGCGGGTTCCATCTCGTTCCCCGCACCGGCACCAACAGACGGGGTCCACCCGCAGCCACCATGATGCAAAAAATTCTCCATGATTCACAAGGGCGCGCTTGCGTCTCGCCCGCGAGTTATTTCCGAGCCCGGTCTTGCGGGCACTAACGGCAGCCTTCGTGTGTCTTCTACGGATAGGACTTGGAACCAGGCCAGTTCCGGGATGGGAACCGGGATGGAGACTCTTCAGACGGTTGGCATCTCTTCTTGAGAGCTTTACTGAGATAGACACGCCATAAGTATTCGCTTTCGTCAACATGCCAGCTCCTGTGGACGACACCCGACCCGATCCTCGAAGCTTGTCGAGAACAGTAACGGAAATGGACCCCATTCTTTTAGCGTCCCTTCCGGGTGTGAATGCCGCTGCATCGGCAGCTCCCGCCGAGGCGACATTGGAGCTTCTTTAGGTGGGGAGAAGCAGGGTGTGCACTCCCTCGGAATCGCGAGCCCAACAAGACAAATTCTCTCCCAGCTGCTTGCAGCGTTTTCCTCAATGGAAGAGGTTACTCATAAGCCGGCCAGTGTCTGCGACTCTCTGCCGGTGCTGTAGTATTGTACCCTATTCTGGACGAAGGGGTTTTCAATACTGGCTGTGCCCTGGCCGTGGACTTTGCCCTCCCAGCTCCTTCTTCCGCTTCGTTGCAGGGAACACAGCATCAAGGTTGATTGGGCCGAGCTCCTTAGTCCCATCTGTTCGCCATCCTAGCTCCGGCCCATCTACAACTGGTTCTATATCAGCAAAGGCGTGTCAATGTCCATCCAGACGGCGGCCATCGATCGGCCTCGCCTGCCTGCCTCTGAATCAGCATCGTCTGTCTTGGTCGTCCCCAAAGAAGGCGCCCCTGTCCTACGGCCTGGGGAGAAGAGTACCGGGTCGGATGAAAGTCCGGGAGAGACGGATAACCACGAGGAGGCGGAGTTCAAAGAGGGAGGTTATGGCTGGTGGGTATACTACTCAGACAACACTGCCACAAGCAGAGCCTCGTCCGCCCTCTTGCCATGGAGAAATCTACTAAGCACCTGGGCTAACGTATGTCTCAGGGTGGTTGTTTTCTCCGTTTTGCTCATCAATGCTCACACTTGGGGCTTGAACTCGTCATATGCTGTCTTCCTGGCCTACTACTTGCGGTCCGGCACAATCGAGGGTTCCTCGCCGCTTGGATTTGCCTTCGTCGGCGGTTTATCCATATCGATAGGTATGTGCACCGCAACCATCCTTTCGCCCGCCCAGCCATCGGCTCGAGCTGACGGTCTTCCGGACAGCGCTCTTGGTATCTCCGCTTGCTACCTGGTGCATCGGTCGGTTTGGGACGGCCTTTAGCTTGCGAATTGGTGTTGTCCTTGAAGCGTAAGTCTCCCAGTGCCCCCCCGACACTCCAGTTGGCGTGCGTTGTGATGTGTAGATGTTGACGTTACCTGTGTTGTACAGTGCCTCTTTCATCGGGGCGTCTTTTTCCACCCACATCTGGCATCTGTTGCTCAGTCAGGGTATATGTTTCGGCCTGGGACTGGGCTTCTGCTTCACATCCAGCGTCGGCGTAGTCCCACAATGGTTCACCAAGCGCCGCTCGTTCGCAAACTCGGTCGCCACATGCGGCTCTGGCTTCGGCGGCCTCACGTACTCGCTAGCCACCAATGCCATGATCTCCAATCTCGGCCTGGCCTGGTCCTTTCGGATCTTGGCGATACTGGCCTTTGTGGTGAACGGGGCCTGCAGTCTAGTATTGCGCGACCGCAACAAGGCTGTCGGCGCTGTTCATGCACCCTTCCACAAGGATCTCTTCAAGCTTTTCGAGTTCTGGCTGTATGTTGGCTGGGGATTCTTTAGTCTCCTTGGCTATGTCATCGTTGTCTTCTCCCTTACCGACTACGCCCAGTCGGTGGGCTTTTCAGCAAGCCAAGGATCACTTGCGGCAGCCATCTTCAACTGTAAGCCCTCTTTACTTCCGCTGAGCATCGCCTGCTGACTCTCTTCGCTTCTCAGTATCGCAAGGCGTCGGAAGACCCCTCATTGGCCTAGCCAGCGACCGGTTTGGGCGCCTCAACGTCGCCGCCATCGGCACACTCATTGCTGGCTTGGCAGCCTACCTCCTATGGATATTCGCCGGCACTCATTTCTCAGGCCTCATCGTGTACGCTCTCTTTGGCGGGTTTGCGGGCGTCATTTGGCCCTGTGTTGCCCCAGTCGGGGCCGAAGTGGTTGGCTTGCCGCTGCTGCCTTCTGGTATGGACCTCCAGCCCTGGCGAGTGGTCAAGCGTACTGACTATTTCATCACAGCCCTATCGATATACTGGCTTGTTCTGGTCTTGCCGGCGACATTGTACGTTATCCGGCCGCCCAGCTCTTTTCCACGTCCCCTGGTTGCTAACCTTCAATTCAGCGCCGAAGTGATTGCCTTGCGTCTGAAAACGTCAGGGGTTGGTGCATACCTCCACGTCCAGGCCTTTACAGGAACCATGTATATGGCCGCATTCATGTCCAGTATGGCCCCCCTTTTGTCCTTGTGCCACGGCTGGTTTCTAACTAGAGTACTAGTATGGTTGCTGAGAAGCTGGAAACTGCAGCAGTTGGAGGTGCTGGGGTTGGATGAGAAGAGAATGAGGGAGGATAACAACGGGTGCGGCGCAGCCCAGAGCGCAGCCGCAACACGACCGGATGGACGACTCCGAGCCTATCTACATGGTATGCTCCTGATCAGGAAGGTTTGATGTACATTAGAGCCACTGCAAAGCCAGGTTCAATGGCGCCGCACTTCATATCGACGTCCAGCGTATAGCCCAATCTGCTCCGAACGAACCGGCACTCCGGCTGCTCTTTGAGCCTTTAGGGAAATCGTGATTCGATGTGAGCGTGGTGTCGAGTTTCGCGAGAAGCTGAGCAATATGCTGGAGCCTCGATCCACCAGTCTGGTTGTACAAGACCGGGGAAGGTCATGTCCGGTGTGCAATGCCTCTACTCTCTGATCAACCCAGGCGCTGGCAAAGGCGACCAAATCACCAGTGGAGCTCTCCTTTGACCCCCGCCTCGCCGCCGCCGCCGCCTTGCTTTGCTGGCGTCTCATCCTTAAACCCCAAATTCTTGAACTCGTCTCTTGCCATGAGGTTGCTAAGGATGCAAGGGTCAGTCTGGGTGTAGGACGAGCAGTGAGCAGCCAATTGCTACATGTGTCACTCACCGGTCCATCCGGCAAGCCAGGTACGATTTGGCTAGCATCCGACACTCGCCTTCGTTCACACCTTTGACCTTTTTGATGCAGCTCAAGTACGACATCATGACATTTTTGCACTCTCCTGAGCCCGGGCATGAGCAACGATATTTCGTTCAACTGTGGAGGATTGTGCACTTGCCATCATGATCTAGGGGAAAGCTTCCCCTCTGAGGTCTTGACAGGGCGCGGTTAACAGATGCTGCATGGACGAGGCACCGGGGGTACTATGAAACTTACGGGACGGGCTTCGAGGATGGCAACGGCCCGGGGCTCCCAAAGGTACTCATGCTTTGCCTCTAGAAATACCGTTCTTCTGGAATATCGTAGAGAGCTGGTCGTCTCGTCGATATGGTCAAAGTGCTGCCGGCTTCCGGGCACTGAAACGGAAACGGGAACGGAAACAGAAAATGGAATCGAGGAGTTAAAGGAAGAAAACAGAGTTGACGTCGCTGAGAAAGTCGTTGACCGTGCTGGTATGGATATCTGTGTCCCGGCCAAACGTGAGTTAGGTGCAGGACTAGCTCAAGGGATCCATCCGACGAGCAATCTAGGTACACACTCCCGGGTGCGTCTCTTCGTGGAGGTGGAACTGGAAGCTTTAACTTCAGTTTCTTGTAAGAGGCAGGTATCCCCATTCCAGGTTGTTTCACAGAACAGGTATGGTAATGTATCACATTATGTGTTACTGGTATTGTGGGTCCGTATCTGACGGGCTTCTCGTGAAACCGGGAACTTGCGACTCCATAACGGCCAAGACCGAGCCGCCCCAGTTTAATCCAGAAACATCAAGTTTTGTCGAGCTTCCACTTCGATTGTCGGCAACGTTATCACCCACCTCACCCAGCCGGACGCGCCGCACCGCTACCAGCCTCTGTAAACGGCCACCCGTCCGCCGTCGGCTGCTCGTCTACCGGACCGCCCTCCCAGCTCACTTCGTGTCTTCCATTGACTTAGCTCGGCTACCGAAACCAGCCAGCGCCGACCTATATACCCAGCTCCCGGCGCATCTCTGCCCCTGCCGTCGACCTCACTGAAAATCCGCCCATTGCGCATTGCACGACGCTGCTATGGCTGCGCTCGGCGACGACTTGCTGGGGACGGTCAACAAGCTGCAGGATCTCGTCTTCAACACCATTGGCAATGACTCGCTAGATCTCCCGCAAATCGTATGCACTCGGCTGTCGGCTCCTGTACCCCTCGCTCCGAGTCTGCTTTGCTGACCGTGTTGTTGCTTGCCAGGTCGTTGTTGGGTCTCAGTCCGCGGGCAAATCGTCGGTTCTCGAGAACATTGTCGGCCGAGATTTCCTCCCCCGTGGCAGCGGCATTGTCACGCGTAGGCCCCTCATCCTGCAACTCATCAATGTGCCCAGCGACGAGGCCGAAGATGAAGCCAACACTGGCTACCGGAACCCTACTCAGGCTTCTCGGAACGAGTGGGCCGAATTTCACCATATCCCCAACCGACGGTTCAACGACTTCGGCGACGTGAAGCGGGAGATTGAGAACGAGACGTCAAGAGTCGCCGGGACCAACAAGGGTATCAATCGTCAGGCCATCAACCTTAAGATCTTCTCCCCACACGTTCTGAACCTTACCCTGGTCGACTTGCCGGGCCTCACCAAGGTCAGCACCGTAACCCATGGCGTTTTCCCTGCTTATGTCTTGGTCTGACACAGTGTGCTGCAGGTGCCCATTGGGGACCAGCCGACAGACATTGAGAAGCAGACGCGAAACCTGATATCCGAGTACATCGCCAAGCCAAATAGCATCATTCTGGCCGTGTCGCCAGCGAATGTCGATATTGTGAACTCGGAAGCCTTGAAGCTCGCCCGCCACGTCGATCCGCTGGGGCGCAGGACGATTGGCGTGCTCACCAAGGTCGACCTGATGGACCACGGGACCAACGCGCTCGACATCCTATCGGGGCGCGTGTACCCTCTGAAACTGGGCTGGATTGGAGTCGTGAACCGGTCACAGCAAGATATCCAGGGGAACAAGCCCATGGAGGACGCGCTCAGGTCCGAGGCCGAGTTTTTCAAGCATCACCCGGCCTACAGGAACATCGCGACACGCTGCGGCACGCATTTCTTGGCCAAGACGCTCAACACCACGCTGATGGCTCATATCCGGGACCGCCTCCCGGATATCAAGGCTCGGTTGAATACCCTCATGGGCCAGACCCAACAGGAACTCGCCAGCTATGGCGACATGCATTTCAGCGGCAAGGAGCACCGCGGATCGCTCATCCTGCAGCTCATGACGCGCTTCGCCACGTCCTTCATCTCGTCGATTGACGGCACCTCGACCGAAATTTCGACAAAGGAGCTCTGCGGCGGCGCGCGCATCTACTACATCTTCAACTCGGTCTTTGGAAGCTCGCTTGAGTCGATTGACCCCACCTCGAACCTATCTGCCCTTGATATCCGGACCGCTATTCGCAACTCGACAGGCCCGCGGCCAAGTCTCTTTGTTCCCGAGATGGCATTCGACCTGCTGGTCAAGCCCCAGATCAAGCTTCTCGAGGTCCCAAGTCAACGATGCGTCGAGTTGGTGTACGAGGAGCTGATCAAGATCTGCCATACTTGCGGCTCCACCGAGCTCTCGCGCTTCCCCAGGCTGCAGGCAAAACTCATTGAGGTGGTTTCGGATCTCCTTCGAGAGCGCCTTGGCCCCGCATCGGCGTACGTCGAGTCGCTCATATCAATCCAACGAGCCTACATCAATACGAACCACCCCAACTTTCTCGGTGCTGCCGCTGCCATGAGCCACGTCGTTACGAACAAGCAGGAGCGGGAACGGAGGCGTCTGATCCAGGAAGAGCGGGAACGACGGGAGCGGAGGCGGATGAAGGAGCTCGGCGCCAACGGCACAGACACTCCGGCCGATGAGGACGAGGACGTTGGCGCAGCCGCCGCCGCCGCCGCCGACAACAAGACAGACACGATAGTTATGCGGAAACCCGCTGGAAAAGGCGCGCGAAGCCTCTCGCCGGCCGTGCGTGACACAGCTTCTGGGGGCATTGCTGCCGCTCTCAGTGGCCCTCGGTCCTCGTCTCCCTCCCAGTTCAACGGGCAGTCCCTGGGCCACGCCAAAGACTCGTTCCTGAATTACTTTTTCGGCAAAGACGGCGCCATCGTGCCGGGGAGTCCGCTTCCGAACGCAAACATTGGCCGCCACGTGAGCCAGTCGGTAGAGCCGAGTTTCAGCCAGAGCATCAGGCGGCCGGAAGAGAAGCCATTGCGGTCGCCGATGCAGCCTGTCCGGGCTGACGATAACCTGGATTTCATGTCCAAGGGAACTGATTCTTTGGTAAGTTGGCATTCTATGTCGTGCTGCTGCGAACCTGGTGTTGAACCTCAAACTGACTGTCCTGCGCCACAGGAGCCTGCCATGACTGACCGCGAAGCCATGGAGACGGAGCTGATCCGTGCGTTGATCAGCTCCTACTTCAACATTGTCCGGGAGAGCATCGCGGACCAAGTGCCCAAGGCTATCATGCACTTGCTGGTCAACCACTGCAAGGACGTGGTCCAGAACCGGCTCGTCAGCGAGCTGTACAAGGAAATGCTCTTCGAGGAGCTACTCTACGAGGACGATGCGGTCAAGAAGGAGCGCGAAAAGTGCGAGAAGCTGCTCCAGACCTACCGCGAGGCGGCCAAGATCATTGGCGAGGTTGTATAAGCGGGCGTCAACGGCTGGTGGCGAACCCAGAGCGGTGTACTGTACCGGCCTTGTTTCTGTTTGAAGCTGTCGTGTCGTAGACGTAACTACCTTTCGAAGATGGGCGGAGATGGGTGGAAGGGCTTTTGCTGGCGGTGTTCTGGGCGACCTGGTTCCAATGTATTACGGTCAGGCGGGCAGACGACTCGAAGAAGGGTCGTGGGAGCCAACCTTGTATAACATCATGAAAGCATGACTAAGCCAACGCCTTGTTAGCGGGACGGAGTAAGATGTGCTTGTCTGGGTGCAACACGCCGCAACAAGTGGACGAAATTTGACCCGTTGTCCGCTTGATTGTTATGTTTCTCGCGTACTCAGCGGCCGGGTGGATGGCCCATGGCCATCGATCATGGATACAGTACGATACAACCGAGCGCGTGTTGTTCCCGCATTTGGAAGAATTGCCAAGCCTTACCTAATCCGTGCAGGCTTCCATGGCTCCACCGCCGCACTTGAAATACCTAACTGGGACTTGCCCAGTTCCGATCGACTTCAACCGCACCCTTTCAACGCGTTTCCACGGATCCCCCCTCTGCGTCCTCGCCATCAGCTGCACGCACACACTCGTGCTCAGTGCGTGGCTGTATCAATCATCATATCACTCAGCTTGCTTTGGCGTCTTGCAAAGCCTCAATTCGGCCTAGACGATTGTTTAGGGCGTGGTCGAGCCACAGTCTCTGATTCATTCTCATCCCTCATCAAAATGCCACATCGCCGACATCACAAAGCAAGCTGATTAGCCTTCCTTTCGAGTCTCGGCTTCGGGCCTATCACCCGTCACACTCTTGTTGCGCTCCTGTACTCTTTCCAGGTCCTTGACGGGGCTCAGGACAGGAGCCCCCTCGGCGGAAACGCCTGCACATCAAGTCGTTGTCACAACCCAGTCTCCTTTCCTTTGCCGTTTTCTCGCAAAGACAAGTGTTCATTCTTCCCCTTCGTTGTCCTGTACAGACCAGCCACTATCTTTTCAGTGGGCTGGTCTAGCGTCCTCCTTGCTTCTCCTCTCCTGTTTTCTCGTTCAGGCGCCTTTACCAGGTGCGGCTCTTCGCGATGACCTCTGGTGCCAATCCAAGCGGCACCAAGGATGGAGAGGCACAGGCTGCCGTTCTCAAGGGAAGTCATGCATCCAAGACGGAGCAAGGCCTCGGCAGCAGTCTGGCGGCGTCACAGATGGCAGTCGGCAACCGGACCACCTCAAATGACGCACACGCCGATGGCTTTGCAGCAACGAATGAGCCGACCACTCCGGGAAAGATGCGCAAGACACCGGACGGTACCGCGGAGCCTAGCGATCCTGGTTTCAAGAAGATCAGGCTGGCCGAGGCACCAGCACAACCAGGCGCTCACTCGAGGCCAAGCTTGGACAAGTCTCTCTTGCAGCGGGAGATATGGCACCACGTCTTCACTTTTTGCCCGCCCAAGTTGTTGGGCAATCTGTTGATTGTCAGCAAGCTGTTCAACCTCTCTCTTGACCCTGCTTCCCCGTTTAGTAGAGGCGATGCTTCTTCCTCCGCCACCCCGGGACCGCTCGTGCCTATGGCACCCAACACTATCTGGCAGTTCTCGCGGCGGTTCTCTTGGCCGCAAATGCCTGCCCCTCTCCGGTCCAAAACCGAGCTAGAGATGTGGCGATTGACATGTTCTCCCCGGTGTGAGGAATGTGGCAGGCTCCATACCCAAGGCCGGGTTTCGTCTTTTGACCCCCATCATCCCGGTCCTGGAACTGAGGGCGTGAGAGTCATCTGGGCTTTTGGCCGTCGCTTGTGCGCTGCTTGCCTTCTCAAGACATCTGACAAGGTACGTACATCACCCTAGCGATGGAGCAGGGGACAGCGACGAGGCCAACTAACCCCTCGGTAGGAGCTCGACTTGCAAATTTCGCCATCTATACCCTCCGCCATCATACCCGCGCTCCCGTTCGTCTTCATCACATCAGATCGCCATGTGTTCTCGGCTACCGCGCTCGAGCAGGGTCAGCTGCCGCCCGACCTACAGGTAACCAAGCTATTCTCAAAGTCAGATGTGGCAGCCCTGCAGGACGAGTTTCTCCAAGTCAGGGACATGGGCCAAGGGACGGTGGGGGAGTGGCTTAAGGGCCTCCCCGGTCGAGGCAGCGGCCTTCTCCATGAGGCTTCGAAGTGGGAAAAGTGGGAGTCGTCTGGCGGTGTCGTGAGAATGCGCTCACTGCTTTACCCGGGCTACGAGAGAAATCTTCCCGTCTCTCTGCCTCAAAAACCATCAGCAAATCTTTCTACTGCCCCGTTGTCTGCCCAAGGCCGTCATGAGCGGACTGCAGAGGAGGCCGCGGAGCTGAAGGCGGCCAGAAAGGCCGAGATTGAGCGGCGAGCTCTGCTGCTGGAATCCCCCCTGATGCCCGAGGTCCTTCGCCACGTTCCTGCCTTTCAGGCCGCCACACAGATCAGCACCCGACTAGATGATGACGCATGGGAGCGTCTCAAACCCCGGTTATTAGCGCAGCGAGCCGAAGCAGAGAAGCTTGTGCAGAGTGAACGGGATGTCGAGTCTAGCGTCAAGCCGGACGCCCTCAACCACCAGCACCAGGAGATAACCCTGGCTGCCGATATGGACGCCCGTGACCGCCTCGACAAGGATTGGGAGGAGGTACAAGCCCCACTGCGCGCCAAAATAGCCGGCTATGCGGATGAAGTTGTCAGAAATGGCTGGGGGAATGGCAAGAATGTCACGAGAGAGAGCTGCTCACGGTTCGCCGTGGAGTCGCTCCTCTACGTTCGACAACGGTTCTATGCCGAAGTCGCCAAGGATATTGCTGCTGCAAGTGCGGCCGGCAAGGCTACCCCCGTCGACCCTCCCGAGGGGCCTTACACTCAGAAGTTGACCCTGGAGAACATGAAGTGGGTCTTCGACACCAAGATCAGGCCTCACACCGAGCCTTTACGGAAGGAGCTCTTTTACTGCAACAGTTGCGAAGGAAATTTTAAGCCATTTGGCTTCGAGGGCGCCATCCAGCATTATGCAGCAAAGCACACCAGTGCCCTCAGCCTTGGGAGCATTGTCGTCTATTGGAGGGCCGAATGGCCACAGCATCCGCCGTTCGCCGCAACAGCCCGACCTGCCAAGTCCCCCTTCCACCCACACGCGCCGAGCGGGTTCCACACCAACGGAGGTGCGCCTCTGGCTCCGAGCTACAGCTATCCGCCTCCTGCAGGACCGGTGCCCCCGCCGCTGCCGCCCACTTATCCGCCGCCCATGGGATTCGGGTACACTCCACCAGCATACAGTGCCCACTACCAGCTGCCGCTGCCGCTGCCAATGCCGCATCCTTACCAACCACAACCCGGAGCTCCTCCGTTCGCACCGCAGGCCGGCTATGAGCACCGAAATTCCTATGCCACTCCGCCCGCCCCCTTTCCCGCTTACCAACCCCCGACAATGCTGTATCCTGCCCCGGCCACAGACATAGCACCACCTTCTATGCCTCCTCCCGCCGGGCAGTACGAATATCCGCATGGCCCGTATCCTGCGAACACTGCCAGCGTCCCCTTTGCCCCCTCCCAGCCCCCGATCTATCCGGATCTCTACCGAACCAAGGTGGAGGACATTGCCCGCAACTCACGCGAGATCTGGCGGGTGCTGGGCGACATAAGAGACCTTCCCGGATACGCCAGGACCTTTGCAACGATTCATCACATGGTAAAGAGATTCCAGTCTAGATTCTACGAGACGCCGCCGCTGTCGATGTTCATCGACGGCTTATCCAACAACAAGGAAATGCGTCCCGTCCGGAACGTCAACGGGCTGGTTTGCCGGGCCTGCCGCCTGGGCCTCGGAAACGCAGCGTCGGTGGAGCAGGGTAGAAAGGATTTCTCACTGCCACAGCTGGCAACCCACTTCCAATCCAAGCACATCGAACCCATGCAGAGGACACAACCGGCGCAGACGCCCCTAGACTGGGCAGTCGACATGGTCCTGGTGCCCGATCTTGGGCTTCTCCCAAGCCTCGCTTCGTCGGCTAATGAGCCCCAGAAAGCGCTGTTATCGGCGGCTTTCCCGGCTGCATTTTCCAGGCCTCCCACTGAGCAACCCTACACGGCTGACGGAATGCATCAATATGAACAAGGCCCGACCGAAGCGGCTACTCACCAGGCAACGGATGCCTGGCAAGGATCTCGATCAAGCCTCGGTCACGCGGGCCACTCAGGACACTCAGACTTGATGAGTAATGGCTTCCGTACCAACTCCCGTGCTGCGAGTCTGTCATCGCAGAGCGCAACGCCAGGACTGCTGTCAGAAAACGACCGTCAAGCGCATAGTGATGGAGCCAGGTACTCACCTCGAGGTGCTCAACCACAGCGCATGCAGAATAGCTTCCACGGCAAGAATGGGGCTGGCAGGCATAAGCGTGGCAAACCGCCCGGTGCGGAGGGTGCGACCAGCAGGCCCGGAAAGAAGTTCAAGGCGGATGATGGGAGGAAGCCCGGAAAGGCGCACGGTAGCCACCAGCCGCTCAGCCCGTCGATGCGCACGTCATTTGCCAAGCCAGAGCGGCACGAGGCAGGAGTTGTCAGTCCCATCGCTCAGGCGCCGCACGAGATCGGGAAGGACTCGATGGCCTCACTAACCAATGGTGAACAAGAGCCTAGCATCATGGCCGCGTTGGAGTCGTACCTCGACCAGAGGCATTTGCCCGACTTGGGAGCCCAGCAGCCAAGTGCGCAAGATACCACAGCACACTCTACTCAGCACGACTCTACGGCATCCTGGTCTGATCCACACGCATACAGTCGTCTTGCTGAGAGGGAGGGTCTCGCGTGGTCTCCTCCTATCCCAGCAAGCCGAGGCAGGAGGAGCCCAGGGGAGCGGCATGTCGAGACCGTGTATCATTCTCGGCCGGGGACAGTTGCGAGAGGTGAAGATCTGCATGGCCCCCAACGACTGCACGCTGGCTTCATCGAACCATTATCGCGGCATGAAGAGGATGAGCGTTTCGGTCTCGCCGCACCGTGGCCCGACGACCGAGGCCGCAGCACAGTACCAACGCCGGCGGAAGCAGGGAACCGGAGGTTTTATCACGACGACGACGTGCGGACTCAGCAGCCGCGGCCGGCTCCCGTTGAGGCGTACGAGATAGTGCATGTCATTGATGAGAGCGGGGAGTACTACATCCGCCGGCCGGTGCGGTGGCAGGAGCCGGAGCCGGCACGGTACATGTATGAGGAACGCAGGGTACGACATGATGCCGGTCCGAATTCTTCTGCTCTGGAATCGGCGTATGACCCTGTCTCCCGGCCGGATCTGAATCATGATGGATTCCGTGCCAGCGTGGGCGAAGAGGGTTGGCCGGCTGGCCGACGGGCTGATCCGGCCTACTATGAGGAGTATGACCCCCGGTTTCCGGCCGCTTGAAGAGGTCCTGTTTCGTCGGTGCGACGGAACCATTTGTTGGCTTGTGCGTGGCTGAACGAACAGATTCATCTGTTGGAGGCTCTGGAGAGTTCAGCTGTATATGTGTATCGCTATAAACTTACCTGTTGTAATTGGGCCTCTGCTATCCTGCGCAGGCCAGTTGGACCATTGCGTGTGTGTTGTTATCGGGGCTTGGGAGGATTTCTGTACCCGCTCTTTTTCAAGGAATGGTTCAGCAAGGCTTGAGATGCTTCGTTTTCGTGCTGATGAGGCGCGACATTAACATCCGTGGTGGCTTTGCGGCTCAACACATGAGCAAGTCTTGGCTCTGGGGAGCGCAGCGGGTGCGACGCCACTCCCGCAGTTCCCGCAGCGGCGGCTTGGCGACGATCCCGGCGACCCCAGCCTGTCTCGAGCCTGTCCAGCAACCACACAATGATGGGTGGCTCGAGTGGTTGGCCGTGAGTGTGGGCTTCCCAGTTCCCACATGAGTGCGACCGCCCATGCGGGCAATCTTCGAGCCCCATAGGCAGCAACTAACCTCTGCCGCAGAGTGCCCTGGTGGACCCCTGTTTCGGCCCGCTGGGTGGGCTGGGGTCGAGAGAAACCTCCAACACCAACAACAAAATGGGGAGGCCAGCCAGCTCTGGTGTTTCATGCGACACCAAACGGCTCCCAGGGGGGGGGCTGAACTCCACTCACCATGCTGCGGTATCTGCAGCGTGTGGGAAGCTTGTCTTGACGAATCCGCACCTTGACATCGCCTTGCTTCAAAACCGGTCGCGTTGGTTTGGGCGTCGTGGGAGACTGGGCCGGTTGGAGCCATTCTCTTGGTCCAGGGGATTGATGGTTGTCGGTTCTTTGTTGCTCGTAGAGTATATCACATCACACAGCCACATCCTCAAAATGTGCCCGTGTTGTTTGTGTGACCAGCTTCTTCAACTCATTGCACACTCTTTTATTTTGTGAAATCTACGTGTAAGTTTGGCCCCCTTCCTGGTCGAACACTTCGAGACTCCTTCACAGAAACACACTCACACTTACACAGTTGATCTAGTCAGATTTCCGCTCCTTTCTCACTCGAATCACCTGCACACCGTCTTTCCCGAAACAACACAACACACCATGCGCGTCCAACACTTCTCGGCTATCCTCCTCAGCGGCCTCGTCAGCGCCACCCCCCTGGCCTGCCGGCGAGGCGGCGCCACGCCATCATCAGCAGCGCCCAGTGCCAGCCCGATGCCGGGAACCGGGTCCGGCTCCGGCTCCGACGTCGACATGGCCGCGGCCGTGCTGGCCATCATGCCGTCGTCCAGCTCGTGCTCGGGCGCCGAGTTCCCCGCCGAGTGCCGGACCGCCGAGCAGGCGGCGCCCTTCATCGAGAAGGCCTGCGCCGACCTGAGCCCCGGCGAGTGCGCCGCCACCGTCGCCGTCATTGGCGTCGAGAGCGTCGAGATGAAGGCCAAGCACAACATCAGCCCCGGCCGGCCGGGCCAGGGCACCGCAAATATGATGATGCCTGAGGTAAGGCGTCCATATCTTTTCGTTCCCGCTCTCTATCATTCCGAAACTACCTCTCCCGCCCATGATATATATACATTTGGGGTAGCAAAACGCTAATGATGGCTTTCAACTTTTCACAGTTCGTGTCCGAGTACGCCACGTCGCTGTTTGGCGCCGACAAGGTCGCCGGCAAGTCGCCCGACGAGGTCCTCGCCATGGTCACGCCCGACGAACACAACTTTGGCTCGGCCGCCTGGTTCCTGACGGCCAAGTGCACCGAAGATGTGCGGGCGTCGCTCAAGACAGGCACCGATGCCGGCTGGACGGCCTACAACCAGGATTGCATTGGCGTCGACGGGTCGCTTCAGGAGCGCATGGACTACTGGACCAGGGCCAAGGAGGCCTTCAACCTTTAGATCGTGGGCGATTTCTTTTTCCGTATTTGTCGCTGCCCAATGAGTTGTGCCTTTCTATCGTTGTCGAACCGTCACGCGGAAACCATAGACAGACAGACGTGTCGTGCGCAACACCATCAACGGGATTCCCATTTCCATCATGAGTCTGCCACACAGATTGCCCAGTGTTAAGGGTTTCTCAAACGTCAATCTTTAACAAGGCCATACCAGCCCTCTCAGCGGTCGGTACGCGAGGATCCTTCAGCTATCAACTTCCTACACTCTATTAGTGATGTCAGCCCACATGTTCCATCCCCTTGAACCTATCAAAGGTACCAAAATGAAAAGATCTGTTCATGGATTTTGGATCCCGATGCACGGCGGCATTGGGACACAGTCCTTCCTCTGAAGCCAAAAAAACATCTGCAGCGATCATTGAGCCCAAATACCGGTCCGTAGCGGAGTCTCGTTGCTATCGGCTGTAGATGCTGACGGGGCATGGATGGGGGGTATAGAGGGCAACCCTCCACCTTGACCCGTGAGAGAATTCCGCATCTCATCAAGGCCTAATCGGAACAGCACAGCAGGAGGAAGAAGAGGCATTGATATGACCAGCGTGGTGGTACAGTCCCTTTGATAGGAATCCACTGCGTGAGAGGAGGGGGTATTGAGTACATCAACATAACCACGTAAATCCAAAGGAACCATTTGTTGCCGTAGCACCCGAAAAATCCGCTTCTCCAAAAACGCCCTCACCCATACCCCAAATCTTCTGATAGCAACGTCTCCTTGACCTCAGCCTGCTCCATTTGAGTCCAAGCCGTAAGGATACAAGCCCCCACTTCCCGGAAACGGTTGCTGCTGCTGTTGTTCTGGATTGCCGGAAAAGAATTGCAACGACTCGCCGCCAAAGTTTGCAGTCTGCGTGTAACTGTCAAACGAGTCCTGGGCACAGAGTCAGCCGGGGTGGCAGGATGAGGCATGAGGGATGAGGACGTCCTTACCCAGTCGAAATTGCTCGAAAAGTCCATGTGACTATTCGCCATGGTGTCAAACATGGCCATCGGCGACTGGCCGCCATCAAAGCCCAGCATCGCGTTGGAGAATTCTGGTGCGGCCAGATTCCCCATACCGCTGCTACTTGTTCCCGGTCCCATGCCTGGGCTCAAGCCTGCATTGGCCGAGGCCACGCTCAGGTTGAAGGCCCCGAAAGGCGTGTCCACGGGCGCTGATTCCCCGCTGAAGGGAGCAGCCAACATCGGCCCGTCGGAAAGCATGCTTCGTGTCCCGGCTGTCGAGTGTTTCGACTGTGGTTCGCTAGACCTTCCGGCCCCCGCCGGCTCCATGGCCAAGGGCCTTTCAACCGGACTGGTGGGCCCATCAGCACCTCCAAAGCTCTTGATCTTGGTCAGCATGATCTCAATGGTGTTGGCGGCCTTGACGGCCTCGATGGAGATGTCAGCCAAGCCCTTCCATATCTCCGTCGTCCGTTCGAGGCTATCGATCATCTCCTGGCGCTGGGCTCGGGTCCAGAAGCACAGGCTCTGCGCGTCTTGGGGCGCTGCCGACCCTTGGCCCACCTTGTCGAAATGCAGGTCGAGAGCGATGAGCATGGCCGGAAGAACAAAGTCCTTGACCGCAATCGACGTGAAGAACCACCTAACCGAATATAGGCGCCCCTCGGGCTGCGACTCTCGATGCAGCCTCGCCATGTGTCGCAATGCCTCCAAGGACGCCTCGATAGCGGTGCGGCGCGAATGGGCATATCGGGGGTTGTGTCTCGCCCGCGGTATGTATTTCCTATGGAGCAAGCACATCATCTTGAGGTAGAGAACATCTGTGTGGATGCGAGCCATGAGGACGTTCAGCGGGTCCGATGAGCCTTCCATGGGCTGCATCTTCAGGTGGGGAGGCAGCTCAGCCCTGAGCTCGCGCAACTTGGCATCGAGCCGAAGGATCTCGTCATAATGCACCTGGTTCTTGATCCGGCCCGTCGCTTGCAGGATGGCCCCGAGGTGCGTGGCAAACTTGACCTTGGAGTTCATGTAGCTGATGGGCGTCGGCTCTGTGCTGGGTCTCGAGGGCGGCAGCACTTTCGTTTCTGGGCCAAACTCCTCCTCGTAGAGGTTGTGGGGCAACTCTGTGTCAAAGTCGTTCTCCGATATCATGCCGGGTAGCGACAGTTGATGCGAGAAGAAGACGTCGACCATTCGGAGGAGAGCCCAGTTCCTGCGTCTCATCTCCTACGATCAAGCCAACAATAAGCATATATCCCAACCATGACATCGGCGAGGAAAGGCACGGCAGGGCGGGACAGGAAGACATGACATACCGCCTCAAATGGAGTCAGTTCGGGGAACGACTTGCCATCGCGATGGTAGCCCATCCGGAGTCCGATTCTCACGACTATGGCTCCGAGCATCCACATGCCCAAGTCGCTATCCCAGCTGGACGAATACTCGCAGAAGCAGTACATCAACAGGGCCTCGAGAGTGTGCTGTGCCGGCCGCGTGTAGTCGCCGGCGATCAAGCACTGCACCGTCCTCAGGCGGTACTCGGTGGCCAGGTCCAGCACGCGGCCTTTCCACTCAGGCGGTTCATCTCCGACCTTTCGATAGCTGAGCATGGCCATGCACAGGACGGAATATAACAAGGCCAGCCACATGATGGGCGTCTTGGACGGGTCTTGCCAGTGGTCTCGAAGCTGCTGATAGAATGTCGGCTCGTGAACAATGCTGCAGGCGCTGTCCAGGTTGGCGAAGAACCTTGCGCACAAGGCCAAGACGGTCGACTTCGGCGGCAGCTCTGCCCTGAGTTCGACATCGGTGGCAGGAGTTACGCCCATCAGCAAGGTTGGCGGCTGTTCGGTAGTCAGGGGCTTGGTCTGCTTGATCCTCTCGTAGCTCTTCTCCAGGTCCTTCTTGTGGTTCGCAAAGTAATTCTTGACCTCTGCAATGTCGAGCAGGATGGTGTGCCAATGCTCCTCCCCAAGATAGACGTGCTTTGTGCGCACGACATCCATCTTCAAAACGCCGAGGGACTTGGCGAGCCCTTCGTCAACATCGCTCTCGTCGTCATCCTGCATTGCGCCGTCATCGTGCCCCTCGAGTTTGAGCGGCACGGAGCCGCTGTCCGCGGCAGAAGGCGATGGATTGGAAGCCGCGCCGCCAGAGGAGATGGAAGAGGAGCCGCGCAACGAGGGGACGTCAACATTGGCCCCGCCGTGCATCAAGGACAGGACCAGGCCCTCTAGCCTGTCGATGCGATTTTGCATGTCATCCGGAGTGGGCTCCCCTTGACTTTGGTTCTTCCTGCGGGACACGGGGGTGGCGTACGAGCAGGAGAGCGTTTCTGCGCCCTCGCGTTTGACACAGTTGGTGCATGGGTGAGACCTGTCGCACTTCCTAACCCTTGTGTCAGTACCTGGCTGGATGGCGGGAGGCCCTGGATGGGACTTTTGGGCGGCGGCTTACAGTCTGGGTGCAACGGTCAGCTCAACTGTATGGCAACAAGCACAGTTGGAAAGATGCACGGAGGCGGCAGCTCACTTTCTCGTCCGGCAGGGGTAGCAACTGAGAGGCACCCTGTTTCTCTTGCGGACAACGCGATACTGAGGTTCTGGCGACCGGCCAGTCGACGACGTCGTCGCCGAGGGCGGCGTCGGCGTCATCTTGGGCAGCGAGGGCGAGAGACGGATCGGTCGGTCGAGGTTACACTGCAAACTCCGGATTCGCCTCAAAACCGTAGTGCAGCGGTCATTCCTCGATCAGTCGTAAGGTCCGGCACCGTCCGCGAGCACCGGAGCCTGTCCGACGAGAGACGAGCTTCTCAACACTGGGGGACGCGCCGACGGCAGTGTGCAGCGAGTGCAGTGTTGTGGTCCTTGGGATTTCGGCCGCCACGAAAGGTCTGCTGTTGCTGCAGGAACCGGGATCCTCTCAGTCCCTCGCAGGACTTTCGCACCGAGGTTCGGGCTTGTCGCTACACAGTCTGAGTCACTCTGGAACTCCTAGCGATACTGAGCAAAAGAAAAAAGGCTTGATCGGCTGGCCTACGATCCAAGCTTGTCGCTGGGAACCGGGAGACGAGCAATCAAGTCGCGGGGCGTCGGTTGCGGCTTCGGTTTATTAGGTATCGCGCAGGCACATGCGGGGACTCAAGCGTCGATAAAATGGCAAATACTATGCTAGCCGTGGTGGGATGCACGCAATTAGATGGAAGACATCTGGCGACGGTGAGATGATGATGATGTAGGCAGTGGAAGCCTGCCGTCGCGACGGTACGCTGCGGGATGGAGAGTGCGAGCCGGTGGGGCAGCGGGAGTGGTCGGGGCCGTTGGCTGTAAACGGACAAGGCTCCGTTTGTTCCCCAGCATAGAAGACGACCTCCAGTGTGGAATTTCCAATCCAGCCGCCCTGTACACATGCATGACGGGAGATGCTGGAAGAGATAACTGAGACCTTCAAAGCTCGAATAACTAGATATCTTGGCGTGTTTGCGTGGCCACAAGGGCTGCGCTGAAATACCAAGACCGCTGACGTGTTCAAAGTAACCCGGCAGTAACGATAGCACGCATCTCGGTGGCGGCTCACGTTGTCTGGACGAATGAGCTGGTCTTGGCCCGCCGTCAACCACCAGATTCTGAATGGATGTGTGCTTATTAAGCTCTGATTCCCGCGCAGATATGAGTCATCCGGTGAACCTCACCAGTCACCAGCATTGCTGCAAAGGTGACGGACGGGTCGAGTGCGCTGCGTACACTAACCAGCACACAGCTTGTAGAAAATGTACCTGGTCCCCCATCATGGCCCAATTGCCTCGTAGAAGACGTCTCAAAGGTCTCTGTGCGAGAGAATTGACCAGCCCGCGTGGTGATCGATCATCGGCCACTCTCCAATATGTCCTGTGGATAATTGGCGGTCGTGCCCAAGTGGCCAGTGTGCTTCAAGATGCCCCTACGAAGACGTCGCCGTTGGCCTTGACACTATACGGCTTCAGGAAATCGGCGTTGTTGTCTAGTTCCTCCTTGACCTGCCCAAGTGTCAGCATCCATACGCACTACACCTCGCCTGGAGGAAAGGGATAGGGGCGGAACGTACGATATCGAGGCCCCCAACCAGCTCGCCATCGACCCAGAGCTGTGGGAACGTCGGCCAGTCGGCAAACTCCTTCAGACCCTGCCGCACCTCGTCGTCTGCCAAGATATTGAAGAAGCCGTATTTGACGGCATTGTCGCGCAGAATCCCCACCAGCTGTCGTGAGAAGCCGCACTTTGGCTCGCTGGGTGTGCCTTTCATGAACAGCATCACAGGCGCCGCCTTGACTAGGTCGCCGAGCCGCCTGAAAAGCTCCTGCTTCTTCTTCTCCGGGTCTTCTTCGGTCGCGACTTCGCCCTCAGCGTTGCCGGCGGCCGCCGCCGCTCCGAGCCCATTCGTCGAGGCTGTCGTCCCTGGGCCGGCGTTGCTCGCATGGCGCTCAATGGCGTCCCGCACCTTGACAGCGCTGCTCCCGCTGACTGTTTCCAGTACCTGTCCGTTCCGAATGAGGACGAGAAACGGCACGGCGGTCACGTTGTAGGCCTCGCTGATGTCGGACAGATCCTCGGCGTTGATCTTGACCCACGATGTCGACGGCGGCTCGGTCACGGGGTATTCGGAAGCCAGCGTCGACAGCACCGTCGCCATTTGCGCGCACGGCGCCGCCCATGGCGCGTGAAACGAGACGATCAGGAGCGTGGATGGCGGCAGCGACGAGACGTGTTGCTCCCAGTCCTCCAGGCTGGTTATTTCCGTGATGCTGGACATGGCAAGAGCCTGATCCCGGGATCGAATCGATGAAACCGTCAGTCGAAAAGGGCCACCCTACTTGGGAGGGAGTCACTTTGGTCTTGGAGTGACGGACACCACGAATCTTAGCGGTCGGGTGTGCGAAGGTTAGCAAAATGGGCTTATTGAATTGCGGTATTGTGACTTGGCTGAGGTGCTTCTGATGATTTTGGTCCGTGACAACCTTCCTGACTTACCCCGCCACGGCCGATTACGGATAAACCCCGCTGCTGCAAATCATACGCCCTCATTGGCCGCAAGCAGTTGCGTCATTTCCACGGCTTCATCCGGCTTCCTCGCGGTTCCCCAGCGTTCGTTAATTGCCGTGGTTATTCCGACACGACGGCGTTACATGTACGATACGGAGCCTTGCATCGAGCATCTTGAGGCTACCGGCGCCGGAAGACACCAGGAACACAAGCTTGCAAGATCTACAGTGTGTCAAGGATGATATATCGAGGAAGGGAAGGCTAGCGTACGGAAACATACTGCAGTATTGACTCGGCTCCTAATACCGGTATCTCCGTGTCGCAGCTGGGCTCTGACTTCGGAGTCCCCGTTTCAGTGACGCATGGCCTCATGGAAAGATGGCCAATTGCGGTGTGGACTCTTTTGAACGGGTCTCAGCCGGACCAGGGCCTTTCATTCAGCCACTCGCCTACTGTCTTAGACCTATTCTCACTCATTGCTTTGGCCGATTATTTCCTTGTTGGAGAATTGATTTTTTTTTGTCCGTGGGAGCGTGGTTCTGGGACCTGGTAAAAATCCACGCTTAAAAGGACTGGAACCCAGCGCCCGCCCAGATCTGGCCCCAAGGCAAGTTCTTGGCCTCCTTGGCATCCGACGTCTTCCGTCTCCGTCTCCGTCTCCGTCTCGGTCCCTCCTCCATCGATATTCTGTTGTTACTTACCCGTCTTGAAAGCATTTGGCAATGTCAGCTCAGGAATATTATCAGCCAGGCCCGCAGCCAAGCCCGCCCCAGGGCCCCCCCCAAGGCCCGCCGCCGCAAGGCTACGGCAATCCAGGACCCTACTACCCACAGCATCCCCAGCCCGTAAGGAAGCCGCCCTCTTGATGCCGGTGCACGCGCATGCTGACGGAAGACCCTCTTCTTCTTCTTTTAGTCATACCCTGGCCCGGCGCCGCAGCAGGGCTACTATCCGCCTCAAGGCCCAATGCAATACCAGCAGCAGCCGCCGCCTCAGAAGCAAAGCGGCGGCGGCGGTGGGTGTCTCAAGGGCTGTTTGGCGGCGCTGTGTTGTTGCTTTGTCTGCGAGCAGGGCTGCGAGTGCTGCGCAGAATGCTGCGAGTGCTGTATGGACTGCTAGACCTGGGGCTCTTATCAAGTCGGCATGTATTCTACATACGTGCCTGAGATATTCCGATCGGCCCACTTCCGAAGTGATGGAAAGATTCTACGTTATACATCGATGTATTGAGGTGCTTCATGTGCTGCACAGCTGAGATTGAGAGATTGATCCCTACCCTATCATTGATTACTGTTCTAGGTAGACCGCATTTTCCATCCAGTTGTAATACCTTTCTGTGGTAACTTGACGTTAGAATACAACGGGTGGCTTCGCGTGGTGCCAAGGCTTCGGGCTTTCCCAGCACAGCCTCTCGACGTCTGCTCAAAGCTCCCCTCATCCCACCTTCTCCGTCAGCCAAAGAGGAGAACCGCGCCAAAAGTGCTACCTCCTGTCTACAACTCTCGCCTCTGACTCCTGGACCCTCTGTTGTCATTTTCTGCGAGAAGCGACCAACGCGGGACCCACGAAACAATGGCGTCGCTCAATCTCTCGACCCACGGCCCCTCGATCAAGAGCAGCTACCAAAGCGTCATCAACGGCCCTGCCGCCTCGTCGACCTCGCCGACCGCCGCGCGATGGGCTCTCTTCACCGTGCAGGCGCCGCTGCTGAACGCCTTCCAGAGCACGGGCGCAAAGGAGAGCATCTTGAAGGTCGAGGGCACTGGTGGTGAGTGCAACAGAGCAGAGCCCCGCTCTCCTACTTTCAGCGACATTCGCATGCGCCAAGCGCCCCAATCGTCAAGCTAACTCCTAATTTCCATGCGCAGACGGCGAGCTCGCCGATCTTGTCGAGGACTTCAGCGAAGGCCGCATCCAGCTCGCCTTCGTCAGGGTCAAGGACCCAAACACCGGCCTTCCCAAGAATGTCTTCATTGCCTGGTGTGGCGGAGGTGTCCCGGAGCGCACCAAGGGCTATTTCACGAGCCATGTATCGACCGTTTCCAAGGTTCTTCACGGCTACCACGTTCAGATCACAGCGCGCTCCGAGGCCGACCTCGCTCCCGAAGACATCATGCGCAAGGTGGCCGACGCATCCGGCGCCAAGTACTCGGCCGGGACATCGAACGACTCCCCCGCCGTTGCGCCACCGCGGACTGCCAAGAAGCCTGTTTTCACCCCCACGACGTCCGGTTCCGGGTCATCCTTCAACCCGCTCGCTGCTTCACGCACACAGAGGCGGGCTGATGCCGACAACGACGGCTGGGGCGCCGACGCACCCCCGGTCACCCGCTCCGAGCTCCAGAAGGTCGAGTCCGCTTACAAGCCGACCAAGGTGGACATTGCGAGCCTGCGAAATAACAATGACGAGTCCCGGTCAAGCACACCATTGGGGCAGGGCGAGCCTCTCAGTGACGTGGTCAAGGGCGGGTACCAGCCAGTCGGGCGAATCGACATCGCTGCGCTCAGGGCGCAGGCCAAGGAACAGGATGAGCGTCCCACCACGGTCAAGGGCGCCTACGAACCCGTCGGCAAGGTTGACATAGCTGCCATCCGGGCACGGGCACAGCCTCGGCCGGCCGAGCCGGTGGAGGAGCCAGCGCCGCCAAAGAGCCTTGCCGAACGCAGCGCTGCCTTCACGCCGTCGGAGCGGCTTACCGAGCTGCCAAAGCCTAAAGTTGCCAAGAAGTTTGGCGCCACGCCCTTCACGGGCACCAAAGCCCCGACCCCTGTCGGCCTGGGTCTCGGTGCCCCGTCCACCCCGACGCCGCCGCCTGTTGGCGCTGCCAGCCGGACGTTCGCCGACCAGGGCGGCAAGACGCCGGCCCAGCTCTGGGCGGAGAAGAAAGCAACGCAAGCGGGAGCGCCCGCAGGTGCCCCATCGACGGGGGCGACGTCGCCCATGACGGCCCAGAAGAGCGGCAGCGAGTGGAAGAGTGGCTATTCCGGCAAATCTTGGGCAACGGCCCCGACGCCCGTTTTTGGCCGCGGCGGCGTAGAGAAGCAGAGGACGGGTGGGACCGAGCAGTCGGAGCCGGAAGCGCAGCAACCTGCCGTCACGGGCGGAAGTGTTTCGGCGCTGCGCGACCGATTCAAGGGCGCGGCGCCTATGGGCGCCGCAAGTCGGTCTACCGCAGGCGAGGCCGAGCAGAGCGACGAAGAACCAGCCCCGCCGCCGCCGCCGCCGCCGATGGACAGCCGTCCTGCCGGTGGCTTTGCTCTCCCTGGCCTGCCGTCGCGGCCTGCGGCTGCGAACCAGCAGGAGGAAGACGAATCCGAGGTTCCGCCGTCCATCCCGTCCCGCAACTATGAGGAGCGCGAGCCATCGCCTGTCCGAGTCGCGATGCCGGTCCCTCGTAGCGCTGCCACCGACATCAAACCGGCGGAGCAAAGCCTTCCTCCCCGGCCTGTCCCCGTTCCGCAGGAGCTTCCAAGGGAGGAGCAGCTGCCCGCTGAACCCGAGACTCACAATGCACGAGCCGCGGCGGTCGCCGTCGCGTCTGTCGCTGGCCTGGCAGCAGGCGGTGTGCTAGCGACAGGCGGTGTTAGAGATGGCGGGTCGGACTCGGCGGCTGGACCGATGGGCGGCAAAAAGGCTCTGGTTCAATACGACTACGAAAAGGCAGAGGACAACGAAATTGATCTGCAGGAAGGCGAATATGTCACCAGCATCGAAATGGTAGACGATGACTGGTGGATGGGCACCAATGGCCAGGGCGAGAGCGGTCTGTTCCCGAGCAACTATGTCGAGCTGGTGGATGATGATGATGAAGGGGCCGTTGCCCACCAGCCGTCTCCGCCCGCTCCAGCTCCGGCTCCGGCGCCCCCCCCCGCCCCTGCTCCGCAGGAGCCCGAACCCGAGGGCGATGGGCCCACGGCGACGGCGCAGTTTGACTATGAAGCTGCAGAAGATAACGGTATGCCATCTCGCGTGTCAGCGCCTTCTTGTGGGGGAGCAATACTAACCGAACCGGGCACAGAACTGAGCTTCCCAGAAGGAGCCAAGATTGCGGGCTTGGAATTCCCAGACGAGGACTGGTGGTTCGGCCATTACCGGGGGAAGTCAGGTCTTTTCCCTGCCAACTATGTCCAGCTTGACTCCTAAGTTTGAACGATGGTGATGGGCTGGCAGGCGGGAGATGGGAGTGGAGGGGGTCATGGGTCTGCGGCAATGCATCTTGACGCCCTTAGCTAGAGAAGCCTTCTTTTGTGACTGGCGCCCCACGCGGAGGCCAGGGCCGGAAAAAGCGAAGCAGCGGAATAGGAGCAGAGAACAGGATCCTACTGCCCCCATGGTGCTATTGTATGCAGTCAACATCTACATCTCTCTCGAGGCTCGAGGCCCCTCCCTGATTGTCACAGTAAATGCAATGCACGTCCAAGCCGGCTGTACTGCTGGAATTGAGCTCTTGGAACTTACCTTCAGCTACGTTTACGTTGGATTGCTGGTTCACTTATTTGGTGGCACTGTACCTTATACATGGTTATGGACTGATACTGTCTCGGTAAGCGGGGGCATCGATGGGAGTCAAAGCCTCAGCATTGCAGCAACGCCTCCACTTCGAAGAGCAGCACCGATAACCAGTCATCATCAGCAACCATTCTGCACAACATCGCAATCCAAAAAAAATACACTCCTCATCTTCAACCTCGCTGAACCATTCATGTTTAATTGAAAAATCCACACAAGCCGAGAAGGGAAAACATGTACGCGTCCACTCCGCCTCCGCCGCCACCCAAACCGCCCGGGAGCCACGATGTGAGCCGAATGAGCACACCAGCCAGCGGACCGGCGCCACCACCCCCACCACTGCCCGAAGCCATGGCGGCCGGTCCGGGCTCCGCCTTGTCCGCGGCGACGGCCGAGCATGGAGCTGGAACACAGTCTGTCGAAGTTGAGGATCCCGGTGAGCAATGGCTCCCAAAGTTTCTTGAGGATAAACCGTACGTGACGCACATGAACACTGCACATTGGTCTAAAGTACCCTCCATATCCGATCGGGATCCCCCCTTTAATTATTTTCCTGCTGCTGCTGCCGACATACACATCTATATTCACACCCCGTCCTCCCGCAGCAAACAAGACCTAGCCGACATGCTCCGGGACGGCGGGCTCCTGGCGGCGCTGACGCACTCGCCGGAGACGATGCACGGGTCGCTCCGGGCGTCGCACGAGGCGCTGCGGGCGGCGCTGGCCGACAACATGGCCCTCGCGGCCGCCGTGGCCGAGGCCGAGCGCCGCCTCGCCCACCAGCGGGCCACCGCCCAGGCCCGGCTGCTGTCGAACCGCGCGCTCGAGCGCCAGTGGCGCGCCCGGCAGCGTGACATGGACCATGCCCTCGCGCCCTTTGCCCCCGCGAGCCTATACCAGCGCCTGGCGCAGGGCGTCGTCGAGCAGGAGGCCGTGTGCTACGCGCTCGAGGAGAGCTTTTTGGAGGATGGCGGAGGAGGCGGGGGGGGGAGGGGGGGGAGGGAAGGGGATGGGGCTGGGCTCGCGACGGAACGAGAGGTTGGGGAGTGGGTTAGGAGGTACAGGGAGGCCAAGAAGCTCTATTACTTGCGGCAGGAGAGGAAGGAGAGGTGGGATGAGGGGCGGGGGGGGGGGTGGCGTTGATGGGTTTGTGCAGCTGAGAGAGCTTTAGCATCTAGCTGTGTCGCAGCCAGAGGTGTCGACGATGGGTTGCTGGGGATGGGGGGTCGGCTGGAGAGATACCATCCTGTTACGGGAGCTATGGTACACACGTCTGCCCGAGGCTCAACATGCGCAAAGTGATAGTGTCAGAGATACTAACCACCTGAAGCCTTCTCAATTGACAGAAAACACTGCATCTAATACGTTTTAGGAGTCCTGTTGGTCGGTAGATGGCTTCCATCTCTAGGGTATCGTGTCTCGCCAATGTCCCCCCTTCTCAGCGCGCGGCCGCGGCCATCTTCTTGCGAAACACCTTTGCGATTCCGGCCGGGCTCGGGCCGAAATAGCCCGCACTGATCACATCAAGCTTCTGACACTTGACAAACTGTATGGTGGCCGCGCTCTCCCCACACGCCCCCTTCACCGCGTTGACAATGGCGTTGTACTCATCGCTCGAGAAGTTGCCGCCGAAGAAGACGGCCCTCGGGGTCTTGTTGCCGGCGCCGGCGGCACCAGCACCGGACTTGCCGCTGAAAAGCGCCGGTAATCTGGACAGAGCGCTTGGGGCATCGTGGCAGATGTCCACGACTATGATTTTGCACATGTGTTGTTAGCTGTCTGGGTCCTGGGACAAAGGACGGAGTTAGGTACTTGCCGTCATAGTCCGGGAGAAGCTTCTCCTTGACCGCCCTAGCGATTTTTGCGTCCTTTGCAAAAAGGACGACAGGCACAGGGGTTGTCTTGTACGGGGCCATGGTCGACGAGATTGTATGTGGACGAGTGAGATGTTGAGCTTCGGCAACGATGTAGGTGATGAGACGAATGGTGTTGGTACCAAGCAGGCAGCCGGATGGATGTATGGTAGTAAATCAGATGGGAAGGATGGAAAGTGAGACTGACGTAGTAGCAATGCCCTGTTATATACACCTTTCTTTACTGCCTCGTGCCCGGGTTCCTCGGGCTGGCCCGGACCATATGGGAATCCTGTTCGCAAAGCTTTGCTCAAACTCCATGACTTCTGGCCCTACGTGGCCCTGCGTGGCCCTGCGCGGCATCGGGAATTGGGCAAGCCCGTCCAACGTGCACGGTGAGAGTCCGAGCAGCCGACTCTCTCCCCTCGAGCACTCCGGGGAATGCCGCGTCAAGATGATCCAAGTGCTGCTTGAACACACCGTATGCGGCCCAGCTGCGGCTCGACGCAAGACAGATGCAGGCGTTTGCCAACCAGGACGGCAGAATGTGCCGTCAACAGCCTCACTGGATCTTGTTGTGCTGAATGGGTCGTCGTCGAGATTGATGGTGGAAGCCCGGCATAGATCGAATGCGCCTAGATTTGCGCTCCAGATAGATACCAAGCAAGGCAGCCATGACGTCTTCCCGCACAGCCCCTTTCTCTGTACGCCTGTGTCATCCAAGAGGGCACAAGTATATCCTGTGCAAAAAAGCCCAAGCGCAACATGCGAGCGGACGCCGATGTCCGCGGGTATACATGATCATCGATATCTATAGAATACTGAACGGACTCCTCTTCATCTCCGGGCTCCGGGGACTCATGGGAAGGGCGAACAGGTCCTCCTCGTGGGGATCCTCTTCACTGCCAACCCTCGCCGCAGCGGCGGCCGGGGCTATCGCGCTCCCTACAATTGCATTCAACGATCCAACGCCGCCGGCGCCCGAGCCCGGCGCCGCTGATACCGACATGCCTGTGGCCGGCGGGGAAACCGACGAGACCAAGGGGTGCGTTCGCGGCACTTGGGTGCTTTGTGCAGCTGCGGACACAGTTAGCGACTTGGGCTCTTTGTTACTTCCCATCATCTTGCTTCTCCCCACTCCTGGTTCGGACCAGGCACAGGTCGGCAGAAATGTGCATACCTTGACTGGCAGCGGCCAGCTCTGCCGGGCTGGTAGCGAGCTTGAGCCCCCTGAGCTTCTCGCCTAGCCTGCCGCCCAGGGGGCTCCTCGGGCTCGCGGGGCCGGCCGAGCTCTGTGGGATATGGAGTCTTGTCGGCTGGGGCAGTCCCGGGTCCGGGGCGAGCCCAAAGTGGTCGACAATCCACTGCAGCTCCTGCAGGGCCATCTCGAGCCCGACACTCTCGCCGTTGGCCCGCATCTCGGCCTCGATCTCGGCCCGGAGCTCCGCCACTCGTCTCTTGGCCCACATGGTGTGCAGCACGCCGCGCCGTCCGGCATCTTGTTTGCTCGTCAGCTCGGCCGGGAAGATGGCCGGAAGGGGCTTGGCCCGCAGCACCGCGCCGGGCTCGCCGCTTCGGCCCTTGCGGGCGATGTTGACGAGAGTTGGAATCGGGGCGCCTGGGGGCAAGAGGAAGTAGACGCGACGTATGTTGTTGTTGTTGTTGCTGCTGCTGCTGCTGCTGCTGGTTTCCGGGTTGACATCCCAGACCGGGAGCACGGCCCCTTTGCCCTCCCATGACACGTCCCAGCCACCAGCGCTGCTGCTCTGCTCGTCCCCGCCGAGTTCTCCCCCGGGGCCGGCCTCCCCGTCTTGCTCCCGAACCGAGGCGTCCTCATCCTCCCACTCGACCATAAGAATTTTGGTTCCCTCGTTGCGCTTGTCCGTCTCAAACTCGAAGCGCGAGCGGGCCAGGCTCGACGACGGCGAGGTTGGTGTCTCGACCACGTCCAGGGCCTCGGGCGGGTCAGGCGCCGTCTCCAGCGTGTCGGTGGCGGTCATGGCGCACTCCAGGCCCTCAACTCGGAGACAACGTGACGTGCACCAAGGTAATTTTGGAAGGTTGCGGTGTGCGCCGCGGTAGCGGCCGTGAGATGGGTGCCAAGGTGGTCGCGTTGCCTGCTGAAGATGGAGGGAAAATGTGACAGGCAGCTGCGAGTGCGGCCGGAAGGGGGTACAGTAGATCTTCGGCGCAGGTTAATTCTATGAAACGCGCGAGAGAGTCACTGGGAGGGGCCCTCAAAAGTCAAGACTCAAAGGCTGATTGAGCGGGCCGGGGACGAGGAGGGCTCAAGGCAGCAGGACCGAGGAGTCGTATGAGGTCCAGGCGGGCCGACTGAGAGAAAACGCAGTCGACTTTTGCAGCGAGAAAGACGGCCGGGCTTCTTTTCATTCAAGGTGACGACAAGAGCAAGTGATAAAGGTCCGGTACTGCACGGTCGAGGTCGGAGCACCTCAAGGCTCGAAGAACCCCGCGACAGAGCTTCCCCCACACGCTCAGCTTCGTTTAGGGAAGCTAAGTTAAGGCTAGGCAAAAAAAAAATGAAGGCCGGGGGAGCCGGTCATGCAGAAGAAGCTGTGACTGGCGCCGAGGCAGCTCAACAAGCAGCAAGGGACAAGACAAAGCTTGCGACGGGCCAGATGGACAATGCCTGCACCAATTCAGAAGACAATTGTCTTGGCTGCCGGCGAGATCGCGTCTTTCTGCAGGGAGAGATGACCAGCTGCCAACCGAGCCTTACAGTATCCGTGGGTATGGGACCTATCCGTCGGGTAGGCAATCCATAGGGGTATGACCTGGGATAGGTAAACCGATAACCAAGTCGAGACGAGACGAGGCGCCCTGATAGGACAGCACCTTGACAGCCCGGATGATGAGAAAGAACTGAAGTGGGAGGGCCTGCTCGCTTCAGATATCCTCCCACCTCCCAAGGTAGGTACCTAGGTTGTTGGCAGCTGTGTGAGGTGCAGCGGGAGAAAAGTGAGCCTGATGAAGAGAGACGGGCCCGATCAGTGATGTGATGCAGTGACGGGAAGGAGGGAGAGGGGGAACAGCCCAATGAGGGACCTCCGCTACCATTAGCGCCACTGCACGAGGTTGCCAAAAATAGACTTTCTCGAGCCGCTTGGCGGGGAGAACAAAGGCACGCATGTGGGGAATTTTGAGGCTTCGTCAGTGTTTGACAAATGATGAGTCGGTTGGTGGTGTCGATGGAGAAGCCTGGACAACATGCCGTGACGACCTCCAAATCTTCCTTCACCTTTTCCGTCTCCCTGGGCGGACCCTTCCTTGCATTCTGTTTTCGACGACAACCCGAGAGCACGCCGCCGAACATGACGTTACCCGACCCCCATGACGGAAGCCGCTCTGTGATGGGAGCTCGTATGCCCGACTGAGCCTGCGCCAGGCCCGCGTCATGTCTGCCAGGAGGTCAGAAGTGTTGAATCCCGGACCAGAGCTTCATGTTGACCCAGCCCCGCCCAGTCCGAAGAAAGCCATTGGTTTCTAGATGACATCTCATTAGTGCTTCGGGCAGAGAACCATGGTCGTCCTTGTTCCAGTTATGCCCCTCTTGATCATCCTCGTGGTCTGTCGGGAGGGAGCCTTGGCCCGTTCAGGGCTGAGGATGAGATGAGAGGCAGTAGCTGTGATTCTTTGGATAACTATATCCAACATGGCATGTCTCAGCCAAGGCAAGGTATATCTGGGCGGGCCGAAGAGGAATTGCAATTGACCTCCGAGGTGCGTGTCGTCTCGCTCCGCATCGTGACTGCCTAGGCCTCCGAGTCGAGCCTGGCCGCGAGTCGAGTTGGGATCCGCATGCGGTGATCCAAGGTTGAGCACTGTCCTGTGTAAGACCAACAACCAGCGAGCCGAGTAGGGAAGGTGGAGGAGGTCTTATGAATCACTCCACGACCGAGAGTCAGCCGAGCCCGTGACTTCGGAGCCTGGCCGACTGCCATGACCGGGCCGAATGGCGCCCTGGGGGGTCCGCCAAGACTGGACATCGCTTGAAGATAACCGACTTTGTTGGTGTTGAAAACGGTGGGTGTTCTCGAGAGTCGAGACGGAGCCGAGAGGAGAAGAACGGCCGGGGTAGTGCCGCTACCACAGCAGCTCATCGGCTGAACGGTGAAATGGGAGGCCTGAAACGGCCCTGTGGTCAAAAAGCCGCTTGTGTTTTTCGTGTACAGAGTAACCGTCTTTACTTCGTACAGTACCTGCGGAGAGCCTCCCGCAGCCTCCCGTCGAGATCGGTCAGGACTATCGACGTGCAGCGTTGCCCTCACATCATGTTGCCCCGAAATGGAGGGGCGGTAAATGACAGAGGCGCCAACATGCAGGCGCTGATCATCGCCTTCATATGCCGAAGGGTCTCGAGGCCTCTGGGACACCGCCCGACTGCCGAACACCCCACACCCGGCTCACGTTGAAGTCATGGTCAATCACCTAAAGGACTCCAAAAGCCGGATGGAAAGCTGGTACAGTACCTCTCCATGATATCGTAAGAGAAGCAGCTCCGCTGTATCCGTGGGGCGCTGATGATGGTTACCAGAGGCCTCTCAATGCCAGACCGTGGCACCGCATTTGGTGGATTTTGTTTGCAAATGATTACGGAGGTTACAGGCAAAAGTTTTCCAAGTGGGTCATGTACCGGCAAGGGTCACAGTCAGGGGCCCACCCTCCCCCTCAATGTACCAACGCGTCGCGCGCAGCGGTCAATTCAGAAAAACTTCACCACCTTTGTAATGGCTTCAGAACCCCCCTCCACACCACCCAGCCAGCGTTTCAAGAACCCTGATCTTACCCGCGATGAGCGGCTTCAAGTTCAAACCCTCCGCAATTCTGGCCTTACGTACGAGCAAATCGTTGTACAACTTGGGCTTACCTACGACCAAGTTGGACATGCTTGTCGCGCTCCAAATGTTACACCAAAGAAACGCTCTGGTCGACCTGGCCTTCTCAATTCTGAACAGATTGAAGATATGATCACCTTTGTTACCTCCTCGAAAGCCTCTCGCCGAATGCCTTACTCGAAGATTCCTCTTGCTCTTGGCTGGGACTGTTCAGAGTACGCCATCCGTTACGCCCTTCGCAACGCTGGCTTCAAACGCTATGTTGCATACCGAAAGCCTCCGATTACCGAGAAGAACCGAGTCCTCCGCCTCGACAACGCTATCGAGCGTGTACATTGGCCTCTCGAGCGATACTACGAAATCCTCTGGACCGACGAGACCTGGGTGACTGCCGGTACCCATCGAAAGGTCTGGGTTACACGCCGCCAAAACGAAGCATACAACCCAACTTGCATCGTTGAGCGTGAACAACGGCCAAAGGGATGGATGTTCTGGGGTTCATATTCAGTAAAATATGGCAAAGGGCCTGCTCTTTTCTGGGAGAAGGACTGGGGTTTGATAACTGGGGAGAAGTACTCGGAGAGAGTTGTCCCTCTTGTTGATGCGTGGTTTCGGCTTCATCCAGGCCAGGTATTCATGCATGACAATGCCTCTCCTCATACTGCTAAGGTCACTCGCGAAGAGCTTGAAGCTCGAGGGATTTCTGTTTACACCCATCCTCCCTATAGCCCCGATCTCAATCCGATCGAGAACGCGTGGAACTGGATGAAGGATTACGTTGCGGTCAACTATCCAGCAAAGATGTCATACGACCGACTACGCGAGGCAGTAAATACTGCGTGGGGAGCAATCCCTGAGGAATTCCTTAGAGAGCGTGTAGATACAATGGCTGTACGGCAACAGGCTGTTATTGATGCCAATGGAATGTATATTCCTTTCTGAATTGACCGCTGCGCGCGACGCGTTGGTACATTGAGGGGGAGGGTGGGCCCCTGACTGTGACCCTTGCCGGTACATGCCCCACTTGGAAAACTTTTGCCTGTAACCTCCGTAGTTAAACAAGACAACACAGATCGGCGACGGCCACGCAGCAACCGGCCTCACCATCCAGTGGTTGGAATGCAACGGCTCGAGACAGAAAAAGAAAGAATGAAAGAAAGTGAGACACGAGGCCTGGAAAGGGAAGGGGTTGCTGATGATCTGGATCAAGCCGAACGTAGTCATGAACGAATGATCGATTGATGTGTGCCTCGCCTCATCACTTTGGTTGACGAGCATGTCGATGGCAGGAGCACGACAGAGAGCAAGGAGGCATTGCTGGATGGAGTTTGCATGTACGGGAGTAGGTGTGTGTATTTACATGGATGCTTGCTTTAATCGCAACAGTCCTCGGCAGGGCAACCCAGCCCGTTTGCACGGCGCTCTTTCCATGTAATCACTCCGAGTCGCGAGCCTCCCGCGGGAGTGACCGTTGGGCAAAGTCTTAACGGAGCGAGTGGAGCCTACCTAAGTACCCCTGCAGGGGCAGCACATGCTCCCGCCCACATCTTCGGTGATTTTTTCACCTGGCTCGATTGGCCGCGGCTAAATTGCGACGTGCTGGGTGTCTGCACGCCAAGAGTCGAAGCACCGGGGCGGGACTGCACCGCTGATGGATTGTGTTAGGAAGGGGCCGTGCTCTGCCCCAGCTCCCCCGCCCGCAGGCGCGCACGGATCGGCGCCGAAGAAGGCCCGGCCTAACTTGGCTCAGCTGCTGCCAAGTATCTAGCAGAAATAGCCATCGAGAACAGGCCCGATTGGGAGACATCGTTCAATGCAACGCGAACTTGCCCAACGATCAATCGCCCCCCAACTCTTGTGAAGAGATGACGCTACGCCCTTCCAGGGCTATCCGTTACCGAATACTCCGCACCCCTGCGAGCCTTGCAGAGCACAAGCGATAAGGGGATACCTAGCTGTCCCCGCTGTCGCCCCGCCGTGATCCAAGTACCCGGCTCGCTGTTTCCTGGAGGCGGCTCGCATTTCGCTAACGGCCTGTGGCCCAACCCCAGCTTTCTCCACTATTACGCCGGCCAAACCGCCGTGGCCCATCGCGGCCCTGTCGACAGCCCATCGCCATCTGCGAAACTGTGACTTCACATTCAAACTTTCACCACCCAACGTCTACCCATCCGGGCTTTCTTCCATTTTCGCGCACAACCAGAGCGACAATCTGGGGTCGTTTTCGATTCTAGACGCATCATTGGCGCTTGTTTCTGGGCCGAGAAGTCGAATTCGGGCCCTGCCGCCTGGTGCCCACTTCGTACCGAGTACACAGTACCCTCCCGTCCCCCCCACCCTTCCAAAACAGGGCCGTCGAGCCGACTTCTCTTCCTTCCGTGCCGACCCCGTTTTTGCCCTTCTGTCGCTGCCGACTTCTCGACACGCCTACCTGTTCCTCCGACATCGTGTATCGCGGCCTTTGATCCGTCCATCGCACCCACCGCCTCCGTTGCGACCGCGAGAAGCGCCCCGTCCCGATTTCGACTTTCATTGTCGGTCGCCTCCGGTCCGCTCGTCGTACGCCATCGCACCGCATACACGCATCCGCCACTCGTTTTCGCTTTGTCCGCCTCGCGAGGAGAAGCTTGCCCATTTTCTCCATCGTTCCGTGCCCGCGACAGCCCTCGTCGCGATTCATTGCCGCTGGCCGAGATACTTTCGACCACCGGGGCGTGATCCCATTTCGGCTGCCTTCTTCGCCCCATCAACAACGGCCACGCTTTTCGAGTCCTTCCCGGCCGACAATCTTCCAGACAGATGACCTCACCATGAGCGAGCTGCGATCGTCTTCTGCCGCGAATAGTTACACACCGTCCTTCTCGGCGACGTCGTCTCGGTAGGGCACGGGGCACACACGCTGCGGGTGTTCCCCGTCTGTGTCTTTGCTCTATTGGGGTGCGCGTCTTGCCCCAGGCCCTCCGGCCGCATTGCCGATCCAGGACCCGCGACCATGGAGCCTCTACATATGACGGAATTCGGTTCCGATCGGTATTTGGAGAAGGCGCTCCAACAGTCACAAGCAGCGCAAGCATCGCAAGCAGCGCCAGCACCTGAGACCCCAAGACTCTCCCAGTCCCAGTTCATACTACCTCTTCGCGGGTCTAGTGTGTCCGAGACAGACGCTCCACTAGTCAAATCCATTGACCAGAAACGCTCCGAGAAGAGAGGTTTTGGTTTTCTCAAAAATAAGTTTCATGTCAAAGGGGCTGCGGCTACAACTGCGACAAGCGTTGAGCCTCTGGACCGTCGGCCCTCGTCCACCCACTCGATAGCCGCTACCCGGCGAAGGTGCGAAGCTCTCCCCCCGGACTGTTTACAGGCGGCGCCCCGAGAATCTGCCAGAGCTAACTGTGCTTCGCCTCAAGTGTCCCGTTTGACCATCTCTTTGCCGCCCTACCGAACGAACTGCAAGTCGAGATCATCGCGTCGCTCCCTCTCTCCGACATCTTGAACCTCAGGCGAGCATCCAGATCCCTTCACGCCCTTGTTTCCTTGAACGAGACACCCATCACCCGCTACCATCTCGACCACCATGTGCCCGCCTACGCCAAGCGTCTCTACCCGGCTCCGCGGGGCGTCCCCCTGAACCTACATCACCTGTGTGGCCTTTGGCACCGGCTACACGTGGCTGCCAAGTTGTCACACTTGATCTGCGAATGGGTTTCAAAGGAGTTGTTCCTCCGGAACACGGAGGAGAAGAAGAGAGAATTCGCGCCCCAGAGGGAGCGAATGCGACGGCGCCTCATACCCAGGCTCTTCACTGTCTTCCACTTTTTCGAAACCTACCGGGCACTGCACCTCAAGTACGTGGCCGAGCACGGGTACGGCCTGCACCAAACACCCTATACCATCAATCCCATTGAAGCCGAAATCCTCAATATGTACGACGACCGCACGCTTCTTCAGGTTCACGAAATATTCCCCCTCGTCATGGCGTCCTTCGACAGACGCCTTCGCCCGCCAACCTATGTCGGCCGCGTGGAACGGTCGCTGAGGGGATACCTTAGGGAGAAGCCGCCTGAAGAGGTGCACGTCGCCATTCTCTGTCTCGGCGGCATCCGGCAAGTGGAGAAGATCTGGGAAGTCAAGGGCTACAACGCCCGCCGCGCCGCCGTCGACGCCTGGTATTCTTCCATCGTCCAGCAAACTTCTGAGCCGGAAGCGAAAAAGCGCAGGGCAATACTGGGCATGAAGCGTAAAAAGTCTTCGCCTGTTTTGGGGAGGCCAAGCACGAATGATGGTGCCCCAGCCGCTGGGAGTGCCGCCAAAGGAAAGCAGCCCGAGAGTCTGGTATTCAGCACCAGTCTTGCAGACGGTATGCCCATGGGTTCTTTGAGCAGGGATGAGCTCAAACTGCTTGTTCCACATCTACCCGGACTCCGCCAGATATGGTCCGAGACGGCCGAGACCATGATCTTGGAGGACAGGAAGATCGTCCAGCGGCCGAGCGACATTCGACGTAACGCCCAAATTTTCACTGAACTTATCAGTGAGCACAGCAGTGCCGACGACGACCAGTGGCTCTACGGCACCACCGCACCCGACTCGCTTCGACCCAACCTAGATGCCATCGAGGAGGAGTCGATGGAATGCCCCTGATTCATCCTGCATCGACTTTTCCTTCTTTATTTCGATGAGCTTTGGAGAGGCGGGAAGCAGGCATTCCGCTGCCCTCGACCTCGACCAAGCAGTCGACCACGCTTTTTCCTCTCTCTCTGCTAACCATCATCTGTCACGATGTATGGCAGCTGACCCGTCTACGGAACCTCTTTATTTTCCTCTGTCACGTTTGGGATATTCGCAGATAAAAGGCATTTACAGGCGTTGCGGTCGGGTCGAGGATTCTATCCGGACGTATTTGGGCATCTCGGTTCAGAGATCAGCATGGCGAACCAGGTGTATGGGTTTTTTTCTTCCTGTTCTCCCTTTTTTGTTTATATCCGCCCGTCCACCCACGCTTGGGTGCGTTTCCTGTTTCTATTGTGATCTGTAGCGAGATTGTATTCTACGTCGTCGGAACCTACCCAAGGTACCTTTCTATACGCATGGCTTCTTGAGCCGTCTGGCGGTTTACCCGGAGAAGCTTCGATTGCCATTCCATATCAATACAATCAGTATTGATCAAATATGTATTGCCTGACTATATCGCCATAGAACAGCCGTGGCATATTAGCATTTGTCCTATCATGATTAAAAGCCGTCCACAGCGTCCTCATGCCTTACTCAACCAAACCAGCCGTGGCCCTACAAGAGTTGGCGTCAAATCACCTGATGGTGCGAGCTTGCACAACGCAAGTACCAACCGGACCGCCAGGTTTCGTATCTGTTGTGGCTACCGTGAGCTACATTGCGCCAGTTTCACGGGGCAGTCTCAAGCGAAGCAAGGTCTCCCCTGCGCACGATGTGGTTTGGGTGGTGTTCATTGATTCAATGCTGACGGCCGTGGCAGGCCATCTTGCACCATTCGCATAGCAACCGGCATTCCTCTTGTCCGCCGAGCCCTACAATCACAGCTGGCTACAAATGATGCAAGAAGGTCGTAACACAGGAACGACAACATGTTCAGGAAGCAGGAGTACAACATATAATGTCAACACGGCGCCAAAGTTGAATAGAGCTGACCAGCCTGCCCTCAAACCATGATCTCCACCTTGGACCTCCGGCCGACCCGTCGTCCTTTAGATGTGATGGAAAACGTACATTTCTCCAATTCGAGATAAAAACATTCAGGACCGCCCACCGCGCATGCCATGCCCCACTCGGCACGTCACCTCCGCCCAACTCCAAAAAAACGCTCGCTATTCCCTAAACCGGATGTATCAAACGCCCCGAGACCCGTCGCAGGGAACGCGGAGCCCCCTGATCCAGACGACGATCGCACGCTCGCTCCGCCCATGCCGTAGTTGGCACTGCTCAATCCTCCCATTGTCGCCCCCTGCTGCCCAGACGTATCCAGGTGAGTCGTGTCAAACAGGCTCCAGTCAGCCGCAGAAGAGTTTCCCGTAAATGCCTGCGCATTAGCCAGCCCCCCCTGCATGCTTTGCGAGCTCGGCTGGCTTGCACTGGCCGAGCGTTGCTGCAAGCCGGTCGTGCCTGTGCCGTACTGTGGCGGCTGCTGCGGCAGGCCATGTGGGTTGCTGGACCGAAATGTGTTGTTAGCAGCAGACTGGCTTCGTTGTTGGCCGTATGATGGTGAGTTGCTCAACGTCGCCGTGGACGGGCTGCTGCGATAGCTTCCGTCGCTGGAATTGAAGTTGGTGTTCGTCGACGTACCAAACTGCGGAGACTGGTGGGCGGTGTACGACGTGTTGCTTGTCGAGGTACTCGACAGCTGGGGCTGATACCGCTGCTGCACACCCGAGTATTGCTGGTGACTGGACGTATACAGCTGCTGGTTCGCGGCATACTGCTGTTGCTGCGGTGTGCTTGCCGTATACTGCTGACCCGGAGAAGCCCGAGGGCTCTGGTGTTGTTGCCCCCCCGACAGTTGGTGTCGCTGCTGTTGCTGTGGGCGTTCTGCCTGCGAGGACTGGTAGTGCGGCTGGTGCTGCGGCCTATGTTGATGCTGGTGTTGTGATTGTTGTTGTTGCTGTTGCTGTTGCTGTTGCTGTTGTGGCTGCTGCTGTTGTTCTTGGTGCTGCTGTTGGTGATTTTGCTGCTGATGTTGGGAACTCGAAGCGCGGTACTGATTGTAATGGCCTTGCGGAGTAGGGGTTCTCGTCTGCTGTTGTGTCACCAACGGGCTGCTGCCTCCTTGGGATTGAGTCGGCTGCGGTGGTTGATTAGGAGACCGACTGTGGCCGACAGAACCATGCTGCTGCTGCTGCTGGGGCGGCGGCTGTCGGGGCGATTGCTGCGGGTACGTGTGATTAGGTTTCGGCGACAAACGACTTGTCATAGGCTGAGGTGAATCTGACGCGCCATCCGACCCTCCTGTTTGAGGTCCGACCTCGGTCTCTTGGTTCAGTTGCGCTTGGATTTGCGCCTCCAAACTCTCCAGAGTAGGGGACTGCACTTCGAAGTGAGCCGATGCAGAAGTTGCGGCCGGTAGTGCGGGACTTGCTTTGGAATTCGCATAGGATATCGAGCTGGCTCCGACGATAGTAGCAGCGGTGCTACTAGCGCTTTGTGTGGCCGCCTCATCCCCGTTCCTTGTTCCTGGTCTGGCTTCTTTGCCTTTGCGCTGACGCTTGGGCTGGGGTTCGGACATGGTTGCTAAAGGCGGTGCTCCTGCGTTACTCGGCGGAGTGGGCAACGTGCGATTGTTCGCGCCCGGCAGAGGAGCCGACCCGATTCCTCCCTCATTCGGGCGGGGCAGGGAAACACCAGGATCGTCTTGGCCTGGCCGCTTCCTCTTGCCACCTGCATCCTTGGAAGATCTTGACTCGGTTAGACTGGTAGGGAGAGGAGGTGGGAGAACCTGAGTCTGAGCTGGCGGGCCCTGAGCAGTCTGCAGCGCCTGGTAAGTGGGTGCTTGCCTTCGTAAAGGCGGATAGCTAGAGTTGGACAGCACCGGGTTCCCGGCCTTTTCCGTGGCAGCAACAGGAGGCACCGAGTTCACCGCCTTGAACGACTGGGGCGCAGCCGCTCCTAGGGTTGCGGCCTGAGACGCTTGATCTGCTTGGGTTGGGGACACAGCTTGAGAGCCCTGGGCTCCGTTTTGTGGCGCCCCTGCGGAACTGTGCATGGGGTTTGCGGCGGGGTTCTTGGGCCGAGTCTTGGAACCCTTCGGGCGACCTCTCTTCCTCTTCACGGTAGAGGTGCCATTGGGTGTTGCGTCACTGGGGGCCGGCGCCCCTGGTAACGCCGCTCTGGCTTCCGCATCTAATGGTTGGCCAGGGGTCCGCGGGCTCGTGGCCTGCGTCAGAAGCATAACATTCGCATCAACGGGGTCGACGGCGGAACCCGGAGCATCGGAGGGCCGGGGTCGGCCCGCTCTTGAGGAGATTTTGGGCCCCTTCGGGACTCCCTTGTCTTTCCGGGCGTGGGTGGCTTTGCTGCCTTTCGGCCGGCCTCGCTTGCGCTTCTCCGGCTGAGGATTGTCGAGCTGGCGTATGGGACTTGGCCTCTGCCGTTGTCCCGAGTTTCCACCTATGCTGGGGAATATTTCGGCAATCCAGCCGACGAAGATGCTGCCGGGCCCGTTTGCCTCTGCGCTTTCCGGGAAACCGCCCGGGTTGGCGGGGGGCGGTGCTCCAGGAATGCCACCAAAGAAGGCCAAGGCTTTGCATATCTGATCCACAACAAGCGCCGGGTGTAGGCTCCGCAGGAGGGTGAGTAGGCGGGCTTGTTCAACCTTGGTTTCTTCGGGATTGAGGGGCATGCGACGAGGTGCGTGGGTCGGCGCTGGTGCGGGAGCTGGTGCGGGAGCCGGTAGGGAAGCCGGTGCGGGCGCCGGTGCGGGCGCGTGTCCGGCAATGGAGGGCTGGGCTATGGCTTCGTGTTGGAGCTGAACAAAGCGGCTCCTGCGAAGAGAGATGTAGCCATTCTCAGCGGCACGCTTGGCAGCCAGCTCGGTACTTTCACTAATTCGCTTCGCCTCGGCGTCGCGATCCGTGGCTTCGTTCCTGCCAGCAACCTCTATCTGCATGACGCCAAAATTGCCCTTGGACTCGTCGGTTCTACCCTTGAGTTTGCTGGGGACGGGGTTGCGAATCCGGCCATCTTGGTAAGGCACCTGCGGAACTAGGGACGAGGGGATGATGGTGTAAGGGACCCCGGCTTCCGAGGTAAGAGTTGGTGCCGCATCGGCTGAGGAAGATGGGGGCGGCATTGGGGCCGGCATTGGGGCCGCCATGGGGGTTGGCACGAAGTGGCTTTGTCCAGGAGAGACTATGCGGCGGCTCGATTTATTAGCGACCGACTCCGCTAAGGCGAGAGCAACGCGTCGGGCTGACCTGGAGAAGGCGTTATGGCTGGAAATCCCACGCCTGAGCGACGGAGAATCCGGCGCGAAGGAGGCGCGAAATGACCGACGGGTGTTGTGAGGCGGTTCGGGTGACCGCACCGGTGAGTCGAGTGCTGCGTCGCGGCAGCTTTCCGGTCAGGGTACAAGCCCCATGTTCGTTAGCCGTTGATGAAGAAGGGTCAACGAATTACCGAGTGTGTCGGTGACAGCGCGCAACTCCCGTCAGATGAAGAGAAACACGAAAATGGGTATCGGGCTCGACCCCACCCGGCCAGGGAGGAACGGCGCGGATTGCCTCGAGCGGGCGGTTCTCGACAGTTAATTTGATGCTGAATGTCGAGGGACCAGCTAGACCACAGCCAGCTCTCCGTCCTTTAAACAAAGCCGGTGTCGTGTCCGATGGGGTTGAAGAAGGCTGCTTCTAGACGGCTAGAGAGAGGAGGTTAGTGTCGTGCGACGATTCGCGGTTTTCGCTTTTTCTCTTTTGTCGCGGACAGCGGTGACACAATTTGTGTGGGCGAGTTTCGGGCCACTAGATTGGGCCAAGTTGTTAATGAGAGATAATCGCCCATCCAATTCTGTGCTTGGAGAGGGGTAGAAACCGTTAGATACTGGTGTTGTCGCGTGTAAAGGTCGCGCGTCGGAAGTAGAACACACGGCCTTGCGCCGCAAATAGTCGAGGTTGTTGGCGCCAGAGTGTTAACGGTTGCGGCGGAGTACCCGACCACAGCTCCGGCGAGGTACCTCGTATTACCGTTGCCGTACAGCACGTAAATACGGTACTTACCGGAGGGAACGGAACCTGGAAAGCACCACTCCCAACCCACTGCTTGCGTATAATACGATAACCCGGCGGTTTACCCGAATACTGTACTGTGCAATACCGTATTGATCGGCGCTCGTATCGTACGCAGTATTGTACCTTACCTTACCTTAGGTGGGGAGCTTAGCTCTTTCCCCACTTCTGTCGCATCGGCACCAACACCGCAAGCCAGCTCGTTTCCGTTCCCAGTCTGTATCTCAGCATCGCCTCGTCTTCAACTCCCTTCAGATCGACCCCGTTGCTGTCAACAACCCTCTCCCCTTGTCGGCTAAGTGCTCGAGGCCAGGAATCTTTTTGCATATCGACGACCGGAAACCACGCAGCGCCGCCTGGCCGCACTCCAAAAGCCGTCCCTTTCGCTAAGGAACCGAGCAAGAGTGCAAGTGTCCACGGTAGGCTGAATCTAGGTTTCATGCCTCCTATCCAACCGAGCTGACTTCTGTTGGGCACAAGCGTCATATCACCTGTACACTACCAGGTGTCCCAAGCATTTCGAGGGAAAGCCGAGGGCAGATTCGATAGCCGACCATGCAGCCCACCCATTACCTACTCGTTTCGCTGCCCCTCAGAATCTTCGACGATGACCCTCTAGCGGGACTGGCCGCGACAGTCGGGCGGGACAATGGCGAGACGCTGCCGTTTCCGATTCCCTCTTTCAAGATTGGAACCCTCGATGCGCTGGTGCAGCACGCAGACGACCTCGCGAAGCTCAATGCCTCATGCGAAGCCGCCGTCGCGAAAGTGGCCGACTCGCTCAAGAGTATCCTAGACGGGGACGAGGACAAGGCTGCGCAGCAGAAGATGGTCAACGACAGTAAGCATTTCTCGGATCCAAGCCGCTGCTTGATTCGGCCTTGTGTGTCAGTGTCTGACAGCCGCCCGCAGAGCCCACGGATCAATACCTCCGCACCTTCCAGTGGAACAAGGTCCGATACCGCGCCGACCGGCCGCTCGGGGAGCTGGTGGAGAATCTGCAAAAAGAGCTGCAGAACATCGATAACGACGTCAAGGGAAAGTTCAGCCAACACAACAGTATCAAAACCACGTTGGCGACATTGCAGAGGAAGCAGACGTAGGCTTGCCAGAAACCCACCTGCCCGTGGCGTGAGCCATTTGTGAAGCCAAGGGGGCTAACGTGCAGCAGAGGAAACCTGTCTACCAAGTCTCTAACGCCCATCGTTGACCCAAGCCTACTCATCCAGGACTCAGAGTACCTGGAAACCCACCTCGTCGCCGTGCCGACAAACGCGCGCAAGGAATTCATACGCAGCTACGAGACGCTTGCCCCCATGGTGGTGCCTCGGTCGTGTATCCAGGTTGCCCAGGACGACGAATTCACCCTGTTTGCGGTGACAACGTTCAAGAAGACGAGTGCCGAGTTCCTGCAGAAGTGCCGCGAGCAGAAATGGACCCCTCGGCAGTACAAGTACGTCGAGGGTGGCAGAGAAGAGGAGCAACGCGAGCTCGATCGCGTCGCCAGAGAAGAGAAGAAAGTATGGGGTGAAGCGTTGAGGTTGGGGCGGACGGGCTGGAGCGAGACTGTCATGATTTGGGCCCATGTTGTGACGCTGCGGGTCTTTGTCGAGACGGTCCTGAGATACGGCTTGCCGCTGGAATTCGTTTGTGCGCTGGTCAAGGTATGTTCCACGTCCACCGCGTTCCATTATCAACCACCCGGTCCTGACTGACCGTGGAACATAGACCACGCCCAAACAAGCAAAGAACGTCAAGGCGGCGTTGGACTTGGCGTACTCGTTCCTTGGCGGAAATGCGTTTGGGAGGGATAAACGAGGGCGGATCACCAAAGATGACGCGTCACTAACGTCTGAGATGGCTGCCGCGGGCTTGGGTGCGGCCGAAGGCAGCGAGTACACGGCATATGTGTACTACGAAATCGACCTTCCATGATCAGCTTCGAGCTAAGCTAGTACGGCATGGCAGGGGGTGGGACTACAAGACCCAAGGAGAGAAGACGGGCTCTAAGGCGCAATGCAACGGTCGGTTTGGGGGCTTGGTGGGCCCTGTTCTCACAGCGCTCAAGGCCAAGTCCCGGCAGAGACGGAAAGCAGCAGCACTACTCTTCCCTGTTCCTAACCCACAATGTCTATGGACGGTGCCCATCAAAGACAGGATAAATCAGATGCTTTTAGACCGGTGCGATCATCTGGTCTCCTTTGTGTGGGTTACGAGCCCCTTCTCCGCCAAGTATTCCACAATCTTGCGCACACATTCTTCGACGCTCAACTGGTCAGTGCGAATGGTGATCTCGGGCGCCTCGGGCGCCTCGTAGGGGGCCGAGATGCCAGTGAAATCCCGGATCTCGCCTGCCCGCGCCTTTTTGTACAGGCCCTTGGGGTCCCGCTTCTCGGCTTCCTCGAGCGGAACGTCGACGAAGACCTCGATGAAGGGTATGGCATCGTCGCCCGCTTGGGAGGCACTGGCATGTAAGTCTCGTGCGACTTGTCTGTCGACACGGTACGGGGAGATGAACGAGGTCAAGGCGATGGTGGAGGAATCGGCGAACAGCTTCGCGACCTGTTTGCGCAATTCACAACGTATCGTTAGCAGAGCAGGCCAGGAGAAACACCAGAGGGGTGTGGATGTTGGGAAGGGGTATGTTTTTACCTCGGCAATTCGGCGGATGTTTTCGTTGCGGTCCTTTTCCGAGAAGCCCAGGTCCTTGTTTAGCCCAAAACGCACATTGTCGCCGTCTAGCCGGTAGGCAGCGAGGCCAATGTGAAGCAGGTGCTGCTCGAGGGCAGTTGCGACGGTCGACTTGCCCGAGGCCGAGAGGCCGGTGAACCAGACAGTGAAGCCGCGTTGGCCACGCAGCTGGTTCCTCTCGTGCCGAGTGAGCGACGGGTGCCAGGTGATGTTGCTGCGCAGTTTGGTCAGTCAAGTGTCTCCCGGCGCGGGACAAGACTCACGTTGCCATGGCCTCGAGGATATCTCTGTCAGCGTTTCTGTCAATAAGGAACGAGCTGGCAGCAGCTGTCGGGTAAGGGTTGGTGGGTGGGTGCGAATGAGCGGCGCTGGTGAATCCAGCAAGACACAGCAACGAGGGATTCGTGTCACGCAGGTGAATTGGCTGCAGAGAATTCCATCGCAAGAAGGGAGCCTGTACGGAGTAGATATCCCGTCCGGGCAAGCGGCAGACGCCGGGAGATCCGACTCCCCCTCGCTCCCACTCAATGCAGCGCGGGGCCTCGTCCAAGGACCCCACTCAAAGCGCGTTGCAGATGGCGTCATTTTAGGCTTTTCTTTTCACTGTGGACTCTCCGTACAAGTACAACGTCCAGCCAAGGGAGCAGCGGCTCTCCCACGCGAGGTACCGACACAAGAGGTAAAATACCATATCTCGACTTGATTCTGTACAAAAAACGAGACCTTATAATAAGGTAGTCTATCCAAACCTGTACGCCTCTTCCAGTTCCTCTATACACCTTAACCATCACTCTCCGATTTCTATTATTCACTTTGCGACCGGGTGCAACAGTCGGGCGAGAGAAAATATCGGGTTCTCGAGAGCCGGGCGAGGCGGGCCTCACTGTGTCCCAACCTCTGTAAATGCTGCACCACGTTCTCACCGGGAACGCCTAGGTCGCCGCCAGCTTGGCCATCATCTGCGTCCGTATTCGGAATCAGCATGGGCGCCGGGCGACAAGGGGGTGGGGGGGTAATTAAGTCGGCGTGTTCAAATGCAATACGCACCGCAGCTTGCTTGGGGGAGACGTAAAGCGCGCTGGCTGTCGCCAGGACGGTTGGTTCCTGGCCAGGCTCGGTCGGAAGCGTCTCGATGTGCCCTTCGACCCAGGCCTTCCTTCCCTCCACCTTGACGGTTTCGGCGCGCAGCACCAGGTACTGGTCAGCCATGGCCGGCGCCTTGTAGTTGATCTCCAACTTGGCCGTCATGCCCACGTTGAAGGGCAAGACGGGAAAGCAGCACCTCGCCAGGCCCTCGTCCAGCATGGTGGCCAGGAAGCCGCCGTGGATGATGCCCATGTGTCCGCACAAGTCCGTTCCGACATGCTGGATCTGCACGTAGCTCTTGCCTTCCCGGTGGCTCCAGCTGATGGGCGGTACGGCCACCTTGCCCGGCCCAAGAAGGGTGCCGCCCGTGAGGTTGTGCCTGCGCCACGACGGCGGTATTTTCAGATGCGGACGCGACTCTATGAAGTCTGGATTCGACCGCAGAGACGCCGCGAGCGGGTGCGAGTGGATGAAGTCCTCCTTGGCCTGCGCATCTTCGTCGTACGGTACGAACGAGTCAAGCGTGTCAGCATCCGTCGGTGGGGACAGGATTGCCGCTGCCGACTCGTAAGCGGGCGCCACAGTCATAGCGAAGCCTAGAGTGGTGAAGAGGAGAGTGCGGCCCGTAACGGAGGCTGCTCGGCGGAAGAACGGGATGTGCTCAACTGTCGACGAGGCGGCACCAGATCCTAGGGTCAGGAGCACTTTAGTCTCTGATCTTGGAGGGGAGCGGTGGTGTCCAAGGTTTACCAGGTGCGGTGGTGAGAAATCGGAGCGTCGTCTGCTGGGTAGGGCGAGCAAGGATCGATGGCAGCAACGAGCAGGTGCGGCGGCGCGCGGCCGAGAATATGAGGGTAAGAGACATCCTTAGGCCGCCAGAGGAGAGACGGACTCAGTACTCGGGGCCCGTACTCGGACCCTTAGATCGCCGGACGCCGAGTTGTTGAGATGCAGAATTGCGCCGAGTCGCCGACTGGGCCCAGCAACCCACCCTACCTGGCATGTGAAAGGAGGGTCGGCCCCTTGTTGTTCTCAACAATAACGTTACGAGTGTGGCTCGTGTGGAACTGAAACTGGATCCTAGCACGTGGCTCCAGTGTGGGGATCACAGCCGGATAAGAGGAACCCAGCACCTGCACGCCACTGTGTCTCGTGTGTGTAGGTACTATGTATACGTAGTCCCGGAGCAATGGTTTCCATTGATTAGTATCCATGCTTACAATGCCCGTTGAGAATCGCCATTGCTGCTGGGGTGTCCGGCGATCCCGATCTCCGGTCAGTGGCTGCGCGGGCACACGTTTCCCTCAAGCCTCGGCATCGCTCTCGGAATCCACTCGAGCCACTATACCTTACACAGTACCTGCTTACCGTACGCAGTGACACAAGCAATGTCGATCACTTCAATTGGACCTGTCCGTCCCATTCCTCTGAGGTTTCCATTGCCAGCAAAAGCCGAGTCGAGGCCGGTCAACACCTCTCTGTTGCATAGTAACAACCTGGAAGAATGCAGCGCTCCCCATTCAGTGTCTGCCTTGTACAATGCAAGGTACTTGTACTTGGTTGGCTTGAACGGAGAAGTCCGACCTCCATGCCTTTGAACTTCCTATGGTATGATGTTTCCGAATGTTCAAGGCGTACTACTGCCTTATTAATCACTCAGGCTGCGCATGAAAAAGGATCAAACGGACAGGTTTGACATTGGTGCTACAGTAGTGATGTACGTGAAGATGTCCTATGTCACCCATAACCACACCACGCATGTCGATCGAGACTTGGGATGACGCAATCGAGCAAGATTCAACAACACCAAACCTCCACGTCCAACTCACCGTATCCGCATCTTAGCGCGTTTCCTCATAGTGACATCTGGTTAGCATTACGATGGTAAGCAGACGGGAGGCAATGGAGAGTGAGAGGCGCGAAGTACGAACGTGGTGCATATGCTGAATCAACGACGCCAACGCCTAGGCGACCGCCGAGACTGCGAACCTCGGGGACCCGCATGAGCCCAAGGAGGAGTCCGTTAGGGTGTTTAATCAGGTCGAGCATGAGCTGAAGCGGTCCCTCGTGCGCATTCGCCACGAATACAACAGTGAGCCGGGACCCATGGTGGTCGGAAGGGCGACAAGTTCATCCCGCTTACGCCAGAGCCAGAACATGAGCCCGAGTATTTTGCTGCCGTCGAGCACCTGAGCGACGCACAGCTGACGGGCTTCGGGGCCGACGACCTGTACCAAGTCCGCGTGGCTGTCACGGCGTACGGCCTGCACCTGTTCGGCAAGGTGCGCATCCCGGCCTTGCCCGACGAGGGCCCGGCCTACATTCACTTCCGCGCCTTCACAGGAGGCCCGGACGATCAGGCGACCCTACACTGCATCCGTACGTCTTGAGCCCATCTGCTCGGATGCTCCTCAATCGACCGGCGCGACGGCTGTCCAGAAGACTCGAGACTGACTGTGCACTCTACCTAGACACCGAGGACAGGGAGGAAGAGGGTGGCGGGCATGTTTTCCGTGCCATCTTTACCAAGGATGATGCTTTAGAGTGGTTTGATACTTGAGGAACGAGGAGCTCTGTATGGTTGCTCCCAAGATTTGAGTCACCGTAGACTGCAGGAACAAGCCGTCCTCTGTTGTGCGACCTCCGTAAAATGACACTCCCGTGACTGTAACTGCGCTGCGCCCGGTTCGCCAACCTGCATTTAGTCATCCAGGTCGTCCTCTCCAGTCAGCATCTCAGCGTAATCGTCGGCAGATGCAAAAGTCGGAAGGCTTTTCAGCTCCTTCCTCCTGAGCTTGTCCCCACGACCCTTCTCAACCCTTCTTTGTCCGGCCTGGTCCTCAGCTTCGGCTTCGTCCCCATCCACCGTCTCCACCTCCTCCTCCTCTTCCTCCTCCGATTCCTCGTCCTCTTGCTCATCCTCGGAATCATCAAAGATGCCTTCAAAACCAGCGTCGCCATCATATTCCACATCTGACACCTTCCCATCCGCGTCGAGCCCATCAACCTCCATGTCGTTATCCGAGTAATCATATTCCTCCAGATCCATGTCGTCGTTTTCGTCGGCATCGGCGCCTTCGATTTCAGGCTGAGAATTGACCAGCGCGTGCCAAATCTCCTCCTCCCCAGCCTCTTCGGCGTCTGATTCGACCTGGTCGTCGGTCGACTTCTTGACACGGGATGCCTCTCTGGGCTTGCCGACGCGGGAAAAGTACTCGTGAAAGAAGACGTCCTCAGCAGAAACCTGCTCGGGCTTCAAGTTCCAGAACGAGGCCGAGTTGACAACCTGCTGCTTCGTGACAGAGGCTTTGCTAGATGCCACAATATGTGATGCAGCGCCTGACGCGAGGATCGGCTGCATGATGGAGCCACCGCGCTTGGACTCCTCTGCCTTGGGGTTGCGGTACACGAACTTGTCAAGGAAGTGAATCAGGGTATGACTGGCCAGATCTGGTTTGGGCAGCGCCTTCTGTCGAGCCAGGACATTCGAGGCGAAGACGCATACCGACGGGTGATAGTGGGCGAGGTAAGGCACCTGTGATCCGTCAGTCAATTGAGTCGTCTTCCATTGAATGTCATGGTTTGCTGCAGGGTGACATCGCCATGTTGCGACACTTACCAGCTCCCAGAGGCAACTCCGGTGCGCGTTGCTGTGCTCAGGATTCCGCTTACGGCCGTCGTAGGCATCAGCGCGTGGAGTGCTTGTCTCAGATCGGGCATCTGGGTGGCCGAGCCCATCCTCTCGGACGTCCCGGTAGACTTCTTCGCCATTGTCATCGTTGTCTTCGGCTTCATCCAACAAAGTGTGTAGATCGGGGAACGTCCCTTGTAGTTGCGCAATCATGAAGAGAATGCCGCATGTGAAAGATGGCTGATGCAGACCGAGTATCTGGATCAGCCTCTTGACAAACGCCTTGACCCGGCGAACGTCGACATCGTTCTTCATGGCCCGGAACAGAAGATTGAGGTAGAGGGCGTGCTTGGACGACGTGACAAGCCGCGGGTCGAGGAGCGACTCGTAGAGAGTCCGGTAGAACCTGTCAACGGCAAGCTGTTTCGACGCAGCGAGCTGTTGAATGAGCATCAAGGCCTGCACGCTCGTGTTGAAATTGGAAGAGTGGGTGATCCGGAACAGCGTATCGAGGTGTTTCTCGAGTGTCGAGTCCTCGGCCGTGGCAAAAGGGATCGCCCGGTTGACGCCAGTCAGCAACGACGAAACAAACTTCTGTGCTGTGTCCTGTTCGTTCCCGGGAATCGGGGAGGCGGGAGCACCATTCTTCCTTGCTTGTTGTCGGGGCTTGCCCCGCCTCTTGTCGCCTTCGGGGGTTTCGAAATCGTTCAAGACACCAGTCTTTAACAGCGAAACGAAGAGGTCAAAGTAGATGCGGAGCAGCGTGTCCGCGACACCAGGCTCCTTCATGCCTAGGATTGTCTGGTTCAAGGTGTTGATGGCAGTGTACTTCGTACGCAGATTTTGCCCCGGCTTCAGCAGAACTTCCTGCTCCACCGCGTTGATGACAACCGCTTTCATGCCCGGGTGGATGTTGAGCAGCTGTAGGATGAGATACGAAGCCCTCGACGCAATCTTCCGTTCTCGGTCGCCGAGCTTGTTCACCAACAGCCGCAGCAGATTGGCCTCTTGTTCGGGCTTGCTCTTGAGCAGCCCAAATACGAAGTCGAGAGCCCGAGACCTCGAGTACTCAATCTCATCCGAGCACCATATCTCGAGCAGCTGGATGATGCGGAAGTAGGCTCCTTTGAGCCAGTCTTCGTATGCCCACATCACCAGATGCTGCCGGGTCATCCTTCCGGGAAGTTCACGCCCCTCCGTCCAGGAGATGGTCTGCTGTTCGTCCAGAGCCCCAACCAGCGCAGGCTGGGCGTTGAAAGGGCGGAGACGGCGGTCGGCAGGGAGCACTGTCCCGTTGCCTAGCAGGTCGACCAGAGCTCCCAAAGCGGCAATTGCCTGACCACGGCTCCTTTTCCCCGCCAGGTTGATCAGATTCTCAAAGGCTTTCCGGTTGTGCAGCGGCGACTCTTGAATGGACAGCGTCAAGGCGGAGACCTTATCCGAGAGTGTTCCAGACGACATAATGGTGGACATGAACCTGGAGGTTGAGTTGGACGCTTGCTTCGCGAGATAGCCAGACGAATCTTCGTCTAACAGCTTCTCGGCATAAGCCTTGAGATTCGATACCGAAGTCGAGTACTGCTTGCCGCTGCCCGTCACCCCTATGGACAGGCCTTCCAAAAAAAAACCATGCCAATCAGGACGAGGCTCGAAGATCTAGTGACTTGTTAGACTCTACATTTGAGCCTCAGCGCTTAAGGATCACCGTGCAACGCTGCTTACTGACCGGCTTCCCAGACTGCTTCCCCTGCCGAACCTCCTGTGCTGACGGGGGGGGTGCGACGTCCTCTTCGTCGCCCTTAGTATCACCATCTGCAGTACCGCCCTGTGCGTCTCCCGCGGCATCCACCTCCTCCTCAGTCTCGGGGTCTTCGTGCTCCTGGTGGAAATTGCTGAAGCCGAGGCTGGATGCGAACTGCGCAAGCTCATCCTGGAGGGACTTGTCGACTTCGAGATGTGGCGCAGCCTTTGGACGAGGCGCGCCACCGCCTTCATCGCCCGAGTCGACGTTGGCGACCAACTCTAGATCATGTTCATCTCCTCCGAGAGCCAGAATCTCGTCAAGCAGGGTCGCCGCCTGCTTGTTCTTCCGCCCATCGCCGGCAGGTTGGGACGAAGAATTCTCGACTGCGGGCAGAATTTGGTGCCTCTTCGAATTGTGCTCGTCGTCGTGGTCGCGATGTCGCTTTCGCTTGGGTGGACGCTCCTTCTCGGACTCGGCGAGTGACTTGTCGATTTTGCTCGTCAGCTGGGCAAGTGCAGTCTTGTCAAAGCTGTGTTTTTCGGCCTTCTCCCTCTCCTTCGCCCGTTTCGAACCCATTGCGCGTCTTGTCGTGCGGTCTTGTGGTGGGTTGGGTTTTCTAAACGGCCGACGAGCCGGTGATGGGCTGGAAGAGTGAAAGAAAACGCAACGAAATGCGACCGATTGTTCGGCTCGTTGCACGGCGCTGAGTGGTGGTGCTGAAGAAAAAAAGTTGCGAACCCCTGTAAGTAGAGAGATAAGATAACAGTGCTAAGATCCCAAATCGACGAGCAGTCAACAGACTCAACACGGAGTTCGAAGTACACTCACAAAAAAGCAAAACCAAAACACATCTTTGTCTTCAACTCTCAGCCGTGGCTTGCTAGCGTGCAACCCGGTTACGATAATTTCATCTCACTACAGCGGCAATTTCAAATCAACATGGGTCATACGGCACAAACGGCTCCCCGCTGAGGAAAGAAGAGAGCTAATAAGAGCTGCAAAAATCAGTCAAAACACATCATTGGAAACGGGCGGTGTATCCGGATATCGATGCAATAGACGTCGATACCGAGGACGACAATTAAAGCATGGTCCCGCCCGCCGTAGCCCGTCTTTCACGGGTTTGGTTTCCAAGTGGCGGTATCGCCGTCTCCGGGGCCGAAGATGCTCATTCCAAGCTGATCCGTGCCGGCTTCCTGCGCCAATCGAACGCAGGCATGTTTCACATGCTGCCATTGGGTCGGCGGGTGCAAGACAAGGTTGAGGGCTTGGTCGCGAGTCACATGGAGCAGCTGCTGGGTGAGTCGTAGATGGGCCTTCCGGGTACGATTGTGGGCGGCGGTACGCTTTACTGACACACAGTCTTGCTATGCCCGCAGGCGCATCTAGGGTTTCGCTGTCTGCGATCTCCGCCGAGGCCCTCTGGGAGAAGAGCGGCCGGCTGGAAAAAGTGGCGTCCGAGGTTGGTGTCCGCCCCGTTCACGGCGTGCAGCATACGGCGCTGGCACTAACTGTTCTCTCGTCCCGCAGCTGTTCAGATTCTCCGACCGCAGAGACGTGCCCTACTTGCTCGCCCCTACTCATGAAGAGGAGATCACGTCTCTGGTGGCTCGGACAGTCAAGTCATACAAGGACCTTCCGCTCAGGTTGTACCAGATCACACGCAAGTACCGGGATGAATTTCGTCCGCGCCACGGCCTCCTCCGCGGCCGAGAGTTCATCATGAAGGACCTGTACACCTTTGACAGCAGCACCGAGTCCGCCCTCGAGACGTACGAGAACGTGCGTGCTGCGTACAGCGAAATATTTGCCGCCTTGAAGCTACCCGTTTTACCCGTGAAGGCCAGCTCTGGCGATATGGGAGGAGACTTGAGCCACGAGTATCATCTGCCGACGCCGCTCGGGGAGGATCGTGTCATTAGCTGCGCCATCTGCGACTACGTCGTCAACGAGGAGATAGCGAGCTCCGTCGTTTCCGAAGCAGTGCCTGCCGACACTCTTGGCGACACTCCGTATGGTATTTGGCGGGGTATTACAAAGAACCGCACGAAGCTGGTCAATGTCTGGTATCCCAAGTGGACCAGGTCGCTGGGCAACGACGAGTTGCGTGAGCACACGGCTCAAGACGTCAATCTATCCGTCGTGAAATCCGTCGAGCCAGACCTCGACGCAGGGGTGGAGGATGCGCTTCCCCTCTGGGCCATCGCCGTAGCCGCCGAGACGAGGACGGCGGCCGAGGTTATCAACGTCATCGACAGCCGACTTCCGCCTTCGTTTGCCGATTCTCTGAGTGGTCCCTCGCCAAATGTTTCGAGTTGGCCTTCAGAGCTAAATCCACCAATATCCCGTCTGTCTGTCTCCTCCCGCCACGGGGCTGGCCGCGCTGGCTCGCTGGACGTCTTGCGGATCCGCGCCGGTGACAAGTGTCCGCGGTGCTTGTCAGGCAGCCTTAAAGTAGATAAGGCGATGGAGCTTGGCCATACCTTCTTCCTTGGGACGAGGTACTCGGAGCCGCTCGGGGCCATGACCACCGTCCCGCCCGCCGTGCATCCTTTCCCCATGCAGATGGGATGCTACGGAATCGGCATATCTCGCGTTGTGGGAGCGGCTGCCGAGCACCTAGCTGACAAGACGGGCTTGAACTGGCCCGTCGCCATGGCCCCGTATTCATGCGTGGTTATCCCTGGAGGCGATTGCGACGATGGCGACGCCGTACAGGTCTACAACCATATCAACAGCATAACGGGACCTGGGAGTGGGCTCATCGATGTTGTTCTCGACGACCGGAAGAGGAGTCTTCCCTGGAAGCTTACGGATGCAGACCTCATTGGTTTTCCGGTAATTGTGCTGCTTGGCAGGGAGTGGCGCACAGCCAAGAGAGTAGAGGTGCAATGCCGAGCCCTGGGGATGAAGCAAGTAGTTGAAATAGGGGAGCTGCCTACTCTGGTTGGGCAACTGCATGCGTCGTTGTAATCACCTATATGTCAGACCTCGGGTGAGGGTAACCAAGACGTTGAGATGCTAGGGCACATTTCCAGTCCAGCTCAGTTGCAGCACTCTATACAATTGTATATCTCATTGATCCCTATATATATAGTCTACATTATTGACAGCTTTAATAAGACATTGTATAGTTATATCGTATTTGCATAGCGCGTCGCGCACTTTTCCCACTTTTCCCACTTCCTAACTTCATCACCAATTTTCTCCACGAAACAATATGGATTTTCTTCCAAGAGAAAGTTGTCTAGTCCTTGCACTTGACGCCCTCAAAAAACACTCAAATCTTTCTGTACGAAAAGCTGCTACGATCTACGAGGTCCCCGAAAGCTCGCTCCGCGATCGACGCGCTGGAAAGCAACTACGACACGAGATATCGGCCAACTCACGGAAACTGACCGATTTAGAAGAGAAGGTGCTTCGTGAGAGGATACTCGACCTTGATGCGCGAGGATTTCAGCCCCGGCTCTCCGACATTCGAGAAATGGCCGGTCGTCTTCGCACAGCACGCGACGCGTCACGCGTCGGACCCCGATGGGCGAACAGCTTCGTGAAACGACACCCCGAGGTTACGACGCGTTTTCGACGTCGAATCAATTACCAGAGGGCCCAATGCGAAGACCCCGACGTGGTAAACGCGTGGTTTCGGCTCGTACGAAACATGATTGACAAATATTATTATTATTCCTACAAATTGCAAAACATCAACACTAGGAACCAACTATAATTACATCGGAAGTAATCATCTCAATCCAAAAAACGCTGCAACATCTAAAAACGCTGCAACGTGCTCAAACGGCCTCCAAAATCAATTCTGACAACGGAATCGTGCTCAGCGCAATCGACAACCCCTCTCCGCGATGGCGCAGAGGGGACGCGATGGGCGCGCGATGCGCAATGGGATAATCAGCGACAGGGCGGTAGGTGTGACGAGTCACCAGACCGGTCCGCCCACCGAACACGATGGACGCACCCAACGCGAGAGCCCCCCCGCCACAGGCGCGGGAGCCTCACAGGAGCAGACCGCAGGCAGAGAAGACGCTGAAACGAAGAAACTACTCGAAGAATTCCGCAACTTGGTAACGCCGGCGCTGTGGGAACGCGTGCAGACGGCGGCACGTGCGTACTACAGCAAAATTTTCACCGTGGGGAACACACCCTGCTCAAACGACGAGCAGGAGCTGCGAAGGAGCCTAGAAAGGCTCGAGAGGAAGGT
>MU863635.1:0-63695 GCA_033575675.1 Parathielavia hyrcaniae
GTTTTTCATCCGGCCTGCAAGGGTGCGGTTTTTCTGTATAGTAAATAGTTGAAGGTCCGGTATGCCCCCAGGGCGTAGCGGTGTAGGAATAATAATAATAATTATTATTATTCGTGCCTAAGCGGGTTACTGGCAGCCGAGCTCATCACTCACACTACACCTACTCCCAAATCGCAGGACTATGCCCTTTCTCTTGTGCTGTATCTCACTGCACATCCCACAACACGATGGGCTTCCTAGCCTCTATTCCTTCTTTGCCATCTTCGAACAGAATAGACCCTGTTGTGAAACGGGAGATGGCACAACCTGGATAACGAGGGCGTGAGACGAGCCGGACCAATAGCCACCACGATTTTCCAGTCGTATTCGTGGGAATAGACACCAAGTTCTACATGAGATCAAACGGATCACGCCGGGCCAGGCCAGACCAGACTAACCCACCCCCCAGCCATCGACATGGTGATTCGAAACTGGCAGATATCCCACATCACATGCCGTACAAGTGAGGCAGACGGACCGAAGGTGGCAGGATGCAGTAAACCAAGCGGGAGAAGGTTCCTCGGTTTCACCCGAATCCGACCGGCACCGACACTCCGTCAGCACCGCCGAACCACATGTACCCCGAGGAGTCGCAAGGCTGAAAGCGTAGCTCTATCCATTGATTCAAGTCCCAGGTGGGATGCCCCTCCCCAGTGTAAATCATGCAAAGCCTATCGCTCCCAAACTCTCCACACCACGCCGCCCAGTCCTCTTCTCACATCGGGGTATTTTTGGCCTGCGTCCAGAAATTGTCCATCTTCCTCAGGGCGAGGAACTCCCTCGCCTCGCCGTCCGTCTCGCACACCTTGCTGCCCCACTTCTTGAACGCGGGCGCCTTGGCCATGCCCTCAAACACCAGCACGCACTTGTTGGCCGAGAGGTCCTTGAGCTGCCCGTTCTCGTCCTCGCCCTTGAGCCACTCCCGCACGGCGGCCGCGCTCTGGCCGGAGCCTGCGGCACCCGCCGCCGCCGACGCCGCCGCGGCGCCCCTCTCGCGCGAGGGCAGCGACTCGGTCCAGTCGATGCGGCGCAGCATGAGCTTCTTGTAGTTGTTGACGCTGTGCTCGCCGCCCTCGACGATGACGAGGCTGAAGCGGGGGTGCATGACGCACACGCCGACGAGGCCGTTCTGGGTGGCGTTGATGTTGATCTTGTACCGGTGCTGCCCGTTGGCCAGGCTGCCGACCTTGAAGACGCACACGTGGATGCCCTTGGCCGCGTCCTTGGCCTGCTGCGCCGCGAGCTTGTCGTGCCGCTCCTCCTTGGTCAGCTTGCGCTCCTCGTTGGCCTCCATGTGCTTGTCGAAGCGCGCCGCGATCTCGCGGTTGACGCGCGCCTCGACCGCCGTCGGGTCCTTGACGGCTTCCTCGCCCAGCACGCGCATCAGGTTGGACTTCTTGACCTTTGGCGGCGGCGCCGGCTCGAGCCCGAGCCGGATCTTGGCCTGCTTCTCCTTGAGCTCCATCATGCGCCGCTGTCGCCGGAGCTTTTGCTGCTCCTTGGGCGTCAAGTACATGGGCTTCGGCTCCGGCGCGAGCTTGTCCTGCGGCGGCTCGATGGCGACGGGGTGCTGGATGTAGAGCGTGACGATGCTGTCTGGCGTCGTGATCTTGAGGGACTGCGGGATGCTGCCGTAATCCTTCCCGTCGATCAGTCCCTCGTCCCACCACTCCAGGTCGGGAGGCGCCTCGACCACAAACGCCTTCTCAACGTCCCGGTCCTCTTCCAGGCCTGCCTTGCGCGCCTGCTCGGCAATCCTCCTCTTCATCTCCTCCAGCGCAGCCTGTCTCCGGAGGGCATTGGCCTGCTGGATGTATTTGCCCTTTTGGTTGAAGACGAGCTGCCTTGGCTCTCTTTCCCTGCCCGTTGGTGCATTGCTCGTATCGAGATACGGATTGGCCCGGGCGGCACCCTGTGTTGTCGTCGACGGTCCCTGTGGTCTTCCCTTGGCGGCCTTGCCAGCATCTAGCGTCGAGCGTTGATTGAGCGATGCCCTGAGGGAGTCACTCGGCTTAATCGGGGCGTTGAGGTCGGCGAGGACTGGGTGAAGTGGTGTGTTGAGCCCTCCCTTTGCCTTTGCCGTGCCGACGGCGGCAGCGACACGGGCCTTGAGGGCAGCCATGCGGTCGGCAGCCGACTCGGGCTTCTGGATCCTTGATGTAGAGTCATGGCGGGGGCCAAGCCCGCCGGGCTGCTGGTTCCGGTCCATCATCAGACAATGCGCCGCTCGTTGCTAAGAGGTCGTCGGCGGATGTCGAATCGAGGGGCTGAAATGGTGATTTGCTCGAGGCACAATCAAAGACGCAAGAAATCCAAGTTTCCGATCTATGGGCGGTATTAAATCGTCTCGGTCCGAATGCGAAAGATAGGTATATCGTTGTTGACGTGTACGAGACGACGGCACGCTGACAAGTGAATGCAGGTTGTTGATGGCGGATGAATGGCGGAAGCCTGGGCCGGGGTAGCATGTTTGAAGTTGCAATTGTCCGGCGTCTGCCAAGCACTGCAGGCTGCAAGCACGGGCACCAGCGGCCGGGTTCTGCCCCACATGCTTCCCTTTTGCCCAAGCTCACCGCCAAAAAATATTCACGGCGCTGCGCTTGTCTCCAAGTTCCCACCAATCACTGATTCCAGAGCTGCGATTTCGACCAAGTGTTTGCTGCGGCCGACTTCGACCTCGCAGCCCGCCACACACCACGCCATCTCCATCGGCTTGCCCATCGGCTTGCCCAGCATGAACATCGCGCAGCCCGTGGCCTCGTCGTTGGAGAGCGTCGAGTTCGACCTCCTCTTGGCCGACGAGATCAAGTCCATCTCGGTCAAGCGCATCGAAAATGACAGCACCTTCGACAACCTTCTCAACCCAGTGCCCGGAGGTCTGTACGACCCAGCTCTCGGGTCATGGGGCGACTCTCTGTAAGACAATGAGCTACTGACCATGTGCCGTCTTCCTCTCCACGAGGGGCCTGGGCACAACTCGCAGACTCGAACTGACAAGATGCACAGGTGCCGAACATGCAATCTGAGCCAGAACCAGTGTCCGGGCCACCCGGGCCACATCGAACTACCCGTACCCGTCTATCACCCGGTCTTCATGGACCAAGCCTACCGTCTGCTCCGTTCCCAGTGCGTCTACTGTTACCGATTCCGCATGCCCCGGCACGAGATCCACAAGTACATCTGCATGTTTCGGCTTTTGCAGGTCGGCCTGCTTCACGAGGCACAGATGATTGAGTCGTTCTCGGTTAGCGACCTTGGAGAGCAACTCAGCCAATTGAGGTTATCCGACGTTCCGGCCATCGAGGACGACCAGGCGGAGGAGGAGGGGGGGAATCTGCACCACAGCACCATGCGCGCCAGGGAGACATATGTACGCCAAGTATTGCGGGATCACAGTCTAAAGGTCAGCATAGGGGACATCCGGAAAGGCAAACACGAGGGTGCAGCCGAGATGAGGCGAGCCCTCAACAAGGAGCTCCTCTCCCGGATGGTCAAGGAGAAGCGGTGCACAAGCTGCGACGGCATTTCACCCGTCTACCGCAAAGACCGCTGGGTCAAAATCTTTGAGCGCGATTTGACCGAAAAGGAGAGGGCAGCCATGGCGCAAGCCGGAAGGAAGCGGACCGACGCGCTCGCCCTGAGCCGAAAGGCCAAGAAGGACGACGATCTCCACTCGGATGAAGGGATCGATGTCGACTCGCCTTCATCCGATGAGTCTTCGGGTGGCCGTGACAGCGAGGGCGAGGGCGACAATCTGGACGAGAACGGGGATGTGGTCATGACAGACGCCCCGGTCAAGGCCCAACCGGGCAGGTCCAAAGTCTCAAGACCTGCGCAGCGCTATCTCAGCACAATGGAGGTCCGCAAGCGCCTCGAATTGCTCTTCGAGAAGGAGCAAGAGCTGATCGCCCTGCTCTACAACTCCAAGCCCAGGCCCAGGGCATCCAAGCCCCTCACAGCCGACATGTTCTTCATCACGACCCTCCTAGTGCCCCCAAATCGCTATCGTCCAGAGGTACATGCTTCACCTAGCCAAATTCACGTTGACGTCTCTCGCTGACAATGTTGGATGGATAGGCCCGGATGGGTGACTCGCAAATATCCGAAGCGCAACAAAACAGCCTCTACAAGATGATACTCAGGAGTGCTTCCAACGTGGCGCAGATCTCGCGAGAAATCAGCGGCCAGGGCAAAGACGGAGTTGAAGACGAAAGCGGCAGGACAAGGGATATGAGCTCGCTGTACCAGGCATGGACGGAACTACAAGACGCCGTCAACTCACTGATCGACCGCGACAAGAACCCAATTCACGGCGCAGCTGCCAAGCGGAATGAGGAAGGTATCAAGCAGAAGCTCGAAAAGAAGGAGGGCTTGTTCCGGAAGAACATGATGGGCAAGCGTGTCAACTTCGCTGCGAGAAGTGTCATTTCTCCCGACCCCAACATCGAGACCAACGAGATTGGTGTCCCTCCCGTTTTCGCCGTGAAACTCACATACCCCGAGCCGGTGACGAGCCACAACTTCAAGGATCTCCAACAAGCCGTTATCAACGGCGTCGAAAAGTGGCCCGGTGCTTCGGCCATCGAGAACGAGAACGGACAGGTCGTCAACCTGCGAAATAAGTCCCTCGAGGAGCGTACCGCTCTAGCAAACCAACTTCTCGCCCTGAGCGGCAACAACTTCAGCGGCCAGCGAAACAAGAAGGTCCACCGGCATCTGACAAACGGCGATGTGGTCCTGATGAACCGACAACCGACGCTCCACAAGCCTTCCATCATGGGTCACCGAGTCCGAGTGCTGCCGGGAGAGAAGACGATCCGCATGCATTACGCCAACTGTAACACGTACAATGCCGACTTCGACGGCGACGAGATGAACATGCACTTTCCCCAGAACGAGCTTGCCCGTGTTGAGGCGCTTCAACTTGCCGATACGGATCACCAATACATCTCGGCAACAGCCGGAAACCCCCTCCGTGGCTTGATTCAGGATCACTTGTCCGTCTCGGTCGAGCTTTGCAACAAAGACACCTTCTTCGATCGGGCGGCTTATCACCAGCTCATTTACAACGCTCTCCGGCCAGAGAGCGGACACATCTCGGGCGAGAAGATTGAGCTCGTGCCCCCAGCGATCATCAAGCCAGTCCCTCGCTGGACAGGGAAGCAGGTCGTCACGACGATTCTCAAGAACATACGACCAGTGGACTGCGGCGACCTGTGGATGAACGGGTCTGCCAAGATCAAGAGCCGCAGCTGGGGCGAGGACTCAGAAGAAGGCCATGTCATGTTTCGCGACGGCGAGTTCATCAGCGGCATCCTCGACAAGTCCCAGCTCGGTTCCAGCGACGGCGGACTCATCCATGCCGTGCACGAAGTCTACGGCCCCTCGATCGCCGGCAAGCTTCTTAGCAGCATGGGTAGGCTTCTGACTCGGTACCTGGCCATGATTGCCTTCACTTGCGGCATGGACGACCTTCGCATGACACCAGAAGGCGAGAAGAACCGGAGAGAGACGATCAAGACTGCTGCGACTATTGGTCAGGAGGTGGCGGCCAAGTATGTCTCGCTTGCCGAGCAAAAGCCAACCAAGGACGATCCCCTGCTCCTAGACCGTCTGGAAGAGGTGCTCAGAGATGACAAGAAGCAAGAAGGCCTAGAGCTGCTTACCAGTCAGGAGTGCGCCACACTCTCGACTGAGATCACCAGGTTATGTCTTCCCGCCGGTCTCGAGAAGCAGTTTCCCAAGAACCACATGCAATTGATGACCACTTCCGGTGCCAAGGGCACTCCCGTCAACGCCAACCTGATCTCATGCAACCTGGGGCAGCAGACTCTGGAAGGCCGTCGTGTCCCCGTCATGGTGAGCGGCAAGACCTTGCCCAGCTTCAAGCCGTTCGACACCGACGTGAGGGCCGGCGGCTACATTGTCCAGCGATTCTTGACGGGCATCCGCCCGCAGGAGTATTACTTCCATCACATGGCCGGTCGCGAAGGTCTGATCGACACGGCGGTCAAGACATCTCGCTCCGGCTACCTCCAGAGGTGTCTGATCAAGGGCATGGAGGGTCTCAGGGTGTCGTACGATTCCACGGTACGGGACTCGGACGGCACGGTCGTGCAGTTCCTGTTTGGCGAGGACGGCGTCGACATCTCGAAGCAGAAGTACCTCAATGATTTCGAGTTTGTGCTGCGCAACCTCGATTCGCAGCTGCCGCAGATTCGGTACCACGAGCCCGGGACCCAGGCGCTGTTTGAGCACCGGGACGAGATCATGAAGCGGATGAAGAGCGCGATCCGGTCCGCCAACGGCCGCAACCCGCTTGACCCCGTGGCGTCGGAGCTCGACCCCACGACCTTTGCCTTTGCGACGTCGGAGAAATTCTACAGCAGGCTGGTGGACTACGTCAAGACGAACAAGGACGGACTGATCAAGGAGAAGAAGGGATCGGACAGTCAGAAGGGCCAGATCGCTCGCAAGACGGCCGAGAAGGTCCTGGCGGCCAAGTACATACGGTCGCTGATGGAGCCCGGTGAGGCCGTCGGCATCGTGGCCGGCCAGTCGGTCGGAGAGCCGTCGACGCAGATGACGCTGAACACGTTCCATTTGGCGGGTCACTCAGCCAAGAACGTGACGCTGGGTATCCCGCGACTTCGCGAAATCCTGATGACGGCCAGCGCCAAGATCTCGACGCCGTCCATGACGCTGATCCTCAACGAGGAGCTCTCGGCGGAGGACGGCGAACGGTTCGCCAAGTCCATCAGCGTGCTCCCGCTTGCCCACGTCACCAGGGAGGCAGTGGTGCGGGAGCACGTCGGCCGCGGTGTCGGCTACGCCCTGGCCAAGTCGTTTCAGATCAGGCTGTACTTTTTCAAGGCGGAGGAGTATGTGAAGATGTATGCTATTGACATTGCTGACGTGCTCAACACGGTCGAGCGCAAGTTCATCCCTCTGCTCTCGCAGCTCGTCAAGAAGGAGATCAAGAAGAAAACCAAGGAGAACAAGGCTGCCACGCCGGATGTCGGCGTCAGATCGAGAGTCGTGGAGATGGCGGCCAGCAATCCCGAGAGGGAGAGGGCGCCGGACGACGACGACGATGACGACGACGACGACGGGGATGACGACGCCACGAGCGCCAAGCAGAGGGCCAACCGGTCCGAGGCGGTCTCGTATGGGCCCAACGACGACGAGGACGACGCTATCCAACAGCGACTGCAACGCGAGACGGATGACGCCGAAGAGGGCGAGGAAAAGCTCGAATACGAGGACTCGGCCTACGGCGGCAGTCCGGAACCGGAGGACAGGCCGCTCGGCGACAAGACGGACGAAGAGCGGTCCCAGTCACGGGCGGAGCGCATCAGGAGCAAGAACGAGCACGTGTCTCGGTTCCTATGCGACGAGGGTGGCGGCGAGTGGATCGACTTCACGCTTGAGTTCGACGCGTCGATCCCCAAGATCCTCATGCTCAGCCTGGTGCAGGAGGCGGTCAAGAAGTCGGTGATCCAGCAGATCCACCGGATCGGCACGGCCACGTTCGAGCCGACCAAGAAGAAGGACGAGGCGACGGGCGAGGAGGTCATCACGGAGATGCTGGTGCACACCGAGGGCGCCAACCTGCGGGCCATGCAGCAGTATGGCGACTACATCAACCCCAACCGCATCTCGACCAACGACATCGCCCAGGTGCTCGAGGTGTACGGCGTCGAGGCCTGCCGGAGCAACATCGTGCAGGAGCTCGGCGGCGTCTTTGCCGGCCACGGCATCTCGGTGGACCCCCGCCACCTGAACCTGATTGCCGACTACATGACCAGGTAGGCTACTGCCAGTAACCCCATGCTTCGGTCCAACGATGTGTGAGCTAACTCATGTGTGTGTGTGTGTGTCTCCCAGAAACGGCGGCTTCACCCCCTACAACCGGATAGGCCTGACGGGCAACGTCAGCCCGTTCACCAAGATGAGCTACGGTGAGTTGCAACATCCATCTTGGGAAATATGTTTGTGCGTGGGGTATGCAGGGCTGACACGGTTGGGAAAAACACAGAAACGACCGTCGGGTTCCTCAAGGATGCCGTCCTCGACGGCGATTGGGACCCCCTACTCACGCCGTCGAGCAGGCTGGTGGTGGGCAAGCTGGGGACCATGGGCACGGGCTCGTTTGATGTCCTCACGAGGGTGCCGACGGATCATAACAGGGTTGCTGCGTTTTAGAGGGGGGGTTTTCTGCGAAGACTAGACTCTGGGGTGGTGGCGGGATGGGATCTAAGCTGGACGGAGCTGTCTGGATCGGATATGATGGATTCTGCGGGATGGTTAGGTAGGCAGAGATGTGTAGGTATGTACAAGTACCTAATGATTAAAGTCGTCTGAGTGTGGGTTGAGGTGTGTTGAGACGGGCATGGATGTACGGTTATGGTGTGTGAGCTCAAAATCTATCCGAGTTGGAACCAGGGATGAAATGGTGCGGACATGGGGGCTTGGGTACGGTAATAAGGGGTGTCTCCCCCGGGACCTTACCCCACACGGCTACGAGCGGGGTTGACGGCCCCGGTTCCTCGGCTCGCTGCTTCGGCGACTGGGGGAACATGCGGGCCTGCGGTCGTTCCTGATTTGGTGGCTGGCTCGCTTTTGTTGAACAGTGTTGACGGCTTGAGGGCTCCGTGGTCGGGGCATCCCTTGGTCCGTCTTGTCTGTGCAAGGGCGTGCCCTTCTTCAACCGTTTCAGCTGGGCATTAGAACCTCGGTTGTCTGGTTCGCCCGCGTCCGCAAGCCAAAGGGTTCAGGGGCCTACCTTCGTCACCTCTTTGAAAGCATATATATATATATATATATACTGCTGCCCTGCTTCATGACAAAGAAACCCCAATGCTGACATCTCGCATGCGGTTATCACCGGCTCTGAGAACATTGACTACTCCCCTGCGAACAGCATCGACCGCCGTCACCGTCACCGGCAGCATGGCCCGCCCAAAGATCACGCTCTATGTCGACACGGTCAGCCCGTTTGCCTACATGGCATATTACATCATGAGAGTGAGTGCGTTGGGGTTGGCGGTCAAGGGGTTGGCTAGGTATCCGGTGGCTAACAACAAGACACACACGCACAGCATGAGGAGGTCTTCAAGAGCTGCGATGTCGAATACGTGCCCATCTTCCTCGGTGGGCTGTTCCAGAAGGTGAGCCTGATTCTTGCCCCGATGAGCCCTGACGGGAGCGAGTCAAAGCTGACTGGGCTCGTTGCAGTGTGGAAATACGGCGCCCCTCCGGATCAAGAGTATGTTTCTGTCCCACACCAACCTGATATCAAGCTCGTCGTGGCCTTCAGAATCCCCGGGCAAGCACAGCAGAAGCAGAACTGACCGCCCGAGCAGACAAGGCGGAATGGATCAACACGGAGCGCATGCGCTGGGCGCGGCACTTCTCGGTGCCCATCACGACGGGACTGCCGCCCGACTTCCCGGCACCCTCGCTCCATATCATGCGCGCCCTCTGCGCCGTCGCAGCCTCAGACGACAACGACCCGCAGCAGCCGCGCCTGACCAAGGCCCTCGACGCCTTCTACTCGCAGCACTGGGAGCATGCCGTCGCGACCCACAAGCCCGAGGTGCTGAAGGAGACGCTGGTGGGCTTGTTTGGGGAGGCCGAGGCCGAGAAGAGTGAGTTTGATGGGAGCCCCCCGTCTTCTTTGCTGGTCTCCGTCCCTTGGTCTGAGATTTGCTCGCACTCGGCTCGCACGCCGTTGCGGTGAGGTCGCGACCACCACACGGATCAGTAATCACGCCCGACCCAAGACATGGCGCTGTCCCTCAAACAACCAGCTCACCCCATCCTACCCCTGCGTCAACCATGAAATTCAGCCTCTCAACCGTCCGTTCGGCGTTGGGGGTGTATTTCCAACACCGAGTCAACCCTCTCCTAGCTTCTCTCCCGCTCCATCCTAACCCACTTGATCCCCCCTTCCACACCCATCAGCCACCACCACCCCCCCAAGCCCCTCAACCCCAATCCCCATCCCACAAACCACCACCCCAAAACACCTCATCCCCTCCTCCCAAAACCCCTTCCACCCAAAAGGATATCCAACCCAACACCCTTAAGGAGACCAATCAACAAAACATCCCAAAACTAACACCCCATAACCCAACCCACCACAGTCCTCACCGAATCAACAACACCCCAAGGCAAACAAGCGCTGTCGACCACGACAGACCGTGCCTTCGAGGCGGGCGCCTTCGGCATCCCCTGGTTCGAGTGCACCGACGGCGACGGCAAGACGGAGGGCTTCTTTGGCGTGAGCAGCCTGGGCCAGGTGCTCGACTTTCTCGGTCTCCAGGTCAAGGGAGGAGCAGGAGGAGCAGGAGGAGGATTGGGCAAGAGCGGGTGGCGGGCTCTGTTGTAGTGAAGAAAAACCTCAGGTTACTGTCGTCGCCGTAATATCGAGCTTGTTTTCGTTTTGTATGTCTGTCTGTCTGTCCGTGTGTGTGCGTCAGTAGATCAATGTCAGTCAGTCTGCCTGTCAAGGCATATACCCTTTCTCCCTCTCATCTGCATGCAAGGTCAGTGGAATGTCTCAAAGGTTGGGTCGGGGTGTTGTGGCATGGCCACGGCAGGCAGGGACCCGTCAACTCCACTACAAACACCACCCGCCAGGCGCGTGATACAATGTTTTGGGTGCAAAGTCGCGCCGCGCCGCGTCGCTATTGGCATCTATCAAGCGAGTCACACATCAGGGTCTCAGAGAATAAAGCAATCGCTTGATCATAAAGTCAACGTCAATATTAGCGGCATCCGCTTGCCGCCGTGTTGTTGTAATGTACAACCCCAATGTGAAAACCCATCGCAATCAAAAACGCCGGTATCCCGTGTGCCGATTGAGCCCCTCGTCCATCAGAGCATCCCAAATGTAGAAAAGTCATGACCACCCAAACCCCAAGCTAGCAAAGACCAAAGAGACCATGTCTAGTTGCGCTCACCACGGAGGCGACGAGCGAGCTGGATATCCTTCTGCAGAGTTTGTTAGCGATCGCGTTCCAGTGACATGACTCAGAGTGTCGCTGCCTGTGGGTGGCGACTTACGGATTGGATAGTGACGCGCTTGGCGTGGATGGCGCAGAGGTTGGTGTCCTCGAAAAGGGAGACGAGGTAAGACTCGACCGACTCCTGGAGCGCGCCGATGGCAGAGCTCTGGAAGCGGAGGTCCGACTTGAAGTCCTGGGCGATTTCACGAACCTGCATTGCGCGACGCGTTAGTGGCGGCGTCATGAAAAAAGCTTGCGCGTTTTGCTGGTCGCGGCAAACGCGACTGGGCGACCCAGGAGAATGAATTGGCTAGAAACGTACCAGGCGCTGGAAGGGGAGCTTGCGGATGAGAAGCTCAGTCGACTTCTGATAGCGACGAATCTCACGGAGAGCGACGGTACCAGGCTTGTAGCGATGGGGCTTCTTGACACCGCCGGTCGAGGGAGCCGACTTGCGGGCGGCCTTCGACGCAAGCTGCTTGCGGGGAGCCTTGCCACCAGTCGACTTGCGAGCGGTCTGCTTAGTGCGAGCCATTGTAGATGTGTGGTGATGATGATGTGGGTGGATGGGTAAATGGCAGTTGTTGATGGAAATCGAAGAACCGCGATGGGGTTGATGATTTGAATGTGGAGTGGTGGTGTGAGTTGAAAGAGGAAAGAAACGGGTGGGGGGTGCGAGGTTTAAGTAGGCAGGCGAGCGGGGTCACGTTGCCGGCTGATTAAGTGGGCGGGCTCTTTTTCGATTGATCAGTGCCTGCCGTTTTCTGTCGAAGCGCGGCGCCCAAAACCGGGGTCAGTTGCAAGGCGAAATGGGTCGCCTTTTTGCAAGCGGAAACCTGCTTGTTTTGGCGGGCGATTTGGCTGCGAAAGCTAGTCGCAGGAAACGATGAATTTCTATTGGCCCAAAATTTCGATGCAGCTGACGCAAGGGCCAGCTGCGGAATTGTGGGGCCGCAGCCGCCTCAGATCGCGTTTGTTGGGAGTGCAGCCAACCAGAGGCGGGGTACGTACCTTGATTCGAGATCGTCCTACTATCCATGGATGGTAAGGCAAAGTTGGAAGTGATGCTGTGACATGTTCCGGGCGGCCATGGTTCGAGGAAATGATGCAGGGTTGCGATGGAGACTTGGTGAAGTAGGTTTTTACGCCTTTTCAGCCTGGAAGGTGAAGAGGGCATCATGACGGAACGTCACTTCCAGGCCTTCCAGAGGGACAAGGCACAGGCTCGACGCTTGGGACGGGGAGGGCATGCATGCAACTAGGCACCCACACTGCTGGTTGAAGACGGCGTGTTCCTGTGTCTGAGCAGTAACTGGACGCATCGCTTCGAAGAATTACATGATAGGTAGCAGGAGCGCCGCTCTCAACTCTGCAGTGCATGTGCATACTTGCTACCAGTGAGGCTTCCTCAACTCCCTGTCATGTGTGTGGTTGCAACTGCAGAAGCTTCACTACGAATGCTCAAGCCGATGGAGTTCCCAGTAGTTGGAGATGTACACGGCACCCAGGAGAGAGGAGCAAGACTACTGTGATAGAGAAGTTGGCATGGATATCTGACATCCCCGCATCGCCTGGTAGGGCCGAGGAAGGACAGGATATATACCACACCTCACAAAGATTACGCACTCCCGTGCCGAGAGCGTCCGGGGCCCGGGATGTGACTCAACCGCTGCGGTCATCCGGGCCTTGTAAGGCCGGAGTATCAACTCGTTGGGTGCAGGTGACGACGAGGACGGGTCCCGAACCCGGCAGCATCCCAAGATGCCGGTAAATGCGCCGCTTCAATTTGAACCACTCATAAATCGGCGCCGGTGGATAAAAGCGTCCAATTGATTTCGGGTGGGGTCCTAACTCCCGGCTGCCCCACCACGCGCTTGGCCCGGCGCAGAGAAACGCGCTCCAAATCAGAACAGGGGTCCGAAAAAACAGACCGGAATCAGCAGCCATCAGTGATCTGATTGAGCTGCAGCTGCGCGTTCTGCCGCATCGGCGTTGCCACATTTAAAGCCCGCTCTCTTCCCCACGTTCTCAACCCTTCCACACCAACCTTCGTGCCCACAACCCGCATCCAACAACCGCTGCACATCTTCAGCCTCACTTCACCACCTTACCTTTTCGATTCTCGAACCATCATCATGACTGGACGTAAGTGACATCACACTTCATGACATTCATCACCCAAATCGATACTAACTGTCTCGACTTAGGCGGCAAGGGTGGCAAGGGCCTCGGCAAGGGCGGCGCCAAGCGTCACCGCAAGATTCTCCGTGACAACATTCAGGGCATCACCAAACCCGCTATCCGCCGTCTGGCGCGTCGTGGCGGTGTCAAGCGTATCTCTGCCAGTATGTTCTCCCCTTCTACCATCCAGGCCTCGTCAAAGGACGCGTCGCTAACGCGTCATGCCCCCTCCCAGTGATCTACGAGGAGACCCGCGGTGTTCTCAAGTCCTTCCTCGAGGGCGTCATCCGCGACGCCGTCACCTACACCGAGCACGCCAAGCGCAAGACGGTCACGTCGCTCGACGTCGTCTACGCCCTCAAGCGGCAAGGCCGCACCCTCTACGGCTTCGGTGGCTAAACTGCCCCCTCGCCGTGGCCACACGACTCTTGATGACATTTCAGCGGCGCTTTTTTCTCTCAATTTTTCTCTCACTCCATCGGTTATGGTTGGGCTGCGATGAGTTTTATGGGGCAAATGGGTTTTTTTCTATTACTACTGTCTGGGGTTCAGTGTACCATATGGAAGGGCGGGCAACAAACGGGTGTTTTTTGACACGGGGCGGACATACCACAGCATAATGAATGCTGCCCTCCTGCTTGCTGCGGAGCGCAAATCTTTGATCAACCTTTTGGTTTCCAAGTTCTTCGCGTGTTGTGACTCGAAACTCGTGGCTGTTTATGTGGGCCCTTTGGGACGTAGCGTGTCAAGTCCTTGGTTCACTGCCACTGTTGGTTGGACCGGTCGATCCTGCTGCTCAACTTGGTCGTGTCCTTGGAGCGTGTTCCTTCCCTCTGTCCCAGGCCTGCCCTGGCTTTTGACCCTAGTGTGTGAAGTGGCTACTGCCTCGTGTTGCTTGCTCTATTATTGCGCCAGGCTCGATCCAAGTCGAGACTCTCATTAAACTGAGCAAGACAGTGACTTGGGCCAGGCATCCCATCCTCAGTGCACCTCATGTGACTCGGGCTGTAGTTACATCATGTCATGGCAAGCCACTGCAGTGACCTCGCGTCTTGACTCGATAGAACACTGCCTGACATGCAGCAGAGGCTGAGCCGCTGGAGTACGTCATATCTGGCTTGGCTTTGTTGATGTTCGCCTCGTACCGGTGACCAGGTGGGAACTGACCTCGGAAGAGTCGATGGGGCTGACTTCCGTACCGTGTCTGGTCTTCGCGTATCCCGGCGGGTACTGCCGGCTTCTTCTTGGACAAGAAATTCTCGATTACCTTCATGTCTCTTGACGTCGATGGATTTGTTCTCGGTGCGATGGTGCCACTGTGCTCGCGTTGGGCAACAACTTGGAGCTCGGAAACCCACCCCAGCAACACCATCAACAGTCCTGGAGTAGAGCGGGTATGAGTGGTCTCTTTCCTCAAAGAAATGCTATATTTCCAGGTTGTGTTGTGGTTTCTGGCACTCTTCTAGATTCCTTCTTTTGTCTCGAGCTCATAGTGATAAAAGAGTAGGTGGTCTCATTGAAGCCGCCTTGAGGCAACGTTCCGATATGATCTTCGCATTCATGCTTTCAAAGGCCTGGAACATTTCAACCGAGCCCTGTATGCAAATTCATGTATTGTCTCGACCGTAAGTTCAAGCGCTGGCAATGTCAGTTTGCCACGTGTTGATGCTGTGACCTTTCAAGTTGTTGACCATGCGACTCTAAGAGTGTTTGTTGGAAGGATATTCTTGCCATGGTCGAGATGATGAAGTCACGCTGCCATGTTGTTCAGGCTGACGGGTCGAGTACCAGGTACCTTAACCAGTGGTGCACTTGCATTATCATATTGGGGCAGCCGACGGTTCAAGTCAACTTTAGCCCAGAAATGCAACCACTGAGTCATTGGACCAAATAGAAGGGCACTGGATGCCAGCAAGCGTCACGGTTTAGGTTTGGCACGGCTCGTCACCGCGATTTGGTTGGACCTTACCGTACCTTGCCAGTGCCTAGGTATGTCACCAGCCAGGACATGAACTGACGGACCGAGCCCAATTTGACAACCTGGATATCGTCACAGGTTTCTGAGCATTGAAGCTGGGATCAAGGGAATGTTTCGATACACAATAACTATAATTTGAATCGATGCTCCCCATGTGTGGTTTCAATAGCACTCGAGATTATGATCAATTCCATCAGGAAACATTCCGCTTTTAAGTGACGAATGCATCCATAACCGCTGAATCCAATCGTTACCAACCAACAGGATGGCAGAGTACCTACGCCCATTTGTCATCTATTACCTACTACAGGTTGATACCTACCTAATGTTCGAGAAATAGGATCCAGGGCCAGGATTCATCATCGATCAAACTGGACTCAAAGCAACTCATGATCTAGCCCACACCATCCAGTTCAGGTTGGTCATGATTTAAGTGCTTTATCCAATTGATTTGTTCGGTTATCCCAATCTGCCTGTAACTTCTTACTCATTCTTCCCTCTCTTCTCGCTTCCCCGCCAACATATTCCATGTCTGTTCTTCACTTGCTCTCTCAACGTCAAGTTAGCCTGGAAGACATCATCATTCATCTACACTAGTTAATCACTTCAACAAATACTCGGACCGTGGCACTTTACTTTGCCAACGTGAAGTGAACCATGCCCCGACCTCGTCTACTCATACGGGGGGCATCATGATGTAGCGGATAATAAACATGAGGTTAGAAAGGTTTCCTTCATGTGGCCTTGGGATATGTGACCTCAAGTCGTGGACCGAACCATAAAGCTGTGTTGAAGCTGGGCTCAATGGAAATCAGCTGATAATTATGATCTTAGTCAGACCAAGGCCCGCGATAAATTGGCAACATATAGAACAATCACATCCCGTTGCCTCACGTTAGTTGGGTACTGTCTAAAAGTGCATGGGTATCAGCCTAACCCTCCACGTCGCAGTGTCATCCCAACGGTGCTACCTAAGGTACCACCTATACATCGCAAAACCATCGGAGGTTTCATGCCGACTGCGAGGTGCGTGCGCAAGTATTACTGGTTCGGTTTTGACGAGCACCAGTAGAAGCAGTGAAATCCCGAAGGGTTGCAATCAGGGCACCATTGTTAGGGAAACTAACCCCCGTCTCCCCTGGACGAAGACCTGAATCGTGCCAGGTGACTTCAGACCGACTCCAACCCTAATCCCACCAAAGCCTCGATGACGTTTTACAACAACGTTATGTAAGGTAGACCGCAGGAAAGTGCCGACCGCCCGCGCGCTCCAACAAAGAACAGGAACGTGGATTCGTATTTCACCGCCCGGTGACGTCCAGCGCAAGCCACCGCCGGAATACGAGACACAAGCTCCGTGGCTTGCAGGTCTTGGCCAGGCTTTTCTGGTTAGCCGAGTCCAAGCTGGAGGTTTGGGTACCGTGATTGGGGCCGCCGTGCGGTTCCTGGATGCGGACAGGGGGAGTAGGCTTCCCCGCAGCCGCATGGCATCCGACGGTTGCTGTGGCCGACGGCTGGTGTAAGCCCGGCTGCCGGACTTGTACAAATGGCCAACACCTGCCGAGAACCAGGCGAGGACCGACCCCATTTCTTCGTCCTCATCTCAACGGCGCAACCATTCCAAATCCAGACTGCATTCATACAGTGATTTAATTTCGACAAGACGACCATGGGGTATTCAGTCTTCATCGTGGCAGCCATTGCCGCCCTTGCGTAAGTCAAACAGCCCGAGGGATTCGACCCCAACACACCGGCTCAGCAACTGACATGATCAACAGCACCCCCGGCATGAGCTCACCCGCCTGCCACGCCCCCTCCTCGACCACCAAGCAGACATTGTCAACCTCGGGCCTGCCGGCGTCATGCACCTACCGGCCAACGGCGACACATTTCGCCACCTCGGGGTGTGACATCCCATGCCCGACAGAGCCGCTATGCATCGCCGACAGTTAGTAGCATTATGTCCCCTCCATCCCCCAACCCCTCAACAGCCACCAACTAGGACAGTCCTGCATTTGTTGAAAGAATGCTGATCAAGCTTTTTTTGCATCTCACACACAGTGATCGTCGTGCTGCCGTGCGGATGCGACAGCGCCGTCGTGAGCCCGACCACGGTCACCGTCTGCCCGACCCAGTCGCCGTGCTTCCGGTGCTCGACCGGCTGGGGTATCGCCACCACGACGGATTCCAACTGCCCTCCGAGTTCGACCGCGACCCAGACTGCCTAGAGCTTTGGCACGGGGTCTGGACTTGCGCCGCCAAGTTTGAGAGGAGCTGGCTGGTGGTGGTGGTGATGGGGTTGAGGTTGGGGGTTTGTGCCGGCGCGAGTTCGTTGGAGTGTCTGGGCCGGAACGCCCCGGCGTGGCACTGCGACTTGTGCAGTTGGTCACGGTGTGATCGCTCCTCCTGTCTGCGGATGGTTGGGGACTGGAATCCTGGGAAGGTCGAGCGGTGGCCTTTGGGCTTGGCTCAAGAACGATAGGTATTCCGAACTCGACTTGGATTGCATCCGAACCTGCACTCAAAATGTCTCTCCGTCGTGGAATGTTGCTGCCAAGTGAAAATCCGCAGCCCTGGCGCGACCAGGCTGCAAGAGCTGCCTAGTTTTCGGACTCACGGGCCATGTTCCGTTTCGTCGCTGTCGTACGCCGTCGAACCGGCACTATCCTCCTGCCAAATTTCCGGCGGTTGCTAGACCGTCACACAATGGAGGTGGCGAGGATGACGGATCGCATTCGACCTGTGGCAGGGCGTGTTCTAAACGGCGGTCGGGGTTTGTGACAGAATCGAGATCGCGGGCAGGATAACCTTTGGAGTCTGGCAACACCTGTTTTGTTCTGTCAGCAGGAGCAGAGTTGTCGGAATGTCGCAGTTTGGATCACGGCCCTTTGTTCCAGCCGTTTGGTACGTCTGCATCTGAATGTGAAAATGGGATGCAATGGAAGAGTGATGGACAAGCCAATAGAGGCAGGGAACGAGACCAGGCCATCAATGGATGACCCGCACCATCGCTTGGAAGCTGGGAGCGACTTTCTCCCAGCAAAGAAAGAAAGAAAGAGAAAGGAGAATAAAAAAGATAAGAGAAAAAGGGGGAAAAAGAGAATCAAAAACAAGAGCAAAGAGAAAGAAAGAAAGAAAGAGCTCGGGGAGTCCGCACCACCTTTTCAATGCCACGGTCTGCCTGGCTGATTTTAATGAGCCTGGGGGACCGCGTTTCGGTCGCGTCGACAGGGGAGCTTTCAGGCCTGCTATGGCAGGACTTGATTGGCCCGACGGCGCTGGATTGTTCCAGTTCGGGCAGGGCTCTGATCAGGGGCCGAGGTCGCTTGTCGCTTGCCATCCTGCCGGCGCGTTCCTGCCGTTTGCGCCGCCAATTCTTTCCCAATCATCAACAAATCTTTTGGTCTCCGAGTCGAAAATGACCACAGCCCAGACTCCGACTGCCAGTAGCCTGCGCGAGTCCACGACCAGCCTCGATTACCATGAGAGACTCTCGTCTCTGCCATAGGCAACGCAGACGAGTCAACACGATCCGCTCGCACGGTATGGCGGCGCTAACTACAACTCAGCACTGGTTTGTTTGTAAGCGCGGAACTCGACACGGATCGTACCATTCGGCCTTCTCTTCCTCTTCTCCCTCTTCTTTTCTCTTCTTCTTTTCATTCTTAATTTCCCACTTGTCTTCTTTGTTCTTCTCCTACTTAGCCCTTCTCTCTATTTCATCCTCTTCTCTCCCATATCCTTATAGCTCTGTACCGCGCTATTAAACAAATCAGGGTTGGATTGTAAGATTGTTGGCATGACATCAGCTGCCAGTGAGTGGGTGGAAAGGCATGGATATTAAATGGGCACCATCAGTGGGCACACCATCGCTGGGCACCCAGCGATGCCTTATCTCCAACAGGCGCAATGGATCTCGACTCATGTCTGAGAACTGAGATGGGGGTCGTTCTGCGGTTTTATCCGACTGTCGGTCGCTCCTCGGGAAGATTTTGAACAAGTGTTCTGCTGTGTATGGAGCCCCGACGGTTTCGTCCGAGTTCTGATAAGCCGCAGTGCCGCCGAGAATCTGCATCCCTCATCAATGCTGCTTGACAGAACGCCCGAAGGGCGAAGGCTTTTCTGCTTGACTCGTTATTCCTTGGCCAAGGGCGTCGACACGAGATCTCTGCTGTCTACATGTGTAATACTTCAAAGGCGCAGGCTTGGGCGGAGACGCCGACTTATTAATAATGGCAGGAACTGCCATCAATCCAGGCGATTCTGCAAATGGTATCGGGCTTATTATTTCCCGTGACACCGCCGGCGGAGTGGGACGAACACCGGACCTTACATCATCACAGGGGGGGGTCGGGATCTGGATATTCCCGCGCCCTTCGGGGGACATGAATAACGTGCGCGGATGTGAGCTGTGGTCTGATCTGGAGGAAGCAGTTGGCGGCCCAGAGGTAAACCTCGTTCCTTCCCCAGGCAATTGACGAGGCATCTCTGACGACCAACGCAGGGCTACTGGTGAGAATGTGCATCTCGGAGCTACTGTGCAGTAAATATCTGCGCGCGAAAGATCGGATTCAGCAGGGATTTCTATCTTTGGTAGCTCCGCTCCGATCCACCGTTGACAAAACCGCAAAAGGGCGTCCGCGAGATCCGATCGTGAACGGGCCGAATAATGTCACTCCGCCCAGTCCCGCTGTGAGTGGTGGATGACGTTACAGGTCGACCCTCGCTCGGGATCCATGCCCGACGGGTCCTCCCGGTAGCGAGCACCAACTGCCGTGACACGTCGATCTATCCGAGAGCGACTGATGCAGTGGTTCCTTCGCGATTACACCGCTCCGGAATGGAACCTGGAACCTCAGGCAGTCGGATGCTGCAGGCAAACCGCGGAAGGCGCAACGATGCGGGAGACCGCCGGAGCATCCAGGTTCGGCAGGGCCGGTATGCGGTGTCTTGATGTCTGCCCTGCTCTTGCCAGATCCCGTTCGACTCCATGGGCACCCGCCCTCGTCACTCGTGTCTCGCGCTTTCCCATCTCCACGGGCCAAAGCTTCCCCGTCCAGCTGATCAACAAAAAATCCAAAAGACGGGACGCTGTTCTCTCGTGCGTGGAACCGCGGATGGGTCGGGTCCTCGTCAGCTTTCTCCTCCACCACGAGTTCGAAATTTAATATCGCCAGAAGACCAACTTCTATCGTCCCCACGCCACGCTCTCTTGATCACATTTCCCATTTTAGGACCAAGAGGCCCCTTTGGTCTCTCGACGAGAGCTACCACCTTACCGCCATCGGGTCGACATGATGGCGTTTAAACGCTTCCAGAAAGCGACGACCAAGCGAGTCTCCCGGGAGCCAGAGGGCCAAGAGCTAGAGGGCCAGGAACTAGAAAGCCGGGGGCCAGAGGGCCCTTCGCCGGCGGCGATTATTGCCGAGCAGAAGATCACGGCCATCGCTGTCTTCCTCGGTGCGGTCGCCAGCATAGGTGGCTTCATGTTTGGTTATGTCAGGTAAGCAGCCTCGAGCGGTTCTGCCCCCCCGACCTTGTTTCGTGGGTCACCGCTGACACGGACTGTAGCGGTCAGATCTCGGGCTTCTTCGACATGGAGGACTACGGCCGTCGCTTCGGAGAACACAACGCCGCCACTGGAAATTACGACTTCAGCGCTGCTCGCCAAGGCGCCATTGTTGGCCTCCTGCCTGCCGGGTGTCTCTTCGGCTCCCTGATTGCCGGCAACATTGCTGACTCTCTGGGCCGCCGCATGGCCATCTCGGTGTCCGCTCTCTTCTGCTGTGTCGGCAACATTATCGAGATTTCGGCACACTCTTCTTGGCCCCAGTTCGCGGTCGGCCGCCTGGTGACTGGTCTCGGCATCGGTTCCCTCTCGGTGGCCGTGCCCATGTACCAGTCCGAGTCGAGTCCTGCTATTCTTAGAGGCCTCCTCATCTCTACGTATCAGCTGTTTATCACGCTCGGGATCTGGACTGCCGAGATGATCAACTACGGCACCCACACCATGACCACCTCGTCCTCGTGGCGCATCCCCAACGGCCTGTCGTTCCTGTGGTCCCTGATTCTGGGCGCTGGCATCCTCGTGCTGCCCGAGTCGCCTCGCCACGCCTATCGCCAGGGTCGCGAAGACGAGGCCCGCCGGACCATCGCTCGGCTGGCCGGTCTCGATGCCAATGCCGCCTCCGTCAACCGACAGATGGAGGACATTCGTGCCAAGCTGGAGGAGGAAAGAGCCGGCGCGGCCACCAACTGGTATGAGATCTTCACGGGCCCCCGCATGCTGTACCGGACGTTGCTGGGCATCACCCTGATGGTAAGTTGCCCTGATGTTGCTCACAGCATGTCGCGTACTAACGGCGCGGGCAGGCTGGCCAACAACTCACGGGCGCCAACTTCTTCTTCTATTACGGCACCACCATCTTCAGGGCCACGGGCCTGAGCGACAGCTATGTGACCCAGATAATTCTTGGGTCCGTCAACGTCTTCTGCACATTTGGCGGCCTCTACGTGGTCAAGAAGTGCGGCCGGAGGAACGCCCTCATGGCGGGTGCTGCTTGGATGATGGTTTGCTTCCTCGTCTACTCGTTCGTCGGCCACTTCATGCTCGACCAGACCAACCCCGCGAACACGCCTGCGGCAGGCAACGTCCTCATCGTCTTTTCTTGCCTCTTCATCGTCGCCTTTGCCACCACATGGGGCCCTCTCATCTGGGCGGTGGTCGCCGAGCTCTATCCTGCCAAGTACCGCGCACCGGCCATGGCGATCGCGACGGCGAGCAACTGGCTCTTCAACTTCCTGATGAGCTTCTTCACGCGCTTCATCACGGATGCCATCGACTATCTCTACGGATTGGTCTTTGCGGGCTGCTGCGCGGTCCTCGTGCTGGTCGTCTTCTTTTTCATGATCGAGAGCAAGGACCGTAGCCTGGAGGAGATTGACACGATGTATTTGATGCACGTCAACCCCATCAGCAGCAGCAAGTGGGACGAGAAGAACTTGTCCGACAGCAGCGACCGCAGCGCTCAGCAATCGCAACAGAACGTTGACCACGGGGGAGAGCAAGTCGAGCGTTCTTGAAGGGTGGCTTGTTCTAGGCGGTGAATGAGTATCGAAATGGGTGGCCTGGCGTCATGGTGTTCGTTCTTGTTGGCGTATGTACGACTCGTCGGGTCCCTTGGTCCTGAGTTTTTGCGGGTTTGAAGGGTGGTGTTCCTGGTGAACGCACAAAAAGCTGTGTTGCGCTATTGTTGCATGGCTTTTGGGGTTGGCATTTACAACACTGCTTTTTTGTCTGCTTGGTGCCGGTTCCCTCGGGTTGCGATTAGCCAGGCGTTTAGGACCATGCGAATACCTTAGCTAGAGCAGGGTATCGAGTTAGTTTGCTAAACAGTACCCCCGGAGACAAAATGAGATTCATTATAACCAGAACGTCGTCCTCCTCATCCTCATCATCTTCACCAGGGGTTGCCGGGCCTTGTAAGCAAGGGGTTGCGTAACAATCCCATCATCTGTCTTGAGGGCCAGTCCCTTCAACCCCACCTCAATCTCTTTGTCATTTTCATCACGCTTCGGTTACCTTCGCTAGTCTGGAAGGGTGAGACCGAGAAGCGAGGCCACGAGAAAACCTTTTTTTTTTTTTTTTTTACTGCTTGACGTTGCCACTCTTCAGATCCATCAGGGAAGTTCGGCCGCGGCCGCCAAGTATGGATCCGCCGGCGCTCGTTCGGCAAGACTCCCTGGTCTGCCGGCGTCACTGTGGTTGCGCGGTTAGCCGCGGTCAGCCGCGAGCTTTCGGCGCGCTGATCGACTGGGTGGAGACTCGCAGTGGGTTTGAGCGCTGTTCATTGGACGGTTATGTTGGCTGTGGAATTTTCTTTTTCTCTTCCTTGCATTTGGCGAGACTTTCTAATCATCAACAACAAGGTTGATGGCGGTTTTTTTCGGTCAGGAACCGATGGGGCCTGCTGCTGGCTCTGCTCGGCTCCGGCCGGTGGAATTGGCCTGGTGCCTGGGTTCAAAATCCGGTATTCGTAATGGGTTCGTGATTTTTTTTTGATTTTTTTTTAATCTTTTTTTTGCACAGCAGTGGATTCGGTCGGTCCAGTGTTCGGCGGTTCTTTTTCTCTGTGGCGTGTGAGACGGTGGGAGGATGGCAATGGCGATGGCGATGGCAAAAATTGAATGAAGAGATGGTTTTTGTGGTTAGTTGTCTGCTTTGCTTTGGGAGGTTGAAGATGAGCGTATAATGCCGTGTTGAGGTCGGTTGAGGTCGGTTGGTGCGTTTGTTTGTGTTCTTATTTATACCCCTGACTTTGTTCTCTCCTGGAGTATCCGTAAGGCATTTCACAGCACCATTTCTCACCATACCCACCGCTCAAGATTTCAGTATCAGAAAATAAGTTGGCCAGACAAACAAGGTTGTGCCTACTTACGAAATTTTCTGTTCGCTTACACAAGGAAGCTGCTGCCGGGCTTTGGATAGCTGTCGTCGACTCTGCGCTTGGGCATTGATGGTTGGAATTGGTTTTGTCAAGGAACTCACTCACCCATCAGTCATCCCTTTTACACAGTAATCCTGTTATCGAGGTTGTTTGTGAGTTCTTCGAGGTCTAGATCTCGAGGACTTGTCCTGGTCCAAAAAAACGGGTGGTATCCACACACAGGCGGTTGAGGATTTTTTTTCTTTCCCTCGTTGGGTCGTGATTCACTCCCATAGCATCAGAGGGCTGTCAGACGCTTGAACTCCTGCACCTTGCGCTACTTTCACTAGGCCTGTTTCCACTGCTCTCTCGCCGTTTTCTGTCTGTCGGTTGTTGGCTCCTGTTTGTTCTGTTTGCCTGTCGTCGTGGCATCTCTTGTTAATCCCCTAACAGCCCCTGAAACGGAACCCCTTTTCTTGGTTAACCCTCTCCACCAAGCACTTCCGATACTCTCCATTTGAGCTCAAAACCAAGCCGGAATCACACCCAGAGCGCGAGAGAAAGAGCGGGAGCGAGACAGGGCTGATGAAGGCCACCGAGACCTGGCCGGCGAGCCCGGCGGACTACTCCTCGTCCTCCGGGGACGACATTGGCGGGGTAGGCATCTTCGGCAGCAGCGAAGGCGAGAAGATAAAGGCCAAGGCGGGCGACCATGCCGTCACGGGCGATGCCGACTCGGCCAAGCAGGGCGAGCTGCAGCGGCAGTTGTCTGGCAGGCACCTCAACTTCATCGCCATCGGCGGCACCGTCGGCACCGGCTTCTTCCTGGGTACCGGAACCGCGCTGGTCAAGGCCGGGCCGGCCGGGTGTCTGATCTCGTACATTTTTGTCGGGAGCATCCTGTGGTCCGTCATGGTCTGCCTGGGCGAGATGGCGACGTATATACCGACTGCGGGCGCCTTCTCTACCTACGCCACGCGCTTTGTTGATGCGAGCTTGGGATTCGCCGTGGGATGGCTGTACTGGTTTGGATGTAAGCCTTGTCTCTTCCTTCTGAGTGGTTTTCCATGTGTTGTGGCTTCTGGTGAGTGAGCACTGACAAAAGAAAACAATAGGGGCCGTCACCTACGCCCTGTCGCTTGTCGCCGCAGGCCTCATCATCCAGTACTGGAACGAAGACATCAACATCGGCATCATCATCGCCGTCTTCTGGGTCGTCTTCACCCTCGCCAACTACCTCCCCGTCGGCGTCTACGGCGAGTTTGAGATGTGGCTGTCGAGTCTCAAGGTCATCACCATCGCCGGCTTCATCGTCTTCGCCATCTGCATCGCCGGCGGCGCCGGCCAGGAGGGCGTGCTGGGCTTCACCTACTGGCGGGACCCGGGCGCGTTCAACGAGTACCTCGTCCCCGGCGGCGTCGGTAAGTTTGTCGCCCTCTGGGCCGTCATGATCCAGGCGTCGGTCGCCTACCAGGGCGCCGAGCTCGTCGGCGTCGGCGCGGGCGAGGCCCGCGACCCGCGCAAGACGGTCCCGCAGGCGATCCGGGTCACGTACTGGGGCATCATGGGCCTGTTCGTGGTGACGATGCTGCTCATCACCATGGTGGTGCCGTCCGACGACCCGGGCCTGCTCAGCGACTCGTCCAACGCGTCGGCCTCGCCCCTCGTCATCGCCGCGCGCCGCGCCGGCGTCCGGGCGCTGCCCGACATCATCAACGCCGTGCTCCTCACCGCGGTCCTCTCGGCGGCCAACTCCAACGTCTACTCGGGCAGCCGCGTGCTGGTGGCGCTAGCTGAGGAGGGCCAGGCGCCGGCGCTCTTCAAAAAGACCAACCGGTTCGGCATCCCCGTCTACGCCGTGGCGGGGACGGCCGCCTTCGGCCTGCTCGGCTTCCTCAACCTGTCGTCCGACGGCGGCAGGGTCTTCAACTGGCTGCTCAACATCACGGGCGTGGCCGGGCTGACCACGTGGGCGAGCACCTGCCTGTCGCACCTGTACTTCATGCGGGCGCTCAAGGCGCAGGGCATCGCCCGCAGCGAGCTGCCGTACGTGTCGCGCTTCCAGCCGTACACGGCCATCTACGGCCTGGTCCTGAACGTCCTGATCACGCTGACGCAGGGGTTCACCGTCTTTATCGACTGGGACGTGGGCAACTTTTTTGCTGCGTACATCAGTCTGATCCTGTTTGTGGTTCTGTGGGCCGGCCACAAGATCTGGTACCGGCAGCCGAGGGTCGACCCGGCCAAGGCTGATCTGGCCCGCGGGCGCTATGATTTGAACGAGGAGCGGTCGGCTGCTGATGGGGGCGTCTGAGATGAGGCGTGGTGTGGTGTTAGCCTCGGTCAAGGAAGAGGGGACTTGTGTAGGACGGGGATCGATTCAGCGGCGTTCTGGGAGTTGCATGGAAAACTGGGGGTATCGGCGGGTAGAAAAACCAACAGCGTGTATTAAAGAACGGCAAACAACAGAATCCTGATATCAATCCTTGATATTTTCGTTCGATGCATAGTTCCTTCTTTCTGAACAATGAGATTCGCAACACCAAAAAACACCCCTCAAAGAACCATGTTCCAGTTGACCTTCTTCCCCCTCATCATGGTCAGCACGCCGACAGGAAGGAACTGCTTGTCGACCAGGTTCAGCCCGCCAAAGTCCTCCAGCAGCTCTGTCGCGTAGAGCTGCAGGAACCACTTCTTCTCCAAGTCCAGCCGGACGTTGTCAGCCAGGAACTCCCGCAGCCCGCTCTCGACTTCCTTGCTCAAGACAATCCCCTCCGTTTCCGGGACCGTGACGAGCTTCTGAAACATGCGCAGAAAGCGTGAATCCCTTGTCTCGCGGAATCGGCTGTACTCCTCAAGCGGGAAGAAGGTGGTCATTTCCGACTCGGAAATGCTGCTCACTTCGGCGGTTTTGCCATCAGGGTACACGGTCCGCGGCAACCGGCGGCGGAGGGTTGTCTCGTCGAGCGTCTCGAATACCTTCTTGGCCTGCAGGTACATCTCCCGCTCCTGCTTGAGGTACTCGTCGATGATATCTTGGGGTGTCTCGGTGATTTTGTTGCGGACCAGGAATAGACCGACGAAGGGGTTGCGGAGCCCTAGGCCTCCCAGTTGTTCTGGCAGGTATATGAAAGAATCCGCCAAGTCCGGGACCCCGAAACGATCTTGGATCATGTGCTTGACTGTGGTGTGGTGGCATAATTAGTCAGATACAGGAAGAGACCAGCACGGGAGGGGGGCTGCCCTTACCGTGTTCAACTACGCTTCCCTCGCTGCCGTCAGAGCCAGGGAACAGCCTCCGCAGCAAATTCCGGTACGTGTTGAGGACCTCGTCGACATGCTCCCGCCCGAAGCAGTAGGCGGGCTCGCCGAATGTGTGGCTGAAGAAGCGGCCAATGCATGAATTCCACGTATGGACCCACGACAGCACGCTGTTGCAATCGGTCAGCTGCCTCTTTAGCTGGTCCACATGGGCCGCGACAAGCTTCTGGTCGATGACCCACTTCCCAAACTCGGGATCAAGACGCAAGAAGCCGATCCTGACGGGACCGGCCGGCAACGTCTTGGCGATGGTGGCGTCCTTCTCGGAGGAGCCGGGAAGGTAGACGGAGCCGGTCTTGGACTTGTTGAAGTCGAGGCCGAATACCTTGGCAAACGATTGCATGCAGGTCCATGCCTGGGCGCTTTTCTGGGGCTCACCGACGAGCCAGATGTCGTCGTGCAACCGGTACAGCAGGAGGCCCGTCTCACGGTTCACAGCAAGATCCATGAAGAACAGGACCAGCTCCCCCGTAAACTTCTCCGAGGCGTGTGCCATCGGGACACCCCGCTTGCGGATGCGGGGCCCGAGCTGGGGCCGGTCATCCGAGGCAGCGTCCAGGTTCAGGGGAGACTCGAGGTACTTCTTGAAGAAGTCGATCCAGTCCTGGCCGAAACCGACATAGCGCATGACGGCAAAGACGGTGCTGTGCGAAAGGCCCGTGGCATACCACTGCAGATCCGTCTGTACCAGAGCCACGCCGCTTCCGGGGCTTGTCCGGGTATCGTGGGTGAGGCCGCGGAGGCGATGGACCGACAGCTCGGCGGTAAGGTGACGCAAGAGCTGCTGTTTGATGCCTGACCGCTTCTGCGGAGAGGCGGTGACGTCGGCGGCCTTGCCAACATCGATATTCATATCGTCGTCATCGTCGTACTTGGTGTCCCCGTCGAAGAGCGAGGTCTCGGTGGCAGGGAGTTGCGAGAGGAAGAACTTGTCAAAGTAGTCGGAATTGCGCCGCGAGTCAATGCTGTCAGCGGTAGCCACCGAGTGGTACAAGTAGAAGAGGCGCCTATCCCTGTCGGTCGAGGTCGGCGCGGCGGGGCCCTGGAGGCTCTTGGAGCAAACCCTCTGCGTGAAGGCCTTGAGGGCCGGTTTGAGCAGGTTGCACAATCTGATGCCGATGTACTGAACAAAGATCATCTGCAGGATGTCATCGTCAGCCCAGACGCGATACTTGCCGTTTAGGCCGCGGCGCGGCATGACACGAATGCCTTCGTTTCCAGCGTCCCAATGCCACTGCTTCAGGTCGGAGAAGCGCATGTTCAGGACGTCAGCAATCTCCGACTTGGCAATATCGCTCTCGAGGAAGTCGTGCAGAATGGCTTGCTTTTCGTCACTGAGGATGTCCTCGGTCAAGAGGCCCCTGATGCAGCTGGTAAGGGAATATTCGTTGAAGGGGGCTGCCTCAGACATGAATCTGGCGCTGTCGTCGGAAATCTTCTGGCGGAGCCATTCGAGCTCCCTTCGACTCTCTTCATCCGGGAGCAGGCGGTCGAGGAAGGCCTGGACCGCGGCCTCGTCAGTATCGAGCGGCTCAAAGACAACTGACTCGAACTTGTCGACGAGCTCGCTCAGGCGCTGGCGCTGGCGTTCGACGACCTCGAACGAGTCGCTGTCGGCATCGTCAGCCGTGGCGGGCAGCGGGTCAACAAGCGGCTGGTCCATCCACTCTACAACATCAAGCCATCAGAAGGTGCACTCGTCGGTAGGTTAGGCGCAGTTGAGGCAAGCATACCGGTCAAGAGACGCGAGTACAGGTGGGCCATGTCGAGCTTGCGGCTCTGGACATGGAGCTTGGCGCGGAGCTGGCGGTTGAAGCTAGCCAGCTTGGACACGGGGATGGAGGCATCGTAGCGGGACTGGTCCAGCCAACGCTCAAGGTTGCTCAGGCTGACATTCTTGGTGGCGGCGGGGTAAAGCTCCCTGACAGCTTCGATAAGATAGGCGAGGCGGTATCGCTCGTCGGCAGCGGCATCGGCTTTGGCGAGGTACTCGCGCTTGCGGGTTTCGTACGTCTTGTGGCGTGATTCCAGCTCGCGGATCTTGCTGAGTGTGATGCTCTGCAGCGTCTTGGACAGGACTGACTTGGGCGAGGCCATGTTGGGAAAGCGGTTTACGGGGTAGTTTGCTGACTTTTGGGCGTCGGCTGGCTGCAGTGCTCAACTGAAGATGGAGCAACAAGAGGCTCGCGCCCTTTTAACTCCAAGTCGCGACGCTCAGCTCACCAGGCAGGGGATTCCGTGGAGTTGACATGTCATCTTCAGCTCCAGCCAGGGAAGCCACGGGTTTGAACCCATGGCGCAGATATTCAAGATGACACACTGTGACTGGCATCTTGATGTCCATGTCTCTGCATGTTGTTGCCTGCTGTGCCTGCTGTGGGCTGCAGGTCGGCGCTTGAAATGGTGTGCCAAGAACCTGGGGAAGGCAGCACCGGTGGGGCTAGAGCTTCGGAAATCGCTTCATCAACTCTGGTATTGCTTGGGTGTTCGCGCAGTTTTCCAAATGGATACTGCTAGAGCCATGTGGAAGGAAGTCATCATCGGTTGGCGCCCTTCTCGTGATTGATGAACTGAAGTTGGATTTTATTCAATACAAGGTTTGGAGGAATAAGCGGCCGAGAAAGAGATAAAGGTTTGCCAAGCTTCGTGCACGGACTACTGTGACTTCCCCACATGCCCGTGCAACTCTCATGGAAATCCGCCGTTTGGGCTCCGACAGCTGCCTGCTGTGCAAGCTGTGATGTGTCTAACCATAAAACGGAGTCAAACTTCGACTTCAACTCGACAGAGGAGGCGCCATCCCAGGGGCCCAATCAAGGAATATTGGCCAGCGTGTTTGGCATTCAGTGGACAGGTATGTTGTGATCAGTTAGTCATCAAACAAGCCGGAAGATCAAACCCTGCTTAAAAGTTCCGTTTGCTTTGGATATCGGCACTTTAATCGTGTGAGATGTCTTTAGGTGAGGTTATGGGAAGGAACGTGCAGACAAAGCGTAATTGAACTGTACCATAGTTACCGTTTCGGCATCATCCAAGCGTGTCCTAGCTCCAGGGCTGCTAAAAGTTATTTACTAGCTGGGCCGATGGTCGCAGTCGCGGGGTTCCAGTCCGCCTAAGATTTTTTCCCCGCGTCGGAACAGCATCCGATGTAGCTGGAAACGGCAGACCTAAAAAAAAATCCACAAATTGCCCACCGTCTCTCCCCCCCTCCACCCCCCAGACCACCGCCTGGTCCCAGGAACACGCAAACAGCTCTGCCTGCCCCATCACCACCACCACGGGCGTATGCTGGGGCCCAATTGAGCCCTCACGCGCCGTCTGACAAGCATGGCGGGCACCAGCGGCTTCGATCCCACGCGGATCGCCATCCTGGGCAGGGAAGACATCATCGTCGACCACGGCATCTGGCTCTCGTATGTGACTCACGACCTCCTCGACAACCTCAAGTCGTCCACCTACGTCCTCATCACCGACACGAACCTCTACCAGACCTACGTGCCCCCCTTCCAGCAAGTCTTCGACAAGCATGCCCCGAACGATGCCCGTCTGCTCACCTACGCCATCCCGCCCGGCGAGTACTCCAAGGGCCGCGAGACCAAGGCCGAGATCGAGGACTGGATGCTGTCGCAGGCATGCACCCGCGACACCGTCATAGTTGCCCTCGGCGGCGGCGTCATTGGGGACATGATTGGATACGTCGCCGCCACCTTCATGCGCGGCGTGCGCTTCGTCCAGGTCCCCACCACCCTGCTCGCCATGGTTGACTCGTCCATCGGCGGCAAGACGGCCATCGACGTGCCCATGGGCAAGAACCTGATCGGCGCCTTCTGGCAGCCTCAGCGCATCTACATCGACCTGGCCTTCCTCGAGACCCTCCCCGTGCGCGAGTTCATCAACGGCATGGCCGAGGTCATCAAGACGGCCGCCATCTGGAACGAGTCCGAGTTTACCGCCCTGGAGGAGAACGCTTCCGCTATTCTCGACGCCATCCGCTCCAAGGGCTCGAGCCCCTCGGCCCGTCTCGCGCCCATCCGCCACATACTGAAGCGCATCGTGCTGGGTTCCGCGCGCGTCAAGGCCGAGGTCGTGTCGTCCGACGAGCGCGAGGGCGGCCTCCGCAACCTGCTCAATTTCGGCCACTCCATTGGCCACGCCTACGAGGCCATCCTTGCGCCCCAGGTGCTGCACGGCGAATGTGTCGCCATCGGCATGGTCAAGGAGGCTGAGCTGGCACGCTTCCTCGGCGTCCTGCGCCCCGGTGCTGTTGCCCGGCTCACGAAATGCATCGCCAGCTATGACCTCCCCACCTCGGTGCATGACAAGCGCATCGTCAGGCTTTCGGCCGGCAAGGAGTGTCCCGTCGATGTGCTCCTCCAGAAGATGGCCGTTGACAAGAAGAACGAGGGGCGGAAGAAGAAGATTGTGCTGCTCTCGGCTATCGGGAAAACCCATGAGCCAAAGGCTACCGTGGTAGATGACCGCCCCATCCGCATTGTTTTGTCACCTTCCATCAGGGTGACTCCGGGCGTGCCCGAGGGTCTTAGTGTCAGCGTGACCCCGCCCGGCTCCAAGAGCGTTTCCAACCGCGCTCTGATCCTGGCTGCCCTCGGAGACGGCACCACGCGCATCCGCGGGCTGCTCCATTCCGACGACACCCAGTACATGCTTACTGCCATCGCCCAGCTCCAGGGCGCCACTTACACTTGGGAGGATGCCGGCGAGGTTCTCGTTGTCAAGGGCAAGGGCGGCAAGCTGCAGGCCAGCGAGGAGCCTCTGTATCTCGGCAATGCCGGTACCGCCTCGCGCTTTCTCACCTCGGTTGTCGCCCTCTGCTCGCCCTCTGCCGTCTCCTCTACCGTCCTGACGGGCAATGCGCGGATGAAGGTCCGGCCCATTGGCGCGCTGGTCGATGCTCTGCGCGCCAACGGCGTCGGCGTCAAGTACCTCGAGAAGGAGAAGAGCCTGCCAGTCCAAGTGGATGCCACGGCTGGCTTCGCCGGCGGGGTGATCGAGCTGGCTGCTACCGTCTCGTCGCAGTATGTCTCGTCCATCCTCATGGCGGCCCCCTACGCGCACAAGCCCGTCACTCTCCGACTCGTCGGCGGCAAGCCCATTTCGCAGCCGTACATTGACATGACCATCGCCATGATGGCGTCGTTCGGTGTCAAGGTCGAAAGGTCAGCCGAGGATCCCAATACCTACCACATTCCCCAGGGCGTCTACAAGAATCCCGCCGACTATGTCATCGAGAGCGACGCCAGCTCGGCTACCTATCCCCTGGCTGTTGCCGCCATTACCGGCACGACCTGCACTATCCCGAACATTGGTTCCGCCTCGCTCCAGGGGGATGCTCGCTTCGCCGTCGAGGTGCTCCGTCCCATGGGTTGCACCGTGGAGCAGACCCAGACCTCGACTACCGTCACGGGACCTCCCATCGGCACCCTCAAGGCCATTGATCATGTCGACATGGAGCCCATGACCGATGCTTTCCTGACCGCCTCGGTCGTTGCTGCTGTCGCCTCGGGCACGACCCAGATCACCGGCATCGCCAACCAGCGAGTCAAGGAGTGCAACCGCATTGCCGCCATGAAGGACCAGCTGGCTAAATTCGGCGTGCACTGCAACGAGCTGGAGGATGGCATCGAGGTAACCGGAAAGCCCTACCAGGAACTGCGGTATCCCACCGAGGGCATCTACTGCTACGACGACCACCGCGTCGCCATGAGCTTCAGCGTGCTGTCCACCGTCTCTCCGCATCCCGTACTCATCCTCGAGCGCGAGTGCACCGCCAAGACCTGGCCAGGCTGGTGGGACATCATGTCCCAAGCCTTCCAGGTGCACTTGGAAGGAGAAGAAGATCCGACGGCGAAACACGCCGTCACGTCATCTCGCCCGGGCACAGACCGATCCATCTTCATCATTGGGATGCGCGGCGCGGGCAAGTCTACGGCTGGCCGGTGGATGTCGGAAATCCTGAAGAGGCCTCTGATCGACTTGGATGTAGAGCTGGAAAGAAGGGAGGGCATGTCCATTCCCGACCTCATCCGGGGCGAGCGAGGCTGGGAGGGTTTTAGAAAGGCCGAGCTCGAGCTCCTCGAAGATGTCATCAAGAACCAGCCCAAGGGCTACATCTTCTCCTGCGGCGGCGGCATCGTTGAGATTGAGACGGCACGTAACCTGCTCATCTCGTACCAGAAAAACGGCGGTTGCGTCCTCCAGGTGCACCGCGATACCGACCAAGTCGTCGAGTATCTGATGAGGGACAAGACCCGGCCTGCCTACTCGGAGAATATTCGGGAGGTCTACTACCGCCGCAAGCCGTTGTTCGAGGAGTGCAGCAACTTCCAGTACTACAGCCCGCACCTGGATGGTTCTGGAGTGCTACTCGAGCCCCCTGCCGACTTCAGCGGCTTCCTTTCCGTAATATGCGGCCAGTCTACGCACTTTGACGAGATCCGCAAGAAGAGGCACTCCTTCTTCGTCTCGCTGACAGTCCCCAATGTCGCTACACAGCTCGACCTCATTCCTAGGGCGGTTGTGGGGTCTGACGCTGTTGAGCTGCGCGTGGACTTGCTGGAGAGCTACGAGCCAGAGTTTGTCGCTCGCCAAGTCGCTCTCCTCAGGTCGGCAGCCAAGATCCCGATTGTCTACACGGTCCGCACAGTCAGTCAAGGGGGTAGGTTTCCTGACGACGACTACAAGCTGGCTCACCAACTCTACAAAGTCGGCTTGCGGACCGGAGTCGAGTACCTCGACCTGGAGATGACGATGCCGACCGACATTCTCGAGGCCGTGACCGAGTCCAAGGGCTTCACGCGCGTCATTGCGTCGCACCACGATCCTCAGGGCACGCTCTCGTGGAGGAACGGCTCCTGGGTTCCCTTCTACAACAAGGCGCTGCAGTACGGCGACATCATCAAGCTCGTGGGCACGGCCGTCGAGGTTGGCGACAACTTTGCGCTCGTCAACTTCAAGACGAAGATGCTCGCTGCGCACGACACGCCTGTCATTGCGCTGAACATGGGTCCCGCGGGCAAACTTAGTAGGGTGCTCAACGGATTCATGACGCCAGTCTCCCACCCGGAGCTGCCCACCAAGGCAGCGCCGGGCCAGCTGTCGGCTACCGAGATCCGGCAAGCCCTGGCTCTTATCGGCGAGCTGGAGCCCAGATCCTTCTATCTCTTTGGCAAGCCCATCGGCTCGTCTCGGTCCCCGGCGCTGCATAACACTCTGTTCGCCGCCACCGGCCTACCGCACCAATACTCGCCATTCCAGACGGACAACGCGGCTGATGTCCAGGACCTCATCCGGGCCCCGCACTTTGGCGGAGCATCGGTGACGATCCCGCTCAAGCTCGACATCATGCCTTTGCTGGACGAGGTGTCTGAGGCGGCCCGGGCCATCGGTGCCGTCAACACCATCGTCCCCATCGCCGGCGGGGACAAGCCTGTCCTCCGCGGCGACAACACGGACTGGATGGGCATGGTGTTTGCGCTCCGCTCCGCGGGCCTCGTGCACGTCCGCACGGGCACCACCACCGGGGGGGCATCCAGGGGAGAAGCCGCCATGGTGGTCGGATCGGGCGGGACCACGCGCGCGGCGCTTTACGCGCTGCACTCGCTCGGCTACGCGCCCATCTACGTCGTGGCCCGCACGGCGGAAAAGGTCAAGGAGCTCGCCGAGGGGTTCCCGGCTGAGTACCAAATCCGGCAGCTCGCGACGCCCGAGGACGTCGCTGCCGCTGGGGCGGGGGGGGCCGGGGAGGTTGGGGGGAGTGCCGGCGGGCTGCCTGTCGTCGTTGTCAGCACTATTCCTGCCGACAAGCCGATTGACTCGGGCATGCGCGAGGTGCTGGTGGCTGCACTCCGCGGTGGTGGTGGTGGTGATGGTGGCGTCGGTCGGAAGCAGCAGCAGCAGCAGCAGCGGGTGCTGCTTGAGATGGCGTACATGCCGCGGCATACGCCGCTCATGCAGCTGGCTGAGGATGCTGGGTGGAAGACGATTCCCGGGTTGGAGGTGCTTGCTGCACAGGGGTGGTATCAGGTATGTTCCTCCTTTATTTTTATCTGGGGTGGTGGAGATTGGTGTGCTAATGGGAATCTTTTGCAGTTCCAACTCTGGACGGGCATCACGCCGCTGCATGCCGATGCGCGGGCTGCTGTGCTGGGTCGTGAGGCTTCGTAAGGAAGACATGTCTAGGGGCGGGATTATGGCCATGACGGAGGCTTTAATCTGGGCGTTGCTCGTGGGTAATGGCCCCTGGCTGGGACAGGTCTCGTGGGGGTGATGGGTGTTGGGGATGGATGGTGGCCGAGTTGGCTGGCTCTATGCACACACTCCACCTTGCAATGGTTCGACTGCTTCACCTCGTTTCACCTCTTCACCTACTTCACCTACTTCACCTACTTCAACAGGCTACTGGTATCGGACGCAGCATGGCTGTGGTTGTGGTTTGCAAAAAGGAAAAAGAAAAAGAATAGAATGGTAGCTTTTTCATCATGCGTGACTGGCTGCACTGGACTTCTCTGCATAACTTCTCTTACTTGCCTGGGCTGTTGTGTGGCTGTGCTGATCGCTTTGGCTGGCTCCGCTGGGTAAGATTGGGGGTTTCTGCAGACGCGCTGACTGACCCGGGGAAGAATCAAGGTTCTGACAGCCCAGGGTCTACCGGCTCTTGTTTGGACAAGGCTGCATCTGAGTCTGACTGCATGAGGTGGTGGTCACCTACCATGCCGTGACCGGGGTACGCAGGGGTGTGTAGGGGCTCGAGGGGGTACCGTACCTCTGGGCTTGAAGCTTGAAGCAGCCGTGTGGAGGTACATAAATGGGGAAAGGTATGGCTTCGGGTTGCTAATCTACGATCATGACGCTAACAGGGAGGGAACTGACAGGTCTTGCAATTGGTTGTCTGTCTATCTTGACGTCGAGAGGTACATTGCTTCCGGCTGCTGCAGGGCAAAGGCCTCTGATGTCAGTCCCGTCACTGCATCTGCATGTAGGTATCCATGGATTATCTACTGTCGGTAGAGGGGGGAGTGAGGTAACCTGGAAGGTTAGTATGCAGTACTTGGGTAGCCAGTATGTCCCTGGGCATGCACCCATGCACATACATAGGTAAAATAGGGGCGTGTAATTGGCAGGATCCTGTGTTGTACTTGTACACATGAGAGCGGTCCGCAACCGAATGCAGATCTGGTCCACACGGTGGTGACCGTGACCCATCTCCATCGCCAGATCTGCCCCATTCCTCCTTGCCTTGCTTTCTCGACTCGATTGATGATGATGAGATTGCAGAACGTGAGCCAAAGAAGACCTGTACTGTACATTCACATCGTAAACTCCATAGGGGGGAACACCCCAGCCCGGAACCAAGAAGTGAGATACTGTGGTATGCAGATGGAAGTCGAACATCCGAGATCTGCTCCCTCCGCAACGGAGTATCACCATCGAACGGATGTTTATCCCGCGATTCAGAGCTGGGTTAGATTGGATCATCCCCACACCAACCTTTCCTCCTCATCAGTGTAACGTGTGCTCTGTTGTCAGTTGTGGTAGGTCATGAGCAACAGGCATCATCATCATCACCCAGCTGTCTAAGTAAGGTACTGTGGTACTGTCTACGATTTCTTATTCAGGGTGGTGAAGTAGTTGAGGATAAAACGAAAAAAAATTCTGTGAGACAGAGGAACGGAAAACTCGATCCGTGTAACCAGGCAAGCTAGGATGGTGTCATCGGCGCGCTGCGGGCTGGGCTGAGCTGAGCTGGATGGGATGGGATGGGCTGTGACGGTGACGGTGACGGTGACTGACAGAGTGACGCTGTGCGGTATCAGATCCGATCTCCGGAACCTCACCCTTCCCACTCCATCTTTCTGTTTTTCCTTCAACCTCTTCTCATAACATTTTTTCTCACACTTTTGATGATGGTGACGGTGATGGTGATGTTAACTGGAGCAGCAGTGACGATTACAACCAAGCTCGCCAAGTAGATCTAACTTCGCTTCCTCGTCCAGCGCTGTGACGCTGGCCAAGACGACGTCACAACCTCGGGTGGTCGGGGTGTGCAGATCGTTGGGGATAGGAAGGGTCGCTGGGAAACGAGGCCAATTGGTTGGCTGCATGTTTTGTGTGCCCATCTTTTCCTGTAACACGATGCAAGTCGGTGTCACCTTGAACCTGAACATATCCTTGGAAGTATGCAGGTCTGCAATGAAGACATGTTGAGAAAAGGTACTGTGTATGCAGTGAGGCAGCCAATGTCACTGACATCTCCGAGTGAACAACTCAACACACACTGGCTTTCTTTTTCCGGAAATAGATGAGATCAGGGTGCAGGTTTCAGCGCCGATGCGCCAATTTATCATTCTACCCATCTTGATATCCCAAAGGGCAGTTATACAGTGTTAAAAATCCAGCGCGGCTACCTTTGCCAATGCTCCAGTACATGCAACCCTTCCAATCCCCAGATGCTGCCAAAAAGTGTTTGAAACAGTAATATCGCCCGCACCCTAGCTGCCCACCGAGGATTCTTTTTAATGAGTCTATATAACCCGCGCCTGTCTTTCCCAGAAGCAACAGATATGATACACCTCCCACCGGGAAAATAAGAGAGAAACCATGCCATGCGCCCAGCCATCATAGTACAATGCAGTAGTACAGTCTATCGTGCCAGAAAACAAAACCCCCATCCAGAGTCTCCCATGTCATTATGAACGCTCAGCAAGACAGATAGAAAAAACAAGGAAAAAGCCAAACCCAGCAAACGCTGTACTCCGCTTAACAATCCACCCACCAACCATCATGCCATCCATGCGCCCTGGCCGATCCACATTCGTACACTTTCTGAAGACAGAGACGAGTCCTAACAGGCCAGCCAGAAAGGCTCTAATGAGAAAAAAGATGCCGTGGAAACTTGTATGTAGTAAAATGATATAAGTGGATCAACCAATGTAACGTTTGTGAAGAATGGCAGAGCTGGCCCAACAACCCAACAGTGGTGACCAATTGGAATTGGAACTGATGATTGACTTGTTTGCGTTTGTTGCTTCGTCTGGTTGCTGGCCGGCGCTCGACAGAAGGTGCGCTGACGTCATGGGGAGACGACCCATGACGGAGCGCATGCCAAGATCGGCAGGGTCTTGTTGAATGCAACAAAGGCCCTCCTCGTCATGCATGGCGTCGTTCCATGCAGGGACCACCAGGATTGCACGGCCACCCCTTGCCATTTCTAGCATTTTCCTGCTGGGGGGGGAATGCGCCGGCGAGGTCCGGACCAATGGTGGGCTGATCGCGGGGAAGCCGTGAAAAACCGGTAGCGTCCATCCCAACCCCTCCGTCGGGGAAAAATCGATGCAGTGCGTCGGCCGACGTCATTGCGATGCAATTGATTGTGCAGACCGCAAAGACGCGCATCGAAGCCGGTCGAAAGCTCCGCCAAGCCACAATCCGGACGGGCTGCGATATTGCGACAGTGATGCGTGTCCGACGCTGGCTGTCGCTGCCCGCTACTGTAGCTGGAGAAAGCCTCTGATCCTGGACGAGTAGCCTCAAGCGCCGTGGCCCCCGCGCCTGCGCTGCTTGCCCGGAAACTCGACATCGGGATGGCAGACGCGATAATGCCGGGTGAGTGCGTCGGCCCGGCTGAATGTCTTTTCGTCGGTGCACAGATCGCACCGGACCTTTTGCTTGCGCGCATTGTGGATCGTGTCTTCGTGGCGGGTAAGGTCGTAGGGCCTGGAGAACACCGTGTTGCAGGGCTTTCCCGTGCTCGGGTTGATCCGGTCGCATCGGTGCGGCCCAGCTTGCGTGTTGAAGAGAGTCGACGCCATGCCGGGGCTTCCATCCGGCCGCCGAGGCCCGCCAAGACCGTGCGCCTGCCGGTGGCCTTCTCTCTTGTGCTTTTGCAGTAGCGCTGGCGTTTCGAACCTCATGGTGCAGCCGTGGTACGTGCACGTGTAAGTTCCGCCGTGAGCACTCGTGTCGGCCGGCCGCTGGGGAGTGCCGCTGTGTACCGACTCGGTTGCCGTCGTCTCGGCGGACCCCAATCTCGTCGTGGCTGCCGAGCCGTTGCTCATCGAGGGCACTGCGCTATGCGGCCTCGGCTGAGCGACAAACGGATACTGTTGCGGCACTTGCATCGCCGTCGACATAGACGAGTACAGGTTGTTCAGCGCGTTGGTATCCATGGGGAGCCCGCCGAACAGCTGCTGACTCTGGGCGGCAGCCGACTTGTTGACGGCATCGGCGTTAAACCCGTTCCCGTCTTGCTGAGGAAAGAGCGGAAAGTTAGCGTCACCTTCGGGTTCGCGGTATTCGAGCATGGCGTCCTTGGGCGAGATGGTCTGTGGCGTCGACGTATCCGCTACCGACCGTGCCATTTGCCGGTGCATCATCTCCCGATCCCGCATGGCCTGGTTCTGCTCCCTGATGCGCTGTTGCGCCCCGAAGCCCATCCGAGCCTGTCCCGTTGACGACGGGGTCTCGAGCCCGATGGCGGGAAGCAATGGGGATCCCCGCCGCAACGGTGACCGATCTCGGGAAGTCGGCGAAACAGGCGAGTTCGTCGCCGACAGATGCTGTGGGTTGTTGGATGCCTGGAGATACTGGTTCAGCTGGTTGGCAGCCTGGAGCCGCTGATTGAAGAGGTCGCTGGTGGGCGACATGGACGGATGACCGCCTGATGACGACGACGTGATGGCAAAGTTGGGGTTGTACAGCTCGTCCGTGTAGGCGTCGGTCATGGTGCGGTCGAGCTTGGGAACCGAGGGCATGGCTGCGTCGTCCAGAGATGGTGAGCAGGGTGGGCTAACAAGATAGTCGAGCGCGTCAAATCGGATCTCACCAGTGTTGCGCTTCCGGTCCTCCTCAGGCTCCCCTGCTGGCGTGGCAGGTGAGTCAGATGCTATCGAGCTCGCCACCGATACGGGCTGCGACCTTGCCGGCCCAATGGGGCGCTCCGAAGGCGCTAGTAGGCCTCGCTCGTGCCTGCGCCTCGGTACGGTATACGGGTATCCCGAAATTCCGTTTCCGCTGCCGCCGCCGCTGGTTGTCCCGTAACCTGCTGGAAGCGTGGTGTAGAAGCTGTCGTGTGTCACGCCGGGGAATGGCTTTGGCGCGAGCTGGTAGTTGTGCAGGTCTTCGGCGCCGCCAAAGCTGTGAAAGCTGTCGCCGACCGAGTCGTTCACGGCGATCTGGGGGTTCGCGAGGTTGTGCGAGTAAGGCGATGCTGGCCCGTTGGATCCCATTGACGACCGAGAGGAGTCCCGGTGGTGCGAGAAGCGGCCGACGGACCGAGGCGTCAGCTGGCCGTTTGGCATCCACGCTTCCGTTTGCATCGTGGCCGGGTTCGCAAAGGGCGCAGATGACTCCAAGGCGGCCTGGCCGCTTTGTCGCTGGCGGTGGAACAAAGACGGCTCGTCGGTAGTCGGCGTAGGTATGCTGTCAAAGGCGGACAAAGGCGAGGAGGCGGCGCTGGAGTACTGCGACAGCAACGAGTGCGTCGAGACTGGGGACGAAGGATCGCTGTTGTAATGGAAATTACCGGCAGGGTTGAGGTCGACCTCGAAATCGAAATCACGGTCCAGATCGCTGAACTCAAAATGCGGCGCTGTCTGCTGTGGTATGTTGAGAAAGGCGTATGGGAGGTCTTGTCGGTCATGGGGCTGTTGGTAGAGAGACTGCCGGCTTTGGTTTTGTGTCATGTTGTAGGTCTGGGAGTCGATGGGAGGGTGAAGGTGGGTGGCAAAAAAGTAGACGACGTTGGTGTCCTAGCCCGATTACCTTTATATCCCTGGCAGACTGGCAATTACCCTGCAGTACCAGCTGCTTGACTAATGCTTAAGCAGTGACTCGAGAGACGACCCTGGAAATGATGACATCGAGAACGAACGCCGTGCCCGCGGATTCGCTAAGTCTACACCCTGCAGCCAAGACCTTGTGCATGGGTGCCCGCAGATGCGGCGGGCGATGCAGTTTGCAGGGCCAGGTCAGTCGACCGATCATGGTACGGAGGTACTTCAGCGGCTATTTGTACCGTGCTTTTAGCGGGACACAGCCTGACGGCTCGGGGACTCGGGGTTGCCTTGGCTTTGTCAGTGACACGAATTCCTGCCGATCCACCTAGCATCTTCTCGCTGTCATTTGCAATGCCTGTGTACTCTACAATAGTAACAGCAGTACCTTGTTTTCTGGAATAGGCTGAAGATGCCACTAGCTCGCCTGGCTTGTCTTCTCTCTTCTTCTTCAAGACTTGTACAAGAACATTGAATACGAGATGTTGGTGGTGTGCAATCACGAGCTGGAAGTATCAGCCCGGGAGAATGCAATCGAGCCGAAGCTGGACGTGCCGTGATAATGATCTGGATGCTTGGCCTGGCAGTTGCGAAGGTGCTAGACCTCCTTACCCCGAAGCAAACTCTTGATGATTGGTCGAGTAAGTACCTTTCTTGCCGTGCTGCCGCTGAAAAGTCTGCACTGCAGTCCGTTTTGAGCTGTGTAAGGTACCATCCATACCGCGATCGAGGCCGCTGAAATGCACGTCTGCACAGCCACCCGGCATTTCCCACCAAATGGTTCCCGGCGCTCTGGGTCCAATCCGAAATCGGCATCTGCCCAAGGGTGGTTTGCAGGTACAATACGGAGTACTGACGACGCAAATCGGGCCCGGTAAGCCATCTCAGCTGTTGTGGACGAAATACTTTAGGCTGCCGCTTCCTGTCCGGTTTTCAGCGGCATTACCTGGTATTGTACAATACCACTGTACGGATACAGGTATGTGGGAACTCAACGTCTGGATCCACACCACTCAGCGTGTCACTACCAGCTACATATTGATGCCTACGTCAAAGCCAGTGTGGCTGTTCACAGAGAAGCTGCTCGGCGACCTGATGGAAGACGGCTGAAGCGTACGTACGCTCTGCTGTCGATTTTGGGCAAAAGCCCGCCGATTCCGGTATTCTGGCGTCGAACAACGGGGCTGTGGCGCCACACAAAAAGTGGGGCGTGTGGCTTGTGACGTCGTCAGTCACCTTAGGTAAGCCGCACTGGAGACTTCTATTCGTGCTTGCCCCTTTGAGAAGCCATCTTCTTCTACGAAAGTCCGTCCCTCTTTCGATTTCGAATACGTCAGCTGCCCCCGTTCGGTTGGGACAACGAGCTTGAGCCATGGTCCTGTGTTTTCTGCATGGGCATGGCATAAGACCCGTGGACACGCTGCCGTACACTGGTCTCGTGATGGGACTTGTCACATGACCCTGGCAGCTGATTCGAACCCAACCGATACAGCCGAGTATAACCTCCAGGCATCGAGCGGCTTGATTAGGCTTTGGGACTCGGCATATTTCGACTCGGTCCCGGCTCCCGCTCATTGAAATGAGTCAGAGAAAGACAAAGCATTCGGGCCTGGCCCTCGATTTGTACGTAGGCTGTTGCTGGCATGGAGCGAGTGCGCTGCAGTCTGCAACGACGTCGGATTTATCGATGGGCACTTTCGGGGATGCGGGCTTGGCAAGGGCCACTCCCACTTCTCCTCTGCCCGTCACCCCCGGAACAAAGCTCCTACAGTCGAAGCTGGTAAAATTAGTTTCCCGAAACCGATTCTACTATGTTTCCAATCGCTTCTCCCTTTCACTGTAGATTCTTCCACAGTAGCGCTTGTTGACTCGGTGTGCTCGACTCAGTAATCCCCAGGTCTTACACAGCATGCCGGGGGTCCCGGTCGGGTTCGCGAATCCGAGTGTGGGGATAGCGGCATGATCGACGCCGACCCGCAACCGGACCGGGGTCTACAACAAACCTCCTCTCTTCATCATCATGACTACAGCGTACCGTAACACACTGCACCCAACCGATGAATCGCAGTGACACACAGCGACAGGTTCATTTTGGTTGCCAAGTTAGTCACTGCTGCTGCCTCGCCAAAGTGCTAAATGGTTGCCAACATACATTTGCTCCGTCTTTCGCAGGGAATAGGTACCCAACCGATGACCACTACCCAAAACCTAACAATCATGGCGAAAAGGAGCTGGCCCAGCTGTATCACTCAACGTGGCATGTTCAACGGAAGGCCGGCACCGACCGATGTCAAGCTGTCCCTGCGCGCAACGTGGTACATACAACAGCTCGGTGTATGTCCAGTTCTCGCCAATCTTGCACAAGTACGCAACCCTCCGTGACAGCACAGCGAGGCGAGGTAGGTACAGTAGTCAACATTCAGATCCGATGCACCACCGAAACTCCACGTGTCGTGTGCATCTACAACAACGGACATACCGCGTGTCCCACATGGCTGCAGGAGACCTCAGCCTGCAACGAACCTCGGGTGCAACATTCTGGAAGCCGGCCGCGTGCATCGCAGTTTTTCGCAAACCCAAGATCTCCCTAGCTCTCGCTTGTCGGCACGTTGTCGTCCAGATCGCACCCCAAGTCAGCACCAATCAGGGCACGAAGTAGAGCCAAGCCCTGGCTGTGCCGCCACATCTGCGCTGCCAGATGCCAGCCAATGAAGAGGCCAGAGGCCGCCCTCCCCGTGGATGGGTAAAAAAGTTGCAGATCGGGTTTTTCAATCCGGTGTGGCTTGTCTGCTTGTCGGCGCCCCCGGGTCATGGTCCCAGCCTGCTGGGACGACCGTTGGCTCGCTCGTTCGCTGCGCGAGGACGCACCGCAACAGCCTCCGGTTTCCTCAGGTCGGTAGGGATTTACAGATGCCGATCTTTGCGATTTCGACAGTTAGCTTGAGGGAGCTTGACTTCCTTCGCCTCCCTCTTACCGACCTGAAACAGACAGCTTGGGGAAGCTTCCAAGGTTGTTGGGGGAGGAGCCGGGTCACAGGAGGTGGAGAGGTGGAGCAGCACTTTCCATTCCATCCTTGTCTTGTAACAACATCCGAGGAGACATCAATCCAGCGTTGTCGTTGACTCGAGAAATCCCATATGAGGGAACCAAAGCATGGAACGGTCAATAACCAACAGGACACGCCCTGCTGGCTTGCGAACTTGGTATCTGTCTACTGCAGTACGGCAGTGCAGTATGCAGCCATCTTTCGGCGTCTCGCGATTTCGCTCAATTCTCGGGCTCCTTCAACTGTCATTGGTTTGTGCCGGCATGTCCAGGAAAAAAAAAAACACACCTCGGACTAGCCATGCAATAGAGGTGTTTCGTGCAATGGATATCACACTGTGAGAGGCTTCACGCAGGGTATTTTTTTCCCCTCGTTTCTCTCGCCAAAAGCGATGATGAAAATTCTTCATCTGTCCGTTCCATCCGATCTCTGCTCCCTGCCACCAGTTCGAGTTTTCTTTGGTGTTGCACAACAGCACGCTAACGATGCACGACATATGGCTGTCAGAAAGAACTGCCAGCTCGCTAATGCCAAAGAGGACAAGGAAGACGGGTCCTCGGAGAGGAGCGAGGGTCCGGCCGATCTCGGTGGGGCTTCGGAAGTCGCCGGGGTTGCATTTTGGCAGCCAAAAAGAGCGCAGGGTTCCTGGGACCTGCCTGGGCAAGGGCGTCGGAATCGGGCTCGGCCCCGGGTGCAGCACTTCATGAGGGCCTGGAAGTTGTTGACCGACAAGCCAAACCAACAGCTGATAGTGTCGCTCCCCTGACTTGCTCCGATGCACAATCCTACCCAAGACATGGCATGGCGTAACTGTTCTAGAATGCCCAAGCGACTCGCGCATCTCGGTGTCTCGAATACGAAAATCACTCGGAGCTGGTTGGTCAAGCCGCCTCTGTCGCTTGGGATTTTTTGATTGATGATTGATGATGGCCTCGCATTCATCATCAATCCCGAGGTCGGATTTCGCGCACCCTCCTGCAACCGAACCTTGAAGCGGGCATGCACTTGCATCTCGCGCCGAGCGCTACCTACCTATTCGGAGTACGGAGGAGGTATTATTGATCATTACCTGGTAGAATGCACTCGAGACCTGACCGCTCAGATGCCTACACATAGTTTCAGATCTCATTGAATGCTGATCTACGGATACAGGTACGAAAACACCACGTTATTACGGGGAACGGGCGAAGCACGGAGTTAGCAATGAACCTGCGCCGACTCGGACCACCTGTGAGAAGACAATCACGAGACACCACGTCCCTTCAAGCCCGAAATAAGTACTCTTCTCACAAACATGAGATTACTGACAGTGTGATTTGTTCTGTAAAAGCTGTTCGTGCACCTCACGACACCTTCAATCAATAACTCGACCTTCGTAAGCCTAGAACACTCGACAGTCGACACCGCAAGGGACCCAGGACCATGCTCCGGAGATAATAATCCCACGCTCTCATCCATCAACCACCGAGACCAACCAACCCCATGTCCCATCACCCCCGGGGGCGCCGCGCCGCGCGCGCCCCCATCCACCAGTCGGCCCTACCCGCATGGCCCAGGGGTGCTTTACAGGGGGGACTCCAGCATCTTTCTTTTTGCACTCGCAGCCGACAGAAGCACATGGCACCCTGGCCAGAACCTCCCGACAGCATGGGACCACCCAGACCCCTGAGAGGCGCATATGTGAAAAACGCATGCCTGCGGCGTAGAAAACATTCCATGGATGGATTGGATACCGGCACACGCCGCTGTTTTTGCGCAAAGCACACAATGGGGTCCGAAAGGACACACGTCCTCGAGACACCCCTCCCCAAATTGAAATCTCTCACCCAATGTCAACCCCTATCGCTGCCTAGTCTAACAGCTTTCACAAATGTAACGTTGTGTACTTTTTTCTTTTTGTGCAGGACAGCTTCTCCGGAGCCGGCCGAGGCCAGGACAATCACACACACACATGGGCGGATCCCAGCTGGGGATTTCTTTCAGCCCCAGACCAACAAGCTCCAGCTCCAGCTGGTTCCCACACGGAGGGAGGGGAGGTCGAGAATGGCCCGGCCGGGCGGCCGGGCGGCCGGATGGAACGCTGCGGCTTTCATAGATAGACATGGGCCAGGCCAGCTCCCCACACAACCCAACCCGGATTGCTTGACCGAACCGGGCGGCCCGAGGTTCAGGTCTGGTCTGGTTGTTAGATTTTCCCTCTCCTGCTGCAATACTGTGTAGTAGATCACAGGTTGGCGTCGCAAAAGAGCGCCGGAACAGGCTAAGGGAAGGGGGGTAACGGGGATTGAACAGTAGGGAATGGCAGATCATGCATCCATCGCCCACTACACAAGACCAGCGCATGCAAGAGTATCATCAAAGGTATTTTTGAACCACCCCCCTCCCCACCCATCGACATACCTCCCTTTTCGCTCTCCTTTACCAATGCCATGGCTAAACACCGCAACCACACTCCCAACGCGCTCTGACTCCTCCAAAATGCCGCCACCGCCCGCTTGAAATCCAAAATTCCATCCTGTGCGTCTCTATCCAAATTGGTCTGGGATGATACTGACAACGAGGGCGGGCATGTAAGATATGTCATGGCCGAGAGACAGGGGACCCCAAATTGAGACCCAAGATCTCCACCGGCCAGACAATGGGCCGCATTCTTCCATCTCCGACACCACCTCTCAAACTCCAACCACACCACCAGCAGACAGTATCGGGAGCTTCTCTGATCAAACCACACACACCCCAATATGACACGGGCCGTGCTCCATTCCCAACACCCACCTAAACTAAATCTCGTCCATCAAATAATGATGAGCTATGCATCCAGAGGAAAATCTCGTCAGCAACAACACACCTGAAGTATCAAGTCTCGATCCAGTCTTTGCATAGAATGAACAATCTCGAGACAAAAAACAAAGAACCAAAAAAAAAAATCTCACCTCAATCAACTTCTCCGTCAACGCAAAGCACGCCCGGTCCTGCTGCTGCTCATGGGCGAGGTTGTTAAACGAGCAGCTGCGCCAGAGGCCCGCGAACCCCATGCCCTCGAGCAGCTCGTCCAGCACGGCCGCCGAGCTGTCGAGCGAGCTCGCGAACCGGGGGTTGGACGTGAGCGTCTGCAGCAGCGCGTGCGCCGCCTCGAGCGTCGCCGACGACTGCGAGTGCTGGAGTATGTCGTCGAGGAGGGAGATGATGGGTGCGCATCTGCAGAACAACAAAACCGCGAAAACGCGGTGGATTTGTTAGCCATTATGAAAACGTAGGGGTAGTTGTAGTAAATCACCAAAAAAACCGGGATGAACCGAGAGGGGAGGAGGAGGACATACAAATGCATCACGACCCCCGGCCGGGCCAACGCAATCCGATTGAGCCACTGCAGACTGCGGTTCTGCACCGCGTCCTCGAGGTACTGGAAGTCGACCAGCTCGATGGCCGTGTTGAGCAGTAGATCCTTGTCCTTGAGCAGCGACAGGTCCTGCTCCGCCCGCAGGCTGGCCGGGTCGAGCAGCGCCGTGGCGCTGACGTTGATGCCCGCCGCCCAGAGGTGCTCGCGCAGCTCGTCGGCCGTCGTGGTGCGCGCTAGGATGAGCGCCATGTAGGGCGACACGATGAGCTCGCCAATGTTCCTCTCGGCAGAGGCGGCCCTACCACTACCACCACCACCACCACCACCCCCTGCGTTGCTGCTCCTGCCGCTGGGCGTGAGCGTCATCTCCAAAAAGGTAGACAGCACCCGCAGCGCCGTCGTCTTGGTCACGCTGTCCGTCAGCCCCCGCACCAGGCACGCGCAGGCCGCGTAGTGGAAGTTCTCGCTGTTGAAGTGGATCCCATAGGCCTCGTCAAGCGGGCCCGCCGCGTCGTCGAGCTGCGTCCGGCCCTGGAGCAGGTAGAACACCATCTTGGCCCCGCCGTGCAGGTCCGTGGTGGTGCTGATGTTGGTCATGACCGCCTCGAGGAAGAGCGCCGTGTAGTTGAACAGGTTGGACGGCACCAGCCGCAGCAGCGAGATGGCGAGCCAAAACAGCTGCAGGCCGTACCGCGACGCCGACGGCAGCTTGGCCATCATCTTGGAGAGCGACGTGACGATGGCCACAAGCATGTCGCTGTTGCTGTCCTCGCCGAACCGGCCCACGCTGCTGCGGAGCGCGACGAGGACCTGATACAGCAGGTCGTCGTCCACCTCCTCCCGTGCGAGGCATCCCATGACCGTGAAGGCGCGCGGCTGGATGGCCGGGTTGTTCTGGAAAGCCGTGCTGGCCACGAGACTCATCCACCGCGAGCGCCAGGAATTCGCGACATCGACCGAGGGCGCGGCGACCGCGCACGTTTCAAACAGAATCGTAGCCAGGTTCTCCGTCGCGGCGAGGGTAGGCCCGGCCTCCTGGTTGGTCGATATCGACGCGCCGTCGCGCATGAACGTCGCCGAGTTGACAAAGATGTCATTCTTCGAGTCCGACAGCGTCTCCAGCGTTGCCCTGAGCTTGTTAAGCTTGATCTCGTCAAGGGCAAACGAGGTGCACGCCGAGTGCAGCGTGTTGACCAACAACCGGTGGACCGCGACCCTGACCTCGGGCATGCCCGTGTTGGCGAGCATCGTGACGAGGTGGAAGATCTCCGGCAGGTACATCTGCGCCTGCACGCCGCTGTTAAACGACAGCGCCACGCAGAACTGCAGTATCACGCAGAGCTCGTCCCACACCGCGTTCTCGGGCAGATACTTTGTCGGCCGCAGCGACGACCGGTTCAAGACCTTTCGCAGGCGCGCGATCACCTTCCCCCTCAGAGTGATCGTGCCGATTGCGTTGGCAAGCGCCGTCAGCGTCTCCGTCTGGTCGTCCTCGAACCCATGGCTCAGCGCAGCCTTGATGATCTCCTCGAAGAGTATATCCAGCAGCACCTCGTCCCTGGAGATGACAGGCCACACCGACTGCTCCAGCGCAAAGGTCAGCGTCGGGTCCTGCAGCGCGATGTCGATCAGCTTCCTGAACAGGGCTGCAATCTTCTCCCTTCCCTTGTCACTATCCGCCTCGCCCGGCAGCAGCGACGTTCGCAGGCCGGGTATCCACGGGGCCATGTAGGCCAAGCTCAGGGGTTTCTGCTCGTCCAGGAAGCTATCCCACCCGACGAAGAACTCGTTCAGAAAATCGGCCGTCAGCTGCGGTTCCGTCCGCGCCAGGCTCTCGCTGATCTTGATGATGAACCGCGACGGCTCCAGCGGGACGGATACGTCCCTCGAGCTCAGGAGCTTGGAGGCGGCCGTGAACTTGAACGCCTTGCACAGCGCGCTGAGCAGGTTGTACGACGACAGTCTGAGCACGGGGTCCGGCGTGGCGAGGTTGGTGAGAGCCAGATTCAGCAGCGTGCCCGGTACATCCTGTGGCCGGATCAACCGCTCAAACGGCTTGGCCGCCCTCATGTCCTTGGCGTATTTCGCCTTGGCAACGCGAATGGCCTGCAGGACATCGCCCTTCTTAGGGCTGGTGAAGTACATGACAATCCTGCCATTATCGGCCCTCAGGCCAAACGCCGAGTCATCCTCTGTCTGGATGGAAGTAGGCGCCTCGTCCACGTCGCTCAGCCGGAAGATGTCGTTGACTGTGGTGCTCAAGTGGGACCCGGGTATCTCCTGCTTCTTGGTAGTCGTGACCTGGACAAACTGGCTGCCGACCTTGATGACGACGTCGATCTTGCCTTTGGACTTCGACAGCCTGGTGATAGGCTGGAAGACGTACCGAGTGTCGGTCACCACGCTGATTGTCTCTTTCGGGAGATGCAGCTGGCTGAGGTGGAAGTGCGCCTGCAGGTCTTGCAGACTGCCAATGAGATGGTACACAACGTTGGTCGGGCTAAACACGCTGGTTTCACTCTTGGCCGAAACCCTGACGATGCGTCGGAAGCACTTCTTGGACGCCGTGTTCATGTTGTAAATGTAGATCCGGGTGAGCTGTCGAGACAGTTCCGTGGGCGTAAGCAGCTCCAGTTTCTGGAAGAACTCGTCCTTGGGCTCGTTCTGCCCGTTGTAGCATGTGGCGTCGATGAGGAGGCCAAACGGGCGATGCCATAGCCGGCTGGCAATCTTCAGGTAACAGTATATCAACGTGTCGTAGTCAATTGACTCGCCGTCGATGTTGCGGAGGATAATGCAGATGATGGACAGGCCATCCTTGCTCTCCCCGCCGTCGTACACGGCGCGGGCTGTGAGGAAGGACTCGGTGCTGCGGAAAGCATTGCGGAGCATGAAGTCCTGGAATCTCGAGTACGACGGCGGACTGTTGGCCGAGATTTGCGGCCGATTCCACGTCACTGCCATCGGCGGAGGCCCCAGGTTCATGATAAGGTTCCTCAGGGGTTCGAGCACCGGGGACCTGCTCCTCGTCGACTCGGCCGGCGAGCGGACCAGGTCCCTCCTCTCTTTGGAGACCAACCGCTGACGAACGTGGTCCCAGTGTTCGTACAGAAACCTGTGAAGGGCCACACAAGAGCCAAAGTCGAACGACTCACTGATGGTGTTCTCGAGTTTCTCTGGCGGAACCTGTATCGCCGGTTAGTCAAAAAGTACGGTGCCAGCCACAACCAACCATTGTCGAACATACCGAGATCTCTCGTAAAAACGTTGTGACCTTGTAGATATTGTTGGTCAGGAAGTCAACCAGGGGAAACATGTATGGCTCCTTGGCCCCGAACAGGACGTTGTTCGCCAGGTTCTGGATGACCTTGGCAATGAGGAGCAGGCCACGACGCATCTCCTTTGAAGGCGGCGTCGAGACAAGACCTTCAACCTCGGGCGCGACAATGGCCGGGCAGAAGAAGCGCAGGAAGATGAAGGCGCCGACAGCCGTGTACTTTGCATCTGGAAACCTCTCCACGGCCGCTGACGAGATCTGGGCAAATGTTAGCCACAGCTCTGAAACGCAAGGCAGAACGCAGCCGTGTACACTTACAATACTGCAGATCTGGCGAAACGACGCCGGGATCTTGGATACCGAGCCACAGATATTCTCAATGAAGACCTTGGCTACTATCTGCAGGTGCTCCACGTTGGTCTCCAGCTCCTCCGGCGAGCTGACCCTCGTAGGGTCCAACTCAAGACTCAGCTCCTTAGATGTCATCATGAGCCTATCAACGATATTCTGCAGCGTGTCCTTGAGGTAGCCGGTGCCCTTCCATTTGGCGTAGATGGACAACATCTTGGTGGCCACACACGTCCTCCGGAGAAGCTCCGACTCGTTTTCTGCGGAGATGGTCAGCGAGAAAGCGCTCCCAAGGACTGTTACTACTACCAGATATTACGCACCTGTCTCGTTGATCTCCTGCTTGATCAACGCCTCAAGCAGCACAAAGCTCAGCCCCCTCGCCTCAAAGATGTTCAACAACGAAATGGTGAGCTCGTCGACCTCATGGCTGGGGCAGACAGCGCTCATGGCGGCCGCCAAACTCGGGTCGCTGATGAGAAGCTGCGAGGCCACGTTAGCCAACCATCTCTTTCGCACAAAAGTCCGAATGCGCAAACTGCTATACTGAGAGCGAAAAAAAAGCCTTACCTCCAACAGCGCATCATACTTCTCGTTGACGGCCGCGTCACTCAAGTTGTTAAACTCGGTTCCCTGCACCAGAATATTATACAACACCCGGACAAAGGCAGTCCTGATATCGGGATTGTCATGGTAGCCAATGCTTAGCGAGTGCTTGAGCCCCACATCAATATTGGCGCTGAGCAGGTTGGACAGTATGGTAATCGTCAGATCCGACGTCGACGCTTCCTGCGTAGCCGCTGCGCCACTGCCTGTCGATCCAAAGTGGTGATGGCCATGATAGCCGTGATGATGCTGGTGCTCACCCAGCCGCCCCATCTCAGGCCCGTTGAGATCCATGTTGAGGAGGGACAGAAAGCGGTTGAAGTACTGGTGAAATAACTTGGCTTTGAGCTCGCTCATGCCGGCGTCTGTCTGACCGTCACTGGGCTGCAGGGGCAACCGGAATGTGACCGTCGAGAGCGAGCGGAGGCAGGCTTTGTCAAGGTCTCTCTGGACGCGCGTCATCTCGTCTTGTCGGCTCGCAGCGTGGGGGGAGGAATCGTCAGGGTTGGAACGCGGCCGGGCAATCCAGCTAAAGATGTACTGAAGCAGCTGGTTCCGGATGCGCACGTCGTCGCGCAGGTTGAGCTGCTCCTTGCGCTTGGTGACAGCCTCGACAAGCTGGCAAATCTTGATCTTGACGCGGAGGCTGTTGGCCGTGTCGGAGACGCCGTCGAGAAACTTGGCGAAGTTGAGGCAAAGAGCGCCAAGATGCAGGCTCGATGCAGCGCCGAGATCCGACGGGGTGTCGAGTCGCTCAACGAGAGCCTTCAGGAGTGAAGACGACTGCTCGGCAAAGATGATTTCGTTCTCCTGGCCCTTGACGCTTGGCTCCAGCGCGCCAGTGAAAAGCACATCGAGCTCCGTCTCGAGCGCCTTGAACAGGGGCTGGAAGAGCGACGGCGGCACCTCGCTAGACAAGACGTCTCTCATGGTCTCGCGGACACGGACATTGGCGCAAGCCAGCAGTTGGATGCTCAGCCTGAGAAATCGCGCCAGGAGGGGCTCCTCGTGGCTCCCTGACGACAGGCGGTCGATCCATTTCAGCCCGCTGATAGCAGGCTCCTCCAGGTTAGCAGCCTGCTCGGCTGTACAAATACCTCCCAGGGAGGCGAGGAAGCCCGAATAGTTGCGCCACTCGGCAACCATCCTCTCTGTGACGCCTTCGCCGCCGCCCGCCTGAGAGATGTCCTTGGAGAGGTGCAGCCAATTCTCAAAGACTAGCTCCCAGGCGTCGAGTATACCGGGGCTGGGGTACTGCATGCGCCTCAACAGTGCCCTGATCCTCTTCTGGAACGCCACCAAGCCTGTGAATCTGAAGTCACGGGACGAGATCTCACCGAAGATTTCGCCATTACGAAGGAGGGTCAGAGAAGTCTTTGCCGCTGCCGGAGCATTGTCGATGAGGCGGCATTCCTCAAGGAGGGTGCCGATGCAGGACGTTACCATCGGGCAGGCTTCAATCTCTGCCGAGCAGAGTGAGACAAGGAAGATGGTTTCCAGCTTGGAGGACGCAGCAGTGCGCTCGGGGATGTCGTCGGACGTTTGACCGAGTTCCTTTCATTGACATTAGTTGTGGATCGTCGCGTTCCAGGGGTCAGCTTCACACGCACCGGGATCGACATCAGGAGGAGCACCCTCGACTCGAGGTACGAATTGATAGACCTGAGCGCATCCGCGGAGCAGGGCAGCCTAAGTTTGTCACAAACCGAGAGAAGAATAAGGGACCTGCTCGCGTCAGTCGCAGTTACCACTTCTCCTACGAACCCAGGGAAAACCACAGAAAAACGTACGTGAGGCGCCAAAACCTCGTTTTGAACGCCTTCGAAGCCAGCCCGTTGGAAGCCCTCAGCGTCGAAAGAAATGGCTCCTGATCCTTAGTGAACAAGCGCCTAGCAACGCCCGTGGCCAGACGCCGGACTGTCTCGTCAGCGGAAACGACGCATGAGACAAGGGCAGAGAGATGCTCCTCGTAAAAGCGGTCGCGATCGGCGCGGTCCCTAGGCGGGCCTTCAAAGAGGGTCATGGGCGAGGCGTCGAGAAAGTTGAGAATGTTACAAATCATGCTGGTCGTGGAGGCGCTCTCGGCCGCCTTGCGCTGGGCCGTCTGGTCTTCGATGTATCCCTCGGCCAGGAGGTTGGACATGGTCTTGGGGGCGTGTCAGTCGATTGCCACGCCTGATGCACCCAGATGACAGTTGGGGTCTTACCTGAAGTTGCCCCTGGACAAAAGCACTGGTCGTTGTGAACAGGGTCTGATACCTGTGACTATTTTCCAACCGCGCAAAGTGAGCACATGCCTGGACGATGGCAATCTTGAAACTTTGCGGGGCAGAGGACGAAAGGCAAGTCACGGCGAGCGACTCGACCGAGTGCTCAAAGCTGAGATGGGTCAGCGACACAAACGCGGCCGTCATGATATCCTGCTCGAAGATGACGACGCCTTCCGCGCCCGGGGCAAACCGCCTAAAGACGGCGTCGCGGACCTCGTCCTGCACGTCCATGGCGTAACTCATCAGGGCCGAGTCGCTCTCGGCATCAAAGTGCCTCGCCACTCGCAGAAGCAGCACATGGCAGTAGGCGGCCTGTTCATTGCGATTCCGGAGCGCCTTCCTCAGGCCGTCCAGGAACTGCACCTTCTTGGCTATGCCAGTCGCCTTGGAGTCGCGCAAGTTGCTGGCAACCTCGAACACGTCGGGCTGCAGAAAGAGCAGCGTCATCTGCATCGGATACAGCAGCGCCTTTCGCCTCCCGGTGTCCCCGATGGTCAAGGTCATGTCGAAAAGCGTATCGGGCCCGGTCTCGCGGCGCTTCGGGGTGTGCATCGAGTGCATCTGGACGAACTCGGCCGGGTATCGGTCTAGCCAGCGGGTGATGATCTGGGGCATGACGATGGCGATGGTGTTTTGGAACGACTTGCGAAAGTGCAGAAAGCTGGAGCAGAACTCTTGGACGACGAGACTCAGTTTCTGGCTGTCGACCCAGAAGAAGGAGACGAGGCGCAGCATGACGAGCGCGGCGCGCTCCTCCTCGGCGGCGGCGGCGTTTGTGATGGGGTTGCCCTGCCCCGGCAAGTTCTTGCGGGCCGTGTACATGACGTTGCGGAAGATGTCGAAGGTGGCGGACCATGTCGAAACGGTCATGTACTCGACGATGAGCTTGATGTTGCCCTCGATGGCGCCGGCATGGGCTTGGAGGAGATTCTCGGTCTCCGGGGGCTGGCCCGAGGAGGAAGAGACCGGCGTTCGTGTGGGCTCTTCAGAGGCGGGGGTCGTCGCTATGTGTGTGGCGGACGAGTCGTCCAGTATGGCGTTGGCCGGGAGAGCGTAGCCATCTGGGATGGGCTCGAACAGCACCTTGATGACCTCGAATACGCGGTTGAGCTGCACATTGGCGAGTGGCTCAGGAGGGGGCAAGGCGGCTCGCTGCGATGGGGACAGGGGCGCGTCGGACTGGCCGCCGAGCCCATTTCTACGGTACCAGTTGCTGGCACAGCAGTCGGCGATAAGTTCGAGAACGTAGAGCTCGGAGAGCAGCACATGGGGCGGGTGGGAAAGGACGTCTTTGTGAGTGCGCCTGAGGTCCTCGAGCAGAGCAAGGAGGGCATCGAGAAGGTGGCCAATGGAGGAAGCGCTGATCTTGACGAGGGTGGCGCGCGTGATGTTGAGAATGTCGTCTTGGGAGAGTTCCTGGGTCGGCGTGCCGGTGCGGTGGGGGAGCTGTCGATGCTATCGTCAGCGGCCAGGACAAGCACGGCGCAGGGGGAGCAAGGAAAGACGGCGCACTCTCGTAGTCAGCCTGTCCACCAGACACGCCACCAGACTCGGATCGCCATTCATTGTGCCTTGACGTGTGCAGGACTGGACCGGCGCCTTCTCATGGTTGGGATTGATGTTTTTGTGTATATTGTTCTATTTTCGATTTCGACGGACAATGTCGGCGAAGCACTGCGGACCTGAGCCAGGGCTACCTTGGGGCCAGATAATTAATGTATGTCTCCAACGGCAAGTGTTGATGCAGTGCACCGAGAGCCGGTCCTGCGGCAGCCGTCGTCGGTCGAGGAGGATCGATCGGCCTGGCGTTGGGGATTGGGATTGGGATTGGGATGAGGTTGATGAAATGGGGACGGGACCGAGCGGGAACGGCACGGGCTTCTTTCTCTCTCCAGCAACTTGTTCCATTTGCTCGCCGGATTGAGGCTTGCGGCAAGGCGGGGGAAGGAAGGAACGCGCCAAACCAGGAGCGGGGACCCCGACGCCGTGGACCCTCGATCTCGACTGGAGAACCTGGGAAAGGCGGTGGCCCCTACCCGATTTGACGACTTTTGATTGTCCTGTACGGAGTAACTACTGTTTAACTTTTCGGTAGAGATCTCTCTCAAACGCTAAATTGACCCGCAGAAGCTCAGTCTGACGAATCGGAGAAGCCACGCGGGGACCGAAACCACCGGGCGCACACATTGTCTGGACCCCTGTGGTTCCTGCATCCACTCGAGTTCCGTGGGGGGGCAATGGGCTTGCCTGGGTCAACTCCACATTCAATCAGAATGCCCTCTGTTCATCTCTTTGGAAGGGTGGAAGACTAAATATAAGATAGTTCAGTTCTCGACACACCAGTCTTGTTTGTGAGAACCAAACATGCACCCTACGTATGCAACCGGATGTCTGGTGGAGATGGACTTGTGGTTGCAAAGTTGGCGAGACCCATCTACCTACCCAGAACCGACCAGCCTTGACAAAAAGAGAACATTTTACCGACATTTTCCCCGTTCCCTAGAAGCATCAAACCACCACCGTGAGCTGTCCATATACAAGTACAAGACAACAATCCTCCATAACTGGCCCAACCAACACCGGTACTTGTACAGTACAGTAGAGTCCCAACCCACTACTGCCTATACCCCCTCGAGTCGCGATAATTCCTGTTATCGCTGCCGTACCGATTGTCATGACGCCGATCCTGACCCTGGCCCTGACCCTGGCCCGGAGGCGGGCGGTACTGTTGCCCCTGATACCCACCACCACGGTGACCCCCTCCTCCCTGGTAACCTCCCCGCTGCGGCGGCGGCCCGGGGACGTAGCGATCGTTGCGGTAGCTCTGGCCACCGCCATATCCCTGGTTGCCATACCCCTGGCCGCCGTAGCCACCGCCCGCGAGGTGAGCCGCGGGCGGCGGCGGCGGCGGCACCCCAATGCCGAAGCCGGCCACGCCGGGCGGCGGAGGATACCCGGGCGGCGGGGCGTACTGTTGTTGATGGCCGCCGTATCCACTACCGTATCCGCCGCCAGCGCCGTACCCGTTGCTGTAGCCGCGGTCCTGTTGCTGGTATCCGCCGCCGCCGCGTCCGCCGCCACCATGAGGCGGGCCGGCCGCGTAGTTCATCCTGCCCCCGCGCCCGCCGCCATTGTAGTTGTTTCTCAAGGGCACACCGCCGTAGCTCCTTCCGGACCGCTGTGCCTTGTTCCGGACCATGTCGATGTCGGACCTGTCAAGCGCAGGCCTGGGCATCTTGACGCCGCGAAGGAGCATCGACTTGTGCGTGTGAGAGCTGCCCGGCATCTCGTAGTGCACACTGGTCTGTTTGTTAGCAAGAAATGTTGCTTTAAAACGAATAAATAATAGCTTACCTGAGTGACCGGTCGTAGTCGACGTCCGGCATGGTACTTCTCGAGAGTGGGTACACGAGCGATCCGTGGGGAACATAGCCCTCGATCTTCTCGACTTCGCCCGAGAGTCCGTCGCTCTTTTTGGGGTCCAGCTTGAATTTGAGCGTTCCCTGCTTCTTGGAGTAGAAATGACACGTGATATCCTCGTAGAGACTCGCATGGGCGTCCGAGATGATCATGACGTCGTGACCCGGCGCGTTGCGTGCTTGGTCGTCGGAATTCAAGAGGTGCGCTTTCGTCTCCATGGCGGCCAGCAGACGCGGCATCTCAATGAAGGGCAGAAGAGCAACGCCCTGCCAGGCCATCTTCTTACCGTTCAGATCGATCTCGAAGTCCTCGGGATAGAAGTCAATGATCGGGCTCTCCTCGTTGGTCATGAGATCATGGAAGACGTCCGGAATGGCATGGCGAGAAGCCGCCGGAAGCACGCTCATCAGCTGCTCAAACGGGCGGGATATCCTGCCCTTCTCAAAGTTGATGGTCATCTTGCCCAGATCAACAAAGTCGGCCGCAAAGGGGGCGTAGTGATAGGGGTAAAACCACTCCCATGACGGGCAGCCCTGGAAATAATACATCAGCACCCAGGCGAGGCCCTCGACGTACGCCCGGGCAACCTTGTGCCGGAAGGCAATGTCTTTGGCGTCCACCTTGAACTTTTGCTCATAGTAGCGGTCGGCGTAGCCCTCTTCCCAGAGCCTGACCGTGTCGACCGGGCCTTCGTCGCTCGAGGCAACGGGCGTCTCGGCATCTGATGGCGCATCCGGTGTGCTGTTGGCGTCCTCCTCCATGAGCTCCGCCTTGCGTTTCCCGGGGGCCGACGGGGGCGTTTCGGTAGCCTTGTCTTGGTCCTTGGCCTCGTCGCCCTCGGGCTTGGCCTCGTCGCCCTCGGGCTTGGCCTCGTCGCCCTCGGGCTTGTCTTTGGCTTGTGCCATCAAGCCCTGGATCTGGCTCTTGAGCACACTAGCAGCGCTCTTGTTGGCCACGTTGGCCCGGTTCATCACCATATCGTGTGTGATGACGGGCTTGGGGATACTCGCGACCGGGAACAAATTCATGCCCGGGGGCGGCCCGTTCGCCTCGGGCGCGCCCTTGCGCGACTTGCCATTGAGCGGGGAGTCCTGAGCTCCGCCTCCGCCTCGGCCATTACCTTGCTGGTTGTTGAGCTTGCGCCTCTTGAAACCAGCCTCGCGCCGATCTTCGGTTTCCTTCCTTCTCCTGAAGATGGAATCTTCCTGCTTGGCGAGGCCGCTGAGGATGTACTGGGCGCGGTCGAGATCCACATGGCCGTCTTTGGTCACATAACCACCCATGACAGGGAGGTTGTCCTTCCAAATGGCCATCAGCGTGTCGATGCCGTTCTCTCTGATTTCGAGAGCGGGCAGGTGAGGCAGGAAATCATTTCCAACGAAGAAGCACATGAAAACCCAGTCGTCGATGGCGCGCTCAAGATCCCAGCGAAAGGGGAGATTGGGAACGTTCAGCTCAACGGCAAGGTACTCACGCAGGATGGAAACATGGAGCCAGATGAAGGGCTTCAGAGTCAGAGCCTTGTCCTTCTCGCCAAACTCGCCCGTCTTCTCCTTTGCCTCACCTTTGCAGTTCCTCTCGTCGTGGCCCGTCTGGCCGCAGAGTTTGCACATGCGGGCCTTGCCTTGCTGGAAAAACACGTCTTCACGGAGAACGCGGAAATGCGGCTCATGTGTGGCAAGACCAAGCATGATGAGATCGGCGTCTAGGCCGTAGATGACGTGGCGCGTGTTGGGGTCATGCTCGGGCGAGTTGCGCTGCGAGCGGACGAATTCCATGATCTTGTGCTCGCCCTCACCGGGGACAGTGGCATCGGAGATGATGACCTTCATCTTGGCCCATGCGGGGTCCGTGTTGAGCTTGTACGAGCACCAATAGCGCAAACTCGCGGCGAGGATGTCCATGAATGGGGTGCCCGGGGTGATGGAGTTGGAATCGAAGGCTTTCTTGACTACGGCCTCAACGGGCTCCTCCTTGGCGGTGCTACCCTTTTCCTTCTTCAGCATCTTGAGCAGCTGCTGCTTGTCCTCCTCCTTGTCCTTCGCCTCTTGGGCGGCACGGAATCGACGGGATCGCTGCTGGTTCATTTTGGCTCGGGGGGCAACACCGTCTATGACGCATTAGCACGGGGTCCTGGCTGGCGCGGGCTTCGGGGGACACCGTACCGACAGCAATCATGAGCAGCTTTCTGGGACGGACCATGTTGACGACACGGTCGGTGTACTTGAAGATCTCAATCATCATCTCCTCCTCGTCCTTGGGCGCCGGCTTGTCCTCGGGATGTGAACAGGGATGGACAATGCCGTTCATGTCGAGGTATAGATTGTCAAATTCCTCGCCATTTGGGTTGGGCCGTGTCGCGTCGACCGGCACGACGGTGCCATCTTCCAGCTCTAGAGGCTTGTCTTCGACGACGGGAGATATGATCTTGGGGTATTTGGTGGAGAGCCACCTGAAGGCAGCCGGAATACCCATGGTGAGAGCACCCTGGCGATGGTCGCAAGTAGATGCCGAAGTGCACGAATTGGTCGGGAAAGGGTCGACGGTCGCGAACTAGTCGGGGCGCGGTATCGCAAAGAGCGGCTCTTGGTGTAGGGGTCAGTGAAAGCGGCCCTATGTTTGCGCACATGCGTCGCTCGGTTGAAATTGCAGCCGTCGAAGAGGCGGAGCGACCGAGACTTGCATCGACCGAGACAAAGAGGCAGAGTTGTGAAGCAAAGGCCCGATCAAGCTTTTTTGCCGTCGCAGCAAACAGCAAACAACACGAGCCTTCGTGTCTCGAGTGCGGGAGTCGACCTGGGATGGCCGGGATGGTCGGTTGTTGCAAAGAATAGAAATTGAGATGCGCGACGGAGGCTGCGCGTCTCGTGGTGAAGAATTTCGGCCCATGCGCACAGTGGGGCTGCGCCCAGGCAGGACAGAAATATGTAAGCAACGGAAATATTACGATTTGAGATGTGTTAACTTTCAAGCCCCGCTTTTTACTTTGCGAAACCCCAACCCGCATCGTGTCCCTTGCTGCTGCAATTGCGAGCTTCCAGCAGCCAATTCGCTCGGTACAATACAGTGAGTTGTGCACTCGCCCAGCTCCGTCGTTGGACTTCCGCACGTCGCCCACGATCGATGCATCACTGGCGACTGCGTCCTTGCGCAACCTAAACCTCTTCTTGGAGTCAGGAAGGGACGGTATCGCCATTTTCCGCTCTGAGACGAGCAAACCTGCCCCTTGCGAACCCCCGACACGACGACCCGATTCTCGACCGACCTCCCGTCCCCAAGACAACCCTCGCTTTGGCATACGAGTAGAAGCCACGAAAGGACCTAAGACCCCCGACTACCTCCCTGTCCCGCCCCCCGTTTGCAAGATAGAGCCGATGCTCCTCCATGGCAGCAGCTAGTAACGCCCGGCATCCGCCTTACCCACCATGTTCTCGACCATCACCGCCGCGCCGGCCAAGCAGTCGGTGAGCGAGACCATCCCCGTGCTCAGCGGCCGCCTGAGTACCGCGACCCTCCTCGAAGACCGCCGTGCTGCCATCCTCGGCCTGCGCAGCTTCGCCAAGCAGTACCCGGCCTCGGTTGCCTCGGGCGCCCTGCGCAGCCTGATCGGGAGTCTCAGCCGCGACGGGGAGGATGTGGACACGGTCAAGGTGGCGCTGGAGACGCTGCTGATGCTCTTCAGCCCAGACCCGGACAGCCCGGAGGCATCCGAGGAGATCGCGCTGTGGGTGGCCGACGAGTTCACGCAGCGGCACGAGAACATCGCTCTGTTGCTGGGGTTTCTGGGGAAGGACAGGTCCGACTTTTACTCGCGGCTCTACTCGCTGCAGCTGCTGTCGGCCATCTTGTCCGCGCGGACGGAAAGGACAGAGGAATGCATAGTCAACACAAACGACGGCATGTCCCGCCTGGTTGCGGTGCTCGAGGACCCCAGGGAGGCGGTCCGCGACGAGGCGATTGGCCTGCTCACGGATCTCACGCCGACGTCTCATGTGCTCCAGAACCTGGTCACGCTCGAAAAGGGTTTTGCGCCGCTGTTTGAGATAATCGCCAACGAGGGCGGTTTGGCGGGCGGCGCGAGGGTGGTGGAGGACTGTCTGATTCTGCTGGCCAACTTGCTCCGGCTCAACCCTCTGAACCAGACTATGTTTCGGGACATGGGGCACGTTGCAGAGCTCAGCCGCCTCCTACGAGGCGCTTATAGTGAAGGCGAGGATGGTTTGGAGGTCGCCCAGTGGGTGGAAGTCCAGCGCAGCAGGAACGTGTACGCAATACTTGCCGTCATCCGGCTGCTCCTTGTGCCTGGTGCAGCGGGGACACAGCTCAACCAGGATGCGTTTGTGGGCGACCTGGTATCCGGCGGACGTGTCCGTGTACGAGGAGGGCCGGTCCTAGAGAACACGCTGCAGATCGCATTCTCCCACGCTGCCGAGCTCCCCATCAAGTCAGAAGCCCTCCTCGCATGCGCAGATATGATTAGAGGAAACGCCGCGGTCCAAGCGAGGTTCGCCGGCTTTCAAGTTCCATCGCCACTTGCCGACCCCGTCGCCAAAGGGCCAGGCGCTCAGACGAATGGCTTTCCCAAAGTTTACATCATCGACGGCCTGTTGGACCTCATCCTGGCGGTCAGTTCGCTGCCAGCCTTCGACCTGCGCATGGCTGCGTGCACGTGCCTCAAGGCCTACTTCTACAAGCACGCCGAGATCCGGATGCACTTCCTCGACCACGCTGTCCGAACACACAAGGCACATGCCGATGACCTTACCAACGCTCTCACCATCCTCCTCCAGCCTAGCCCAGACGCGGTCACGGCAGATCCCTACAGGCACTGGTTTGCCGCCGTGATCATGCTCCACCTCGTGCATGACAACCCCGAGACAAAAGCGCTGGCCATGAGCGTGACGGAAGGCGACGAAGCCAGCGGCGAAGAGGTTGTCACGAGCATCCAGACCATGACGGCGCACCTCCTGAGCAGCGTCGCAAAGTCGGACGATCCACGCGTCAGCATCGGCTATTTGATGCTGTTGCTGTGCTGGCTCTTTGAGGACCTCGAGGGTGTCAACGACTTCCTGGGCGAGTTCACCAACCTCCAAGGGCTGATCCAGGCGGCCATCGAGAACCCCAACGGGGATGTCATGGTGCAAGGCCTGAGCGCCATGCTCGCAGGCGTCGTCTACGAGTTCTCCACCAAGGACTCGCCCGTTCCCCGCGCTAAGGTCCGCGAGATGATCATGTCGCGCATGGGCCGTGACCGCTACGTAGACAAGCTGTCTCGGCTACGCTCCCACCCGCTGATGAGGGACCACGAGGTGCTCCCGCAGAAACTAGAAGGCGGGCCAGACCAGAAACTCCCCGACGTCTACCTGGACGACACCTTTGTCGACTCCTTCAAAGACAACTACAGCCGCATCCTCCGCGCCATCGACCGCGACCCGGACTCGGAGACGTCCGTCATCACCAACGGCGAGCAAAAGGGCGTCTCCCGCCAGCTCGTCGACAGCCTACGCGCCGAGGTGAGAGACAAGACGCTGGCCCTCCAAGAAGCCCATTCGCAAACCGCCTCCCTCGCCGAGCAGCTCGCTCAGGAACAAGCGTCCCACCGCAAGGCAAGAGACGTCTTGTCAGTCGACCTCAGTCGCGCAAGCGACCTGGCCGAGGCGCTGCGCCAGCAGCTCGCCGCCCGGGACGGCGCCGCGGCCTCGGCCGAAGCCGCCACGGCGAACCTCGCCCGCCAGCTCGCGCACGAGCAGCAGGAGCACCAGCGCGCCCGTGCCGAGCTCGGCCGCCTCCGGACGGCCTACGACGCGCTGCAGCGCGCGCACGCGCAGGAGCTCGCCGCCGCCCAGGCCAAGCTGCGCGCCCGCGAGGAGGAGCTGCTGCGGCAGGCGGACGCGGCGCGCAGGGCCGCCGAGCATGAGGCCGAGCGCGCCCGCCGCCGGGTCGAGGCCGAGAGGGCGGACCTGAAGGCCACCGTCAGCCGGCTCGAGGTGGATCTGATGAAGGCGAGCAAGGCCCGGGCGGCGGCGGAGGGGCGGGCCGGGGAGTTGGAGGGGCTTGTTGGGGCTGCGGAGGAGAGGCTTGGGGAGGTGGACAGGCGGTTGAGGGGTAGGGAGGAGGAGGTGAGGAGGGTTGATGAGAAGGTTAAAGAGGTGGAGGAGAGGGCTGCGAAGGCGGAAGAGGAGGCGGAGCAGGTTAGGGTGGCTGCGGAGAAGACGCTGAGGGAGCTGGAGGAGGCGAGGCACGCGGGGGAGGAGAAGGAGAAGGAGCGGAAGAGTGTGCAGAGTGAGTTGGATGATCTGCTGGAGGTGTTTGGGGATCTGGAGGAGAAGGTTACCAAATACAAGGTGAGTCTTGTTGTGGTTCGGGTGAAGATGTGTTGTTGTTGCGGCGCTAACGGTTGGTGTAGGAGCGGCTCAAGGCGCTGGGGCAGGAGGTCTCTGACGGGGAAGATGAAGACGGGGACGAAGATGAGGAAGAAGACGAAGGTGATGACAAATAGGAAACTGTTTAGGGATTTTACATCCGTGGACCTGGGCATGGACTGGTATTCAAAAGCAGGCGAGGCTCAAATGATGTGTATGCATTTTCAGCGGGGATATATACATACAACGAACCCGACCGGTCCAGGGCTTTTGGTCTA
>MU863635.1:69042-137569 GCA_033575675.1 Parathielavia hyrcaniae
CCCCCCCTTGCGTTTTGACCCATCCGATTCTCAACAATGAGAGCCATGTCTTGTACAACTTGTGAAGTACATACATACCTATCCATACACAAAAACGCCGCTACCCATGCAACATGAAGGAGATGATACCAAGCAAGCAAGCAAGCAGCGCACCGCCCTAGGAGCCCGAAGTCAAAAAGCTACCGACCGCCCCCAGCAATCCCCAACCCCAACTCTAAAACCCGAAGTTATCCAACAACGAGCTCGAATCCGGCTCCTCAAACACCGTCGGCGGCGCCTGCGGTGGCTTGGGCAGGTGCCCGCCCGACTTCATCTCAGCCGGTACATGTTGCTGCTGGTGCTGCTGGTGCTGCGGTACCGCGCCCGCAGACAGCACAGGCATGTCGGCCACAACCAGCGACCCCCTCCTCTTGAGCAGTCGAAGCGGGTCAATCTCGCCGCCCAGCCCGGCCGCGATGCCCGAGACGCCGGCAGGCTGGAGAAACTCCCAGTTCCGAACTATTTACCCATCCGTCCATCGTCGTCAGCCCACCAGTTCAGCAGAAAGCAAGGAGGGACAAATCAAGGTATTAAAAAAAAGACGTACCCAGATCCAGCCCCAGCAAGTCACACCCCATGCGATCGTACAGCCTCGCATTATGCAGCACAAACTCCCACTCCACCTTGGGCGTGACCTTGCTCGCCCCGCGCAGCGTCTGCAGCGTCGTTTGCCGCAGCTGGCTGTACAGGATGATCAGAGCCGGGTCGTCCGTCAGGAACAGCCTCGACTTGAGATCGGGCGAGCCCGGCGTTTCCAGCAGCGTGTACACGGGCGTCTATGTTTTTTGCAGGCATACGGGTCAGCCAAGCCTCGACTCCAACGGTAACAAGCCGTCGTGTTTTCATGTCGTAATCGGTCAGTAGCATCGACACTTGTCGTACTGTTGTCATCTACGCTTGCGGCGGCGGTGATGGGGTGCTACTCACAACCAGAGCGCGCAGTGCCATGTCCCTGCGGTGGAGCATCCAGAACGCCCACGAGGCGAGCCACCGGTTCCCCTCCTGCGCCGCGATGCCGAGCACCTCTTCCTCGAGAAGGCGCCGGAGGACGGGGCCCGTGTCGCCTTCGTAGACTCGCGCCACGGCGATGGCCAGCTGCAGGTCTTTGAGCTGGTTGAGGCAGACGTTGACTGCGTCGTGCAGGTGGTCGGCGAGGAGGAAAAACGCCGCCGCGTATTCTGCTGCCCATCAGCAAAACAAATTCACCACAAACAGGAGAGTATGCCAGAAAAAAAAAAGCCTTACCAAACCGTCTCTTGCTCATCAGGGCGTACGCGTTCTTGAGCGCCGCCGTCCGCCACTTGGGGTCCTCAAAGTTGTTCGCCAAAAACCGCAGCGTAGCACCCTGCTCCCTGTTCCAAGTCGCCATGCGCCACAGGCCCTGCAGCACCGTCTTCTTCTTGAGCGCCAAGTAGAACAAGCTGCAGTCGATCGGGTTCTTGAGCTCGTTCTTTGTGTATTCGTTGCGCGCAACCACCTCAAACTGTGCTTTCTGCTCTCTCGTCAGCCCCCTCCCTTTTTTATTCTTTCGACACAGCCAGTCAGTCGAACTGAAAAAAAACACTCACCACGGCCGCGTTATCCGCCAGCCACATAAAGATGCCACTCTCCCTCGCATTCTCCCACAGCATCCGCCCGTGGCACTGCTTGACCACAAAGTCCACCAGCACGTCCTGGCTGGTCGAGTGGTAAGCCCAGTTGATCTCGCGCCAGCCCATGTGGATCTCGCTGGTCCTGCCTTTGCGCAGCGCGTGCTGCCGGAAGAAGAGCATGAAGCGCGCCCCGTTCTCGTCGAGCGAGCGCCGCTGCTTCTCGACCAGGCCGACGCACTCGACAATGTCCACCAGCTGGATCTGCTCGTGGCCCGACAGCTGCGGGATCCCGACGCGCGTGAGCCGCTCGTTGATCGCCGCCGCGACCTCCTCGGAGAAGGCCTCGTCCCCTTGGTCGTACGACATGCGTCGCGAGAGATACTGGCCGGGATCCTTCGCCCTCGACGTCTTGGTCGTCTGCCAAACTGTCAGCAAGCTCGCTCACCCACCCACCCCTTACGGAACGGAGAATGCATGGGCGAAAAAACCCACATGATCAGCCTCATAAAAGTCAGCAAGATCCAAACCCAGATAGTCATCCACCACGTCGTCCTCAACCCAGAACGTCATCGTCTTGTGCAGTGCCATCAGGATCGCGTGCACCAAGCCAATCTTCCCAGCCAGGATACACTGGCTCAGGAACTGGGGATGAAACACGGGCAACGGCCCGTTCAGCCTCTGGACCACATCAAACAGATCCCAGTGCCGCTCCCCGCCCTTCCGCTGGGGCAGCCGCAGGCTCGTGACCAGCGAGCTGCCGGCGTCGAACAGGCGGTCCTGCACAAACAGCTGGTTCCCCGCGCCGATGACGAGGTGCCCATCGCCCAGCCAGACCGAGTCGCCGATCGGGTGGGGCGTCAGCTCTCGGATGGAGATGTCGCGGATCGGCGCCCAGGCGGGGCCCTGGTTGAGGTAGTCAAAGCGCATCTGCGACAGCAGCAGCACGCGGTGCGGGAACCCGACGGCCAGGATCGACTGGCTGTCAGGCGTCGAGGTCCAGTCCAGGTCGCGAATCGTGTGGCCGTCCTCAAACTCCTGGTTGTACTCGAGGCGCGCGCCGCGAATGTCCCAGATGGTGAGGGCCGACCGGCCCGCGTTGACGAGCGCCGCCTTCTTGCTCGTGCTGCCGCTGACGAGCGCCGGGTCGCACACGCCCGTCTCCATGGAGCTCGTCGACAGCCACTCGACGACGCCCTCGTGGCCGCCGTGCCCGACCCGGGCCGTCCAGAACTCGACGCGGCCCGAGTGCGTGTACGAGATGGCGACGTCGCGGGCAAAGACGTCGAGGAAGCCCGAGACGTGCGGCGTGGTGCCCGCTGGATCGACCGGCAGGACGTAGGCGAGGTCGCCAGCGTCTTCGAGGGTGAACTTGGCAAACTCGCGGATCGAGGGCTGATGGTTGTTGGTGCCGTTGGTGGTGACGGGGTTGGATGTCTCAGGGCGCGGGTAGAAGGGAAACTTGACTTCCCAGACCATCCCCTGCTTTTCAGACGTGATGGTCGCGATGTGGGCTGTCGTGTAGTCCTCGACTTTGGGCCGCGGAAGAATCAACAAACAAAGCGGCTTCCCAGGCACGTCGTATCTGCTCTCAACCAGAATCCGTGGGTCCGACTGCCGGCAGTCCCACAACGATATGCTCTCATGTCGTAGGAAGACGGCAAACCGGCCTTTCCTGAGAAGACACATCCTGTGTATGTGCCCTTGTGGCGGGATGACGGCCTGGCGCGAGAGCCCCGTCCGCCTGGCATCCAGCTCATGCTTCCATATGACGCTCTGCCCCTGCTCTGTCCGCGACACGATGGCCCTCCCGCTGAAGTTGCGCACGATCTTCCGTATGGGGGCCGAATGGCCGGTCCACAGACCCGTCATGCTCAGGCGGGACCTCTTTGGAGACGGGTCAAACAAGGCAGCAACATTGCTGCGGTAGACCTCAATCCTGCCGTCATGAAAGTGCAGCAAAACGTGCAAGTTCCCTCCCGAATGACAGTAGCTGTAGGCCTCGACATGTGGTATCTCGGCCATCGGAAAACCCCTGACGAAGTCCAGCTCCGAGGACGTCACATGGGCCACGTTGAAGATGTTGGACTTTCTCGTCCTGCAACCAATGTTCTCGAGTGCCCACGCCGACATGCGCCCTCGCCCGTCGAGAACGACGCAGATCTCCGGGGACCGGTTAGCAACCGTGATGAGATGTTCCAGCGCAGCCGCATCTTCCTTGGACTTGGCGCCCTCCTGGACGGCCTTCTCCGTCGCGGCCGTAAGATCCCCGCCGTGCATGACAAACGCCCAACGCAGCGTGCCCGCTGGCCCTAGCCCCCGGCCCTGAATAGCGTCCCCCAGATCGAGCGTGCCCCAAAGCTGCAGGTGCTGGTGCCCGTAGCTGTCCGACCCCACCCACACGCGCAGCACGTTATCCGCGCAGAAGGTATACAGCGCGTTCTCGATGGTCTGGTCGACGTGGTGCGGCCGCCGCCACTGGATCCCCGTCACGGGCTGCGGATGCCTCAAGTAGAGGAAATCGAACCGGACATCCCCGGTGCCGTAGCTCAGCCTGCGCCACACCTTGACCAGCCTGTCGTGCGCTCCCACCGAGGCGATATACGCCGAGTCGTACGACAGACTGGCCAGCCGGACCGGGTTGGCGAGCCGTTTCCGCCACGAACGTTCCGGGCTCGGGAGGCTGGCCGAGGTTTGGTACAGCTCCAGGCTAGAATGCGCGACCAGCAGTTCCTCGGATGCGCCCCAGGACAGGGATATCGCTGGCCTGTTCTCATCCTGCTCCTCTTCCACCTCTTCTCTGTCCCACACAGCAATAGTCGACTGCAGCGCCCACTGCAGCGCGCCTACCTCTTGCCCCGCCCCAAGCGGCCGATACACCCTCACGACATGCCTTGTGCCGACGGCAATCCTGCCCGACGCCTCGTCCAGCGCGACAGCCTGCAGGGGCTCCGGGTCGTCGTCGTAGACCGTCTGGAGGAGCTTGTCGGGGTCGCCCAGGATGGCGAGGGCATTGCCGGTGATGTAGGCCTGTGAACCCAGACGAGTCAGTCAGCGCGATGAATTGGGGCGGAGTGCCTGCTGGGAGGGAAGAGAGAGTGACAGCGCGCGCGCGAGAGAGAGAGAGAGAAACAACCCACGGTAATCCGCTTGTTCTCCCAGCAGCCCGTCGCCAGGGCCTGCAGCCGCGACTCGGGCTTGCCGGGCAGGACAGCTCGCATCCTCTTCTGGACAGATTATCGGTAGGGCGCGTCCTGCAGTGACATCTCGGGTTTCTCTGGATTTCGAACCGCGAATGACGGGTGACTCGCGCGGGCTGTCAATCGCAGTTGTTTAAAGTGGGTGCCCGGGTGCAGGTTGGGAGCTCGCGTTGGATGGGAGGGGCCCAGTGGATTGTTTTAGGTCCGAATAGCGCAGTGTGCCGCATCCTGATGTGCCGCGCTGCGCGCCCGGATGCTCAGCTGATGACGTGGGGGGTTATCACCGAAAGCCTTGGCACCGATCAAAGGTGCCCTACCTGAGCCTACCTCACGAATACACAGTTGCTGACTTGACCCGACCCGGACTCGTTTTAGTTCCATCTTTGGAGGGAGAAAATTTACCTAAAAGTAATGCAGGAGACCCCCAAGAGAAGACACTGTTCAGTGCGTGGTCTGTAACATGCGACGCTCGAGCTACCCCAGCGCTCACGTCCAAGAGGGGGAGTCTCAAGGTTCAAAGACCAGAACAGCCATGTATCGTATGTATGTACGCAAAACCAAGGATAAGTCCTCCTGTAACCCGCCTCCTATCTACCCAACCCATAACGCGCAGTAATAGATCCCATTGTTCCCTACATTTCCCAGCCAAAGTCCACAAAATGCGAGCCCAACTCCTTGTATACCAACCAGCCCACTCACCCAACCAAACACCCCAAAGATGAAGACCAGACCAAACAACAAAGAGAGCCTCACAGCCTAACACCCGCCCCAATCCCCCGTCCCACATACCAAACCGTCTCGGTCCACCTCCCAAGCCGAACCCCCACCACAGCCCTCGCATCCAGTTTCATCCGCCCACCGAGCGCCTCCCTCAGCTTCCCATACCCGACCGAGTCGAGCGACCACTCCACCGGCAGCTTGGGCGTCTGCGACACCCCCGGCGGCACCGCCAGCGGCAAGTCATACTCGATCCTGCCGATCGGCTCCGTGTGGTTGTACAGTGCCGTGGCGTTGACCCGGTCGATAAACAGCGTCTCGTGCAGCAGCGGCGAGACCAGCGTGAAGGTCGCCGTGGAAGAGAGCACGTGGAAGGTCGCGTCGCGGATGAAGCGTGCTCCGTCTTGGTCATCGTCGTCGTCGTCGGCTGAGGGGAGTCTGAGCCGCGGGGCCGGGAGGGTAAAGTTGAATCGGGACAGCGCCCTGCCGAGGAGCGGGAGCGACGGGATCGTGCCCGTGTGAGTGCGGATCGTGACGGTCGTGTTGTAGCCCGATAGATACTCGGACAGCAGATCGCGGCCGCGCCGGAGGCCTTTGTCCCCGCCCATGGATGGATTCCATGTCGCCGATACTGGCAGGTTTGTGTTGTTTCCTGGTTTGACGTCGACGTTCCGTGCGAATGCCTCGCCAATTGTCGTTCCGTTGCTCTCGACGTGTATGCTGACGAAAGGGATGTGTGCCGAGTACGGAGTGGGGTTGGTGATGTTCACTAAAGCCTGTAGCGAGATAGAAGTGCGAGACGTGTCGGTGATTTCGACGTTTCCAACCTTGGGTGAGGCAGAACCCAAGAGGTCCTTTCCAAGAGCTACGGTAGAGCCGCACTGTCAGTTTGCCCAGTCAAGCCGATACGGCGACGGAAGAGCAGAGCAGCGAACCGGGGTGACTGACGAGACGATCAAAAAGGAGACGGACGTTTTACTGGTATCTTCCCCTCGGTGGGGACGCCTTTCACCACGAGCTCGCCAAGTACCGTTTGAACTTTGAGGTCGACAAGAGCCTTGACGCTCAGCATGACCTCGCTGCCGCCGAACAGGAGCGCCTGGATGACATCTGTCAAAACATCCGTGTCGGTCACGTTGAGCGGCGCGTCGTTGAGACGAGACTGTATCTTCAGCGTGGCCTCGCTGTGCTCCTTCGCAGGAGTCTGCGTCGAATTCGCCTGCTGCCATTCACTCAGGTTGAGCTCTCCAAGCTTGTGGCCCTTGTAAAAGACGTCGGCATCGGCGCGGATCTTGGAGACATTGAGTGAGAAGTTCATGTCGGACGGCAGCCCGGCGACAACCACGATGGTCCCGGATACCCTTGGGTTCGACTCGGGGTCGTCAGGTTCGGCTGCTGGGTCCGGCATCCTGAAGTGGACATCCGTCAACGAGAAACTCCGAATCAAGTCATCGAACGAGCGCCCTGGGAACGGCACAGGGACCGTGATGCTGGACAAGATTTCTGCAAGCCAATCCGGCGTTTCGCCAGCCGGGTGTTTTTGGCCTCGAACGAATAGGATTGCCGGTTTGCCATCGAGGTACTTTCGGAAGAGCATATCCAAGGGCGACGAGTCAGAATTGGGGCAGAGCCGGGTGAGCGAATCAGGCAACTTCTTTATGAGGCCATGGACGTCGACAGCAACTTCTGCATGTGGCCGCACTGCTACGCGGCTGGTTGTGGCATCGGCGACGAGGATAGACGGTCCCGCTGGACTGCATCCAGGAATGAGGATCTCGAAGCCAAGCTCAGGGACATCGAGCGACACCGGATACCGGTTAAAGGACTCGATGGTGACTTGGGCCACCACCGCATTGCTCTCGCCCGGGACGGGCGTCTCGTCGAAATTCAATCTTGTGATGTTGTACTCGGGCATGCGAGGCAACTTGCTGCCTGCACAGATCATCAGCAGCGGTTCAAATAGGAGACAGGTTGACCATCAGGGTATGCTGGGTTGATTAAAAGAAGGACTTCTCTCCGAAGTACAAGGACGCGAACGAACGATAGAGATATTGACCTTCAAACGTGAGAGACTCGGCAACCGAGTGTGTGCCAAGTGGTATGATCCCCGCCCTAAAATGGACGTCGGCTTGCCCACGGACCCGAACACTGTCCAACTTCCCATCCAGCCACTCGTTCGCAATCATCCGAATGCCCTCGGCGTCGCCGGGGGTAAGATCCGCCACGAAATCTATGGCGTTGTTGTGTCCGTCCGCGATCTTGACCTTCAATGGGGGAACAGCGGCAGTCCCGAGCAACACGTTGTTGTACTCGGGTAGGAACACATTGATCCTGGTCTCCTCCGTCCCAAGCTCCCCCACCAGCCATGTGGCGGCTTTGCCAACTCGCCTGACATGTTCGTTCGCCACGCGCTGTGACTCGAGATGGAAATTGGCTTGTATCCTCGCGCGCACGCCGTTGGATGTGATGGAAACAAGGGAAAGGTTCGTGGGCTCAAGGACAATCGCCTTTTTCGCATATTCCTCGACGGCGTCCGGAACAATGAAGGCCAGGATCATAATGGCGAGCGCGAAGGAGGACAGGACAACGACGGCAATGACGGATGGCCATCGTATCGGCTTCCTCGCGGACTTGGTCGGGGCCGGATCTGGAGCACGAGAAGCGATAGACGCCAAATCGCAATTGTCGGCGTCGTCCCGATCGCCATCGTAGCGAGGTGTCGCTGTTGAGCCGGTCAAGAGCGGTGTCGACTCGTACGGGTCCTCGGATTCTCGAACATCCAGGATTTTGCTGCTGCCAGCGGCAGAGAGGAGAGGCGACCTCTCTGAGTCGGACATGTCGTAAATATGCTGGCAATCGATGTCGATGGGAGGAGGATGGGGAGCGAAGGGAAAGTCGTCTGCTGGAGATGATGCAATCGACTGCAAAAGCCCCTAGGACATGGCGGGTGCGCAGTTCGCGGATACCATCAATCAATTAATATGTCTGAAGAAGAACCACGATAAAGAGAAGATCACCAAAGCGAGCGCTGCATAAGACGTGGATGATTGTTGATGGCTTTCAGGTTGGGAGGTACTGTATGCAAGCGGAAGTTGATGAATCAACAGAGGCGCGACGGGCATGGTTGGAACCACAGGGCCCCTGTCGCTGAGCACATCCATGGATGGCTCCCATTGGCTGAAAACGCCCAGGACAGTCGGATCGGACCTCCGAGTCCCGGCCATGTGCAAACCCCAGAGTGGGGAAACCAAGGCCCAATTGATCAATCCGAATTTGTCACTCTCACTTCACCTGCCAAATCCCAGCAAAGCCAGAACAGCAACCTGGAACTCGACCATCAACGACTGCCGGTTCAAGTCAATTGCGATTTCGGTGTCTCGGTTCGAAAGCCAGTGATAGGCATTGGCAATTCCTGTGCGTAGGAGTGCACTGTTTATCCAAGTCTCAAAAGTGAATATATGACTTTGAATCAAACCTGTATTGAGCCGTTGGGAACCAAGGCGCTAACTGACAAGGAAACCTCGTTAACTTGCAGATCGACCAAGTCGTCAGGGTGTGGGAATTTTTGCAGCTTCTGTTGACTCACTCGGTTCCGTGGCTACAAAATACTAACCATCAAGACCCTGCCTATCGTGAAATTCGATCTCCGACTTTCTTCGACTCTCACCTGAGAAGGCCAGAACCGAGCACAAATCAAACAACTTGAGCTACCTAAGTAGTTAGGTAGCTGGGAGTACTTGCCTTAGACGACCTCCCCGACTTAGCCAGCAGTGGTTTTCTCACGGCTTCTACCGCTATGTCTCGTACTGCTTTCCGCACCATCAAATCCGCCATGGCTCATCTCCAGACCCGCTCCATCTCCAGCACCGCTGGGCCCAGGCATCTGCTGTCCATCAGTGACCTTAGCCCCGCCGAGTTCGCCAAGCTCGTCCTCAATGCCTCGTCACACAAGGCCGCCGTCAACGCCGCCAACGCCGCCGGCGAGCAGCCTCCGAAACCGCTGCACGGCGCCCTGACGGGCAAGACGGTAGCCATGATGTTCAACAAGCGCAGCACCAGGACCCGCGTCTCAACCGAAGCAGCCGTGCAGTTGATGGGCGGCCACCCCATGTTCCTGGGCAAGGACGACATCCAGCTGGGCGTACGGACCCACTTCCCAACTTCCCACTTCCCACCCATCTCGTCCTCCGTTCACTAACCCGAACCTCTCCCAGGTAAACGAATCCCTCCGCGACACCTCGGTGGTGATCTCGTCCATGACCTCGTGCATGGTCGCCCGCGTGGGCGCACACCAGGAAGTCGTCGACCTGGCGGCGCACTCGTCCGTGCCCGTCATCAACGCGCTGTCGAGCGACTTCCACCCGCTGCAGACCATCGCCGACTTCCAGACCATCCACGAGAGCTTTTGCCCCCCCTCCTCCTCCTCTTCCGACGGGTCGAGCAGCAGCAGCCTGGGGCTGGAGGGGCTCAGGGTGGCGTGGGTGGGTGACTCCAACAACGTGCTCTTCGACCTGGCGATCGGGTGCGTCAAGATGGGCGTCGACATCGCCGTCGCGTCCCCCGAAGGCTACGGCATCCCCGAGGCGATGAGGAAGGTGATCCTCGCGGCCGCGGAGGGGGTTCCCAAGCCCGGCAGGCTGTCGGAGACGACCGTGCCCGAGGAGGCGGTCAAGGACACCGACATCCTGGTGACCGACACGTGGGTGTCGATGGGCCAGGAGGCCGAGCAGCAAAAGAGGCTCAAGGCGTTTGCCGGCTTCCAAGTCACGAACGAGCTCGCCAAGCGCGGCGGTGCCAAGCCGGGCTGGAAGTTCATGCACTGCCTGCCGAGGCATCCCGAGGAGGTTGACGACGACGTGTTTTATGGCCCCGGGTCGCTTGTCTACCCTGAGGCTGAGAACAGGCTCTGGGCTGCTGTTGGTATGTGTTCGCCCGATTTTGCTGACCAACCCAAGACTATACTAACCACTGCGCCAGCTGCTCTGGAGGCGTTTGTGGTCAACAAGGGCAAGATCCTCTAACTCCGCCATGACATTGGCGTTTTCAATTGTACTGCTTCAATCAAGCCGGCGTGGTATAAGGGGTGCGTAAGGTACACAAAAGTTCACTGATACCAAGATAGTGCGTTCTTAGAAGAAATCACAAGATTCATCGTTGATTCTGTGGTCGCCCTACAGACAGTCCCCCACTGATACATGATGAATACATCCATCTAACCTCCAAGCCCGGTAGGACACAGTGTATTAGCCAGGGGGGAGCTGGCTGGCGTCGACAACCTCGTCGGCCTCCTTCACCAATGTATCCTCGTCGGGGCCGTACAGAGGGGAGCGAGGCAGAGCCATGAGACCGGTGCGAGCCGACTCAAGGATGCCGAAAGGAGCGATAAGCTTGAGGAAGGAGTCTATCCTCGATGGCTTGGCAGACCTATTCACACAAGTTAGCATATGAGTCAGGAAGGCTTGGCATGGTTGACTCTTCGACTTACACCTCGACAATGCAGCTGTTAGTGCTGATATCCAGAACCTTCCCACCAAACTGGTGAGCAAAATAAGTAATGCTCTTGAGATGCTCGTGCTTGTGGCGCAGTGCCTCGCTGGCAACCAGCCGGCTGGGGTGGAAGTCCTTGGCAATGTCCTCTAGGGTGTTCTCGGCGACATCCTGGCCGCTGCCCTCCGCCCCGTGGCCATCAGCCGTCATCTCGCGGTGGTGAGCGAGCAGCTCCTCAAAGTACTCGGGTCCGAGAATGTTTATCTTGGCCAAGAGCAGCTCGCGCTGCACGAGGGGAGAGGTGGTGTAGTCCAGGACAGCCCACACGGGGACCAGATCTTCCAGCTGCCGGCGCGCCTGCTCAACGACGCCGTCCTGGCCCGTGAGCACGATGGTCATGCGCGAGAGATCCTCCACCTCGGTGCTGCACACGACGAGCGAGTCGATGTTGAAGCCGCGGGCGGCCAGGATACCGGAGACGCGCGACAACACACCGGGCTCATTCTGGACCAGGCAGTTGAGGATGTGGCGCTTGGTAGGGGCGGCGGATGGCGAAGGGGTCTCGTAGAGGATGTTGGAGACAGCCGCCTGAGCGGACCACGACGGCGGCTGGTCGAGGGGGAGCGGAGCTTGTCGGCGACGAATGGCCTTGTAGGCGAGGGCCGATGTTGAGCTGCTGGAGCTGTATCGGGCGGCAACCGAGGGCGCCAGGCGGGGGACATCCCGAGCCTGCGTCGCAATCCTGCGCCATGCCGGCGAGGGGGCCAAGAGGCTGCGAGAGGCCATGTTCGGGAGTCAATTGCGAGGCCGGAGGGCCTGTCTGGGCGAAGAAAGATGTCGTCCCAAGCCCCTTTGCAATTGGATGGATCTCTGGATATCAAGAGAAATTGATGCTAGAGTGAGTCACCTCCAACCTGGCTGGGAGAAAGGTAATACGGAGTAAAAGGTGCAGTGGTCGTCATGCCCCGTACCTTAGCCGTGGGCAGAAAACCACTGGCGCAGGGTACACATTGGACAATTCGCGGTAAGCTGGGTCCAGGCCCAGCTCCGAATCCGGGGCGAATTGGTGGGTCTTTGATAGATTGTCCAATCAGAAGTTGCTAAATGGAGAAACGATTTTGCGGCCAGCCGCAGGAAGCCGCACGGTGCAATCGTTGAAAGACACGGACTGTGCGCACAGTGTCTGTTGCGTTCCGCAAATGACAGCCTTGTGGGTTTCAGGTTTTCGAGGTCCAGGCTGTCACGGATGGTTCCCAACTTTGTAGCCTCGGGAACTCACAGCACTTCTTTGTCGCGTTTGTGTCATCTACGCCGACAGTCACCGCGCAAGCTACACTGCGCTTGATATTTTTCGCTTATCAACTAACCAACCGATCCTGTAATAAGATCTGACTCGGATATCTACTTACGCAATGGACGACGCCGAGCGACGCAGCGCGAAGCGCTCTCGTTTTGACCAGACCGAGCCGGAACCACGCCGGTCCCGCTTTGACCGCCGCTCTCGTTCTCCCCCTGCTCGCAAGCCGGAGCCCGGCCGTGACCGCGAGCGTAGCCCTCTGTCTCGGTCGCGCGACACTCCCTCAGGCTCAAAGTCCCCTTCTGTCGACCCCGCCGCAGCTGCCGGTAAGCCTTTCCTCACTTGCGTTAGAGCTGTCGAGGGACTCTGGTTCCGGTCGCTAACCATGGACCGTAGCCGCCGCTGCTGCACGCATCAATGCACAACTTCAGGCTCGCAAAGGTATTCAGCACGTCGATGTTCCCCCGGTCCGATCGACCTCCGTCTCAAGCAGCAATGCTGCTTCTGGCCCCGGCACAGGCACCATCAACGGGGAGATGTACATCGCGGATGGCGACTATATTAAGGACATTGAAGTCAACGACCTGCGCAACCGATACCTCCTGACGAAGGGCTCGACTCAGAGAATGGTAAATTACTCCTTGGTCATCACACTGATCTGTCATCAGCTCCTTGCCATGCTTATGGCTGCTCTTCCATTGGCGCTCCTGTGCGGGACAGTCTTGCTTACTTGAAGCATGATAGCTCTCGCAAGCACACCCTCGTTTCATCTGCTGACCTCGGCTGCCTGATCTAGATCAAAGAAGAAACCGGCGCTGGTACGGCCACCTTGAACCTTCAACTGCTGTTAGAGAACGCCGATTGACTAGTTGATTCTCAAAGATGTTACCACACGTGGAAGCTACTATCCGGACAAAAACATGGCGACCCCCTCAGTATGTTATGTGCTCGAGCACACCACGGCTCATGCTGACTGTCTTGGCAGAACCCGCCGCTCTATCTTCACGTCACCAGCACGACCAAGGAAGGCTTGGACAAGGCTGTCGCCAAGATTGATGAGATGATGAAGCAGGAACTTCCTCAGCTCGTCGATGAACGCCGTTTCCGGCGTCGAGATCAGGAACAGGCGCCGGTCGAGCGCGATGAGTTTGGTCGAGTAAGTGACGGTCCTGACATCGTTCCTCTGACCAATGCCTAACAGAGAACAGCGCAAATGGCCCGAGGAGAAGATTCCGATTGCTCTTGATCCGGTTCCAGGGTTCAACCTCCGAGCTCAGGTCGTCGGCCATGGTGGCGCCTATGTCAAGCATATTCAGCAGGAAACCGGCTGTCGTGTGCAGATAAAGGGCCGCGGGTCTGGCTACATGGAGGCCTCTACGGGTCGGGAGAGCGACGAGGACATGTTTTTGCACGTTGCGTACGTATGGGTTTTCCCGGCCATCATGACTTTGGCTAACAGTCACAGGGGACCTGATCCCAAGATGGTGGAGAAGGCCAAGGAGCTCTGTGAGGACCTTCTTGGAAACGTCAGGGAGCAGTATGAGGACTTCAAGAGCCGCCCGCCCCGTACCTACGGCGGCGGCGGCGGCGGTGGTGGTGGGGGCGGCTATGGTGGCCGGAGCGGTGGCGACTCGTACCACGGCTACAACAGAGATAATCATCATCAAAACAACAGCCACAGCTACAGTAACTCCCCCGCGCCTGGCGCCAGTGCGTCGGCCACACCGCCTGCGTCGACTAGCACTCCGACGTCGGCCGCCGACTACGCCGCCCAGTATGCGCAGTATTACGGCGCCGATCCCTATGCGGCCTACGGTGGCTACGCGGCCTATGTTCAGATGTACCAGCAGTGGGCGGCTGCTCAAGCTGGTCAAGCTGCCGGCAGCACCGCTGGTGCTCCGGGCGCCTCCGCATCCCCGCCGCCGCCGCCTCCGACCGAGGCTGTGCCCCCTCCTCCTCCGCCCTCAACGGCACCCCCGCCGCCGCCTCCGTCTGGGCCGCCAGGTGTGGGTGGTTACAGCGCGGTATGTCAGGTTTCTGGAAACTTCAGGTTTCGTTGCTGACAGTTATTAGGTACCTCCGCCCCCCGGGCTCTAGCTTGGCCCGCAGAGCAGCGTATTTCTGACGCCCTTGGAGGATGGTTCAGGAATGAGCGTCAGATAGGGACGCGGCAACTCGGGTTTCGTTGGCTTGCCTGACAGCGGCAAGGTTGAGGCAATGCTTACCTTACCAGTAACACACTATACACCATGCTACCAGGCGAATGCTTGACTCTGGTCTCATCGAGCGGTCGCGTGAAGTTTTGGAAAAGGCTCGTACGTCATGTTTCGGCCAGCATTTGCGTTTCGTTGACAGCAAGTAAAGGAACTGCCCAATTTGAGCCTACGTTCTCGGTTCGTAGTGTGGCGCGGCTAGATATCAGAGTACCTCATGACCTCAATGTCAGACTTGCTGTCATATTTGGCGCTTGGCTTTGCGGAACAGAGGACTGCCGCCTTTCACATCCGCTCGGACTGAGCACTGAGTCGGAAATCTTTCTGGTTTGAGGCCAACGGCGTAGGTCCAGCCAGCACGATCATCCTGGACCTGGGCCAGTTTGTCGAAGTTGCCCCGTCTACTCGTTCCCCTATCTTGCTGCGCTCAGGCGCCTCTATCAACGGACTTCGAACACGGGCTCGAGACGCGTCACTCTGACTCTATCTTCGCCACGTAGCTACTAGGTACCTAGTCCTGCCATGCCAATCTGGTAGTAAAAGAACCATTTCTGCCACTCTTGTTTCGTCCTTGCACTCATGCTATCCGTAGCAATTGCTCTCTGCTCGTTCAAACCTCCAGTATGGACCACCATCGCAAGAAGCGTGTCTTCTTTGCAGCCGCTGCAGCTGCAGTTATCCAGGTATATCTAAGTAACCGAGAGCCCTCTTCAACCCCGTCGTCGAAATCGTCACCCAAAGAAGCCAGGAAGCTGGCGATGGCCTCCCAGGCAGTGAACGAACAACGCTCCTCCAAAGACCTTGTCCGAACCTGGCTCGACAGCATCCCCGACCATGACGACGATGACGACGAATCTGGCAATGACAGCGCCATCCACGCTCCACCGTTCTCGCCAACGATGCTAACGGTCGGCCACAAGAGAAGGTTCCGAGTCGAGACCGACCCGGGTCAGGAAGCCGCATATTCCAGCAGCAAACGGCCGGCCAAACGGTCTCGGAGGGAAGAAGAACGAGACAGCGTCGTCATCGCCAACGCCATCTGGGATGGTGCTGCGGTTCTAGCTGCCAGTGCGGGGAAGCTCCGGGGTGAAGACGCCGTTTCCGCGGCCGTGGTGGATGTCCGGGAGCTGTTTGTAGGGGAGCTCAGCACCGCTGAGTTGAGGCACTGTACTGATCGCTTGGTGGAGAATTCGATGCGGGCAGTGATGTGGAATGTGCTCACTGCTCAGTCTGGAGATGAAGAAGGCGTTCGTAGCAAGGTGGAAGAAGACTTGGCAGGACTGAAGTCGGCTGGCTGGCATGTGATACTTACTGAGGGAGGGCGTTCTTGGTTACAGGCCAGCTGGAGTGCAGGTTTTGCCTGTGGAGGTTGGGTAAATATATATATATACCCCTTCTAGAAATAACCATGAAAGGATCATCGTACAGGTACAGTTTTGATCACGATACTCAACTTTTAGTATCATCTTCTACCCCGTGGTCGATGCTTGATTAACTTGCTTTGCTGGGTTCACCTCAGTCCATCATACAAGATGTCCCATGACCAAGGTACTTGTAGTTTGGGCCCGGGTGTATCGCATCTCAGCGTCAAACAATGTGCCATTCGAGAAGATGGTTAGTACACTGAGCAGTACCAGCTAAGGTAGGGATTGTCGCGCTCCAGGTGAAGTTGATCATACAATCCAGCCCCTGGTTTGTTTGTTAGCGCGGAACTTGACGGGTATATTCGGTCTCCTCTCCCTCTTCCTCCTCCTCCTCCTCTTCTTCTTCTTCTTCTTCTCTTCTTTTCTTTTTCGCTTTCTCTTTCTCATGCTCTTCTCTCCCATCCCAACACGTAGTACCTTCCAGTCATGGACGAGAGGAAGGTCGGCACGGTCTAACCTAAAAGGGCAACTTTACATGAGTTTAACAGCAGTGGGGCTGTGATGCCTCCGATTCGGTGCCCCGCAACGCCATCGCATCAACTTCCACGCCTGCAACAATGAGCCACCAACGATACCCATCCCACGACACGGCCAAGGGGCCACACTCGGTGTCTCTCAAGGTTCTTCGGTAAGCCCCAGACCCCTTTGCCGAGTCACCATCCCAGACTGACTCTGCCACAACCAGCCTCTCCCGACCATCCCTCGTGACCCAATACCCCCTGCACCCGCCCTTCTCGTCCCCGACTTCCCATCCCCCGCCCATCCCGGCCTCTCTCGCCTATAGCCCCAATGGCTCCTCCAGCACCCAACCGACCAACCCTGCCCCCTTTGTCCTGAGCCCCATCCTCAACCTGCCCCCTTCCTTCGGCTCGGCCTACGTAGGCGAGACCTTCAGCTGCACGCTCTGCGCCAACCATGACATCCCTCCCCCGCCCACCGCCGTCGAAGGCACGATACCACCACCAACAGCAGCCAAGACGATCCGCGATGTGCGCATACAAGCCGAGATGAAGACCCCCTCCTCCGCGACACCCATCAAGCTCCCCCTTCTCCCATCCTCCTCCTCCGCCACCAACCACGACAACAACAACCACCCAGCACAAGACAACAGCACCAGCAACGACAACGACAACAGCTACAGCGGCGTCGACCTCGAAGAACCGGGTACGTCCCTCCAGCGGATCCTCTCGTTCGACCTCAAGGAGGAAGGCAGCCACGTGCTCGCCGTGACGGTGTCGTACTACGAGGCGAGCGCGCTGTCGGGCCGAACGCGCACGTTCCGCAAGCTGTACCAGTTCGTCTGCAAGGCCTCGCTCATCGTGCGCACCAAGCCCGGCGCGCTGCCCGTCGGCCGGCGGGCGCAGCAGCGGCGGTGGGTGCTGGAGGCGCAGCTGGAGAACTGCGGCGAGGAGGGGGTGTTGCTCGAGAGGGTCGGCCTGGAGCTGGAGGCTGGGCTGGGGTGTGAGGACTGTAATGGGTGGGGTGGTGGTGGTGGTGGTGCTGGGGAGGGTGAGGAGGGTGAGGAGGGGGAGGATGTGGAGGAGGGTGAGAGTGAGGGATGGGGAGGGAGGAGGGGGAAGAAGAAGAGGAAGCCGGTGCTGCAGCCGGGGGAGACAGAGCAGGTTTGTTTTGTTATTGAGGAGGAGGAGAGGGGGACAGCGGTGGAGGTGGAGGGCCGCCTGGTTTTCGGGATTTTGCAGATTGGTTGGCGGAGTGAGATGGGAAACAGGGGTTTCTTGTCGACAGGGAAGTTGGGATCGCGGCTTGTCAAGCCCAAGGAGAGGAGTTGAGGGAGGAGTGTACCGACAGTCAGGATAAGAGATCCCGGTTGGGGAATGTTTGAGTTCACAGCAGCATCATATCGGGTTTTGGGACTGGTCAAGACAGTCATCGATATCAAAACGAGTGGAATCGCACCTGGCTCGTTACGGATGTGGAAATCCACAGTATTGTACAATGTTCTACCTCCTGACTGTTATCCAGAAGTCGTTGTATGGTTCGGCCTTTTTCTAGATACCTTACACAATGTTTCAGCCATAGACCGGTACCAAGGCTCGGATACGGATCACGGAGGGCAGTGACTGAAAACTGCTCGGTCGCCCCAGTGGTCCAGCCACCGACTACAGGCATGATTGATCCGTCTAGATGGCTCGCCGCATACCCGTGTCGTTCAAGTTGGAGCAAGCAGCCCCTGGGCTGATCCAGGTGCGGCGGGTAGGGGAGAGGATCAAACGGACTGCCTTGAGCTCAGGATATAAGCAGGTACTGCAAAAGGTAAGACAGGGCCACAAGCGTCAGGGTGAACCAGGCTTTCGGGAGATCCTTCCGGTGACTGCATCTGCGATCAAACGGACCGACGGCTTCGGGTCTCTCGTGCCGTCTGGGCAGATGCCTTGTTCCTGTCTCCCGCCGCTGTTGTGCCTCGTTAGGCCTCTCAGACGCGCGGTTCGAGGTGCCATGATGTGTGAAAAAGGCAGCGCAGCCATGATCTCCACTGGCTTCAGGCATCCTGTCTTTCACATATAAACTCAACCAACTCGACAGCTGCAAGCAAGGGCAAATCTCGGTTTGAATACCAAGCTCACCGAGCTAGAGACAAGGTTTTGACCCTTGCCTGCTGCGGGACTGCAGTTGTCGAGTTTCCTTCTGCAGCGTCGCAACCGGTTGATTTGTAGATGGATCAGCTCAACAACACGGAGAGTTACCTGTTCGGGACAGCCGAGTTGGAGGTTCGCTGCACGATAAACCAGCTACAGTCCCATGTCAATATCAGCGACTGTTCACCCGTTATGTAGGCCTTTGCCCCCCTTGACATGTCTGGCTGCAAAGTGGCCAGATCCCATACTGTACCGTACGTTGCCGTACTGCCGTTAGAGATCGGTGGGGACGAGTAGATCCAGGGGTGCCAACCTGGAGTTGATCTGAGAGCCCCTGATTGTCGCCGAGGATGGCTGCATCCCAGGGGTCCCGTGTAGGGGCTGATCGTCGAGGGGACTCTGCGGTGTAACCGTCAACGGGGCTGTCGGCCTTGCCAGCAGCAAGCAAGCAACAGCTTGAGTGGAATCTTGGGCGGCTGCGGTGATGTTGGCAGCATTTCGACGCCACCAGCCTGTCCGTGTAGCGCTGCTTGCTGCCGCCGGGGATGGGACTTGCTCAGGCATAATTAGAGAGGCCATGCAGATTTTACAGAAGTTACTGTTCCTCTGTACTGAGCTGCATGACTTCCGCACTTGCCCACGCCTAACCGTCAGCCGTCTTGAAAAGACTGACAAGTGGTCAGCGGTCATCTTGCCCTGTTTGGACTCTCGGTGTCGTCACCAGCAGACGACGTGGACTGCCATGTGGCGTCCAGCTCAGAATGTGGGCATAAAAGAAACAAACCCCTGCAGCTTTCCGGGGACGACGAGCGGGACTCGGGTCCGATTGCTTCGGTGCCACCTCACAGAGACCCATCACACAGCTTGCCGCTGCAGAAGGAGGCATTTGCCGGGTTGCCCGAGCGAGCCATGACTTATGCAGCCGCGAAACTGCAGCTCCAAGATGGTACAGATACTGCGGTAGTTTGCAAGTCGGGTGGCTGGCTGGTTGTCCAATGTCGGCGTTGTACAATACAATGTCTCGCTTTGGGAACACTGGGGCGAAGCACTCAACAGCGTCAACTGGCCAAGCAGAGCCCACACGTATGGAACGCGTCTGTAAATCGTGGGGTGGAAAAGGACCCAACCAGAACACGCATGTTCCTGGATTGCTGGCGCTCCCGCTATTTGGTGGTGTGCATGCGATCGACAGGTGTGGTCCCCGTTTCAGACAGATGGGGTGAACCTGAATGGCTCCCATCCCCACCCTCTCCCACATCGCCTGCGTGGCCCACTGTCACCTGGCAACTCCGAAAGTGCCTCGGTTTGGGGAATGCCGTTTACCTAGAGGGAATGTGCTGTTGAAACTGCAGCTGAATCGGTGTTGTTCCTTTGACAGCTCAGGATATTGGGATCCACGTATAGAAGCTTCTTCTCAACCTGGCTCGCCTGGGTGTGTGATGATGGAGGAGCAGAGTCCAGTGTGGGGGCTTCCAGTCTGCGACACGATGGGGATCCACCCACAGTTGGACTGTGGGCCGGGTGTCTCCGGCTCGGGCTCTGGGGTCTGGACTCCCCACCAGGCCGTTGAGGACGACGTGCTAAGGATCCTTCGAGGTGAGAAAAGAGTCCAGTACTTCCAGCGGATTGACTATCCAAGGGAATGTAAAATTTGTTGTTGCAAGAGTCTACCTCATTGTGTAGCACAGTACGTGCCACAGAGATGAAAAAACAGTGAAAAAAATCCAGGGCAGCCCAGGTCTGGACTGCTTCGATGGCCGCGATCTGACCAAAATCGTTGTCTTGCATTCCAGGTTTAACACCCTTGCTAAGACCAAATGCAGCAGTGGGGCGAGTAATGCAGGGGCTTGGGTGCCGTGTGAGCAAGGGTCGCCGTGAGGCCCAAAGATACCTGAGGGAATGAACCTGGAAACCTGAGACGGGAAGAAAAAGTTGGTCGACCTCCCACAATCTGAAAGCCTCCGAATAGGTGCAACCCAGCACCAAACCTCCAGCTTGTCGCCAATAGCGCCTGGACGGGACGCCGTTGACAAGAGCCTGGCATTTACTGGGTGCTTCTGATTCCATTTTTGCAGACTGGAGGTGGCTCGCTCATCACCTCGTGTCCCCCATCCCGTCTCTGCGTGCCTCACAGCTTTCGCCTCCCGATGTCTACCCACACAGCCTGACTCGATCACATCTCAGCCGATATCGATCCTACTTGGAGGCTTGTGCAATAGGCGGATCTGTGCACTTCCTACGAAGGTGGCCTCTGTAAGCTCTCCTTGTCTCGGGACACCGACATTGAATCCGGAGTCGAGTTCGACGCCTGGTTGCACAAAGTAATTGCCGCTGACGAGAGTGCACGCCGCCGCAAGTTGTTGCATTTTGCAGCGCCACAACAATTTCCTAGTCGATCACGTTAACGAGAACCGACACAGCCCGGCCGATGACAGCAGCTCGACCGGGCGAACACGACGGGAACACTACGAGGACGCGAGGAGAAGAAACGAGGGTACTGGGGCAGGCAGCATATCATGGATAATCCCTCCGCACCGCTCGCAGACTACTTCTGGATTGCTGGGATAGAGGACATCGCCTATGATGATGGCCCGGTGCCGCAGCAGCAGCAGCAGCAGCCCCAGCAGCTGGACGATACCATCGTCGAGGACGGCGAGGGAGAGGATACCAACACCTCAATAGCGACCCCGCTGCGTACCACGGCTCGGCATTCCCGCCAGAGCTCGGCCAACCGCCTCTCCACCATCTCCAAGCTCTCCCTGTCTCCCTCGCTGTCTGGTGGCGAAGGCAGGGTGCTGGAGGACATCGACGGCAATACTCGGAGCAACCGCAGTAGCGCCACCATCCGTCCAATAGTCCCTCCCAACTTTGGCGTTCCGAGTACCAATGGGTCTGGCGGAGGGGAAGGAATCGGGTTTGACGGTTTCCCGGCCGACTTTGACTTTGACGAGGCCCTTCTCAAGTTTGCCGCCGAGCGGGAGAACTTCCTCGACGACCTCACCTTCAGCGCTGGCGCCAAGATTCAGTCTAGGCCACCCATGGTTAACCCAAGAGCCGAGATGCTAAAGGCCGAAGATGCTGACGCGAGCGGGAGGAAGAGCCCTCTTAAGAGCATCCGCGGCAGCATCCGCCGCAAGATGAGTTTTAGGGATATGAGCAGCGTGCGGAAGCAGCCCATGCCCCCAAGAGCGGGTATGTTGGCGGAGACAGGCGACACGTCGATTACCAAGACTAACCCGCGTTATCCAGCTTCAATTCGCACGGCAAAGCGCCTCAGCAACTACAACTCGGTCATCCCCCCTCCCGAGCCGCTGAACCTAGACCCTGACATGCATCCCCTCAAGAGGCGGTTCGAGCCCGTGTTGCTTGACAGATACCCCCAACGAGATGCCTCGACCGATGAGCTGGCCAGGAGAGGCAAGTTTCCAGACTACGTCCCCATGTTCGCCTTTCCCAACGACATCCAAATCGTTTCTTCAGACGAGCGTCCAAGGGCGACATGGCACGGCTTCACCATGACGTCGGAAGATAACTCCAAGATCTACGGAATCACCGTCATCGTTTGGACCGCGCTAAATGCCGAGGTGGCCGAGGAAGTCGAGAAGCGATGCGAAATATGGCGGCAGAGGCACATGAGCAATGAGGAAAGGGAGCTTGCCGCCAGTCTGGGCGTTCGCCTGGCGGCTGAGCGGGCACATCTCTCTCAGCTGCTGGCGAAACTCGGAACCGTGCCATCGGGCTCGGCGGCCAGAGAATCTATCGACGAGGAGATCAGCTCGGTGGAAGAAAAGATCGCGCTCATGACAGAGATGCTTAGGCCGCTGAGACACGGCGCGGCATCCAAAATCGACGGTCTTACAGCTGGCGAGACGGGCCTCTGGACGCCACGGGCGTTTGGAATCCTCGGCAGAGATCTTTCTAAGATGGGCTTCTGGAAAGAATGGCTTAGGGCAGTTGTGGTGCCCATGACCGACGGTGCCGTTTTGCGGATCCCGCCTAGCTCCCCCAAGGTTGGGCGGTGGCAACCCTTGGAGCGCTACGTCGTCAACCTCTGCACCGAGGCATTCAGCCCTCTAAGCTCTTTAACCCAGGTCGAGCTGGGCGTGCGGGAGCTTCGGTTGTACGCGCGAAAGGAGGCGGCCAACGAGATCCCAGGATCGCGCAGCATCGACCTCTATGCCCTATTTCGATGCCTTTCGTTGGAGAACATCGTGCTCCTGTTCGAGTACGCCATGTCCGAGGCCCGCATCATTTTCCTCTCGTCACATACCGGCATGTTGCACCTTGCTTGCCATGCGTTGGCCAGCCTTCTTTATCCCCTGAAATGGGCGAGCATCTTCATCCCCGTGCTCCCGGCGCGGCTCATTTCTGCCCTCGAGGCGCCCTGCCCGTATATTGTAGGCGTGGAAAGACGGTATGAGAAGATCGACATCCCCGAAGATGACTACGTTCTCGTCGACCTCGACAAGGACACCATTGACGCCACCACACGTCCAGTCAGCCTACCACGGCAACACCGCCGAAAGCTTATCTCCCTGCTGCAGGTAGCGGCGCCTCACCGGCTGCGGTACGGGGTCACGGCCGGGCCCCCTCCGTACGCGGTCGAAGCCTTCCCGTACGATGCGTTTTCGGCCGAAAAGGAGGCCATCTTCAACCCGACCCCGGTGAAGAGCTCCCTGGGCAAGTGGGTGACGCAGAACTCGAGCACGTTTGGCGAGCCAGACCCAGCCAGCTCGATCCGGACTCCTCTCCTCAACGCCTTCGCGAAGGCCAAGATCGACACCACAAAGTCTGAGCGGCCGCTGACCAGCAAGTCGAGCAGAGGCAGTCCCCCGTCGTCTGTGTCGCCCGTGTCGATGCACTTCCCGCCTATGCCTACGACGCCCGTGTCACGCAGTGATTCAGGCTTCGCCCAGACCCTCCGCGAAAAGCGTTCGGGGCACTTCGACGAGAAGTCTAGGCGCAGCTCTTCCTTTGGCGTGGATAAGCATCATCCACCAATTCACCGGCCAAGCCTTCCCTTTTTAAATGGGCATAGCCAGAACCTGTCAATATCCGCCATCTCTGTCGACTCGCATTCCTCCTTCGGTGGCTACGCTCCTTCCACGTATGCCCAGTCGACCATTGCCGCATCAACCATCATGCCCAACATGATGGTCCAGCCGGTGCGGAACACCGAGAACACCGTCTGGGTGGAAGGCCACTGCTTCAACTGGACCGTCGCTGAGGGCAATTCGACGTGCACCGTGTGCGAGGAGCGGTCGGAAGGAGACGGTCTCTACAAGTGCCACGGATGCGACTGCCTGTCCCACAACCGATGTCTGGGATTTGTGTCACTTGTGTGTCCCGAAGCCTTCCATGCCGACCGCGTCCGAGCAGCATTTGTCCGCTGTCTAGCCAGCCTTCTGTACACGTATCGCAAGCACCTGGGCCGACCTACCCGGGAGCAAAAGTCTCGCGGGCAGCTGTATGCCTTCGATATGGATGGGTTCGTCCGCAGCCTGCCGTACGATCAGCAAGAGTACGCCGTCATGATGCGGGACACTCAAGGTAATTATCTCTTCATGCCCACAAATCTCATCGTTTACCGCCCCATCCACTAACACAGTTCCTCCTCTCTTCCCTAGTATTCAACGAATTCATCCACGAACGCGAGCGCACGCCCGCCTCAGACCCCTCGATCCGCCTCTTCGACGAGATCATCCTCGCCAAAAGGGCCCGCGGCAAACCCACCTTCTCGGCCGGCCTCTCGCGCCTCTCGACGCTGCGCGCCAGCCATGGCGTCCCGCCGAACGGGCACGGCTTCCACGCGCCCAGCAGCGCGCGGCACGCGTCCGGCGCGGCGACCAAGGCGCCCGGGTACCTGTCCGACACGACGGACCACATCTGGCGCACGGCCTCGGTGCCCGTGCCGTCGGCCAAGTTCCAGGGCGACTACCGGAGCGTCGTCACCCGCGTCCCGCTGCGCCTGGACCCGGCCCTCATGCGCGAGCCCCGCGCCATCCAGGGCGTGCCGCGGCCTAAGGAGCAGGGCAGGGTCGGCGGGAAGGGACTGGTTAGGAAGCAGGTTGCTAGTATGCTTGGGCCGCCGACGCCGGATTTTAGCGTGCCGTGATCTCTTTTTTTGGGTTGATGTCATGCTTTCGAGTGGGGTGAGCAGTGCAGAGCTTTGGTTAGGGTGTTGGGTTGCCTACCTACCTAGATAGGCTCCATTGGGTTGGAAATGGGTGAGGGGGCAATATCTGGCTGGTAAGCAGAAGGATTGGGAAATTCGGATCTGATTTTGCTGGATCGTGGCTCGTCCGTTTGCTTCAGCCAGGGGGGGCGAAGGGGCCGTGTAATACTTTGTCTTGTACGATATGCATCTTGTAATTTTTCATTTTCCCCCCCGTTCCTGTCTTGGGGGTGGGCAGCGGGGGCATTGGATGGGGATGGCGTGGATAGCTGGGTGGGGGTTCGCTCGGAGGTCATAGCACGAAAGGATAGTTTGTTGGTTTGTTTGCTCGGTTTATGGGTTTCCTTGGTTTGGCGGGGAAAGGAGATCTTGTTGTCCCCGTTGGTTTGTGTGCAGGGTTGGACAAGTGGATAGTTTGAGCACTCGGGACATGGCAGGTTTGAGCGTCAGGGAATACATAGAATATGCAACAAATAACAATTCCATGCGGATGGGCAGCTGGGACGTTGTAGATAGCTGATTGTGTAGCGCTGGTGTTTGGTGTACTAGTAGCGACTGGAGAGACCCAGGGCGCCAGGACCAATCCGGGAGGAAACTAGTTTCAAAGCTCACATAAAGTGCTAACGTTATGCCTCACCCTTGAAATTCGTCATCAGGGAAGCCCGCTTTAGCAACTTCAACCAAGGACTGCTGAGGGCGTGGGGCGACATGTCCTATTAACCGATACCCATTGGTTGTAGTGCTTCCGTCCAAAAAACAACCGCCATCCTCAGTAACTGCACATGCAAAAACCATGCGCTGTCCCCAGCAAACGCTTCCCATACCTCAGCCAACTCCCACTTATGCACCCACTAGGGACAGAAAGCATTCACTGCTTCTGCGGCCCCTTCCCCTTATCCTCTCCCACATCCACGTCCTTGCCGGGTTTATCGTATCTCGGCATCTTCTCGTACGCATTCGGACTCGGCTGGCGTTTCCTCCGCTTCCCTTTTTCGCCCCTCCTGTTGTGCGAATGCGAGTGGTGGTGACGGTGCCCATCGCAGCCATATCCGTGCCTGTGTCCGTGCCCGTGCTTGTCGCCGTCCGCGTCCCCTGACCGTTTCCCAGCACTCTCATCCTCGGAGTCGGAAGAGGAGTCGGAAGAAGACGACGATGACTCGTCACTGGACTCGTCGACGGCGCGGGGGCGGTGGTAGATGCAGCATACTGAGATTTGGGGGGAGCTCTTGTCAGAGATGCCGCACAACAGGATCAATCAAGTGGGGTGACGGGCGGTACCTTTGGATTTCTTCCTTCCTAGCCCCTCATTGTCTACCACGTCGGACCGCCATTGCACTGACCTCCCTGTTGAGGCGTGTGCGCCGCGCAGGCGGAGGATGGTGTGTGTTTGAGTCTGGGTCTGCTGGGCGGTGGGTAAAATAGTAGTTGAGGTTTGGCTAGGTGCTGGATGTGAGGGTTGCTGTTGTCGTGGTTGAGAGACGGCGGACGCCATGACGCCTGGTGGTTCTCGAATGACGAGATATTCGATTTACGCCGGCGCGACTTTGGCAACGAGTTGACGCCTGAGCTGTGGCTTGTCGCGGTGGTTTGTCTTCTGAGACTGGTTGGTTTAGGGCTCTACTCGAGTGGAGACGTTATCGAGTTTCGAAATATGGCAAGGGTTGATAAAGTCGGGTTGAGGAAGTGGATGGTCTCAAGAAAAGAAGAATTCCAAAGTGTGAGATGATGTTGGAAGAGATGTTGGAAATCTGTTGCCCCACGTGCCAACGTCAGGCTCACCGCACTGACAGCTGCGGGATGTGGGGCGTGACCCCCTGCCGGATTGGCAGTCTCCAGGGATCCTGGAAAGCTTATCTCGGCCCGGCCCTGGCTTCTGACCAGGAACGCACGCCCAGCATGACAAAGTCATTGAGACGTCAACTGGACGGGAACCCTTGAAGCCACTGCAACACCAGTCGACGAGCCGCAAATGAAGGCTTACTGTGAAACTAACTGAGGAGAATGGCTGGCTTCCCGGCTTGATTGCCTTGGGAGTTTGATGGCCACTTTGAGATACATCCTACCTTTCTTCTACTCCATCGGACAAGGCCATGGAATCAAGAAACTATTGATGTTGCCAAGGCACGTTCAAATCAGAAATTGGGAGTCGGAAAAGCGCGCTTGAGTCCATGATGGGAACTACATCGTTGACGAGGCTCAATAACTCTCGTACGATCGGCCTGCCGAAAGATTGTTCGCCGGAGCAGCCTCTTCCTATTATCTCAACACTCAAACATTCTCTTCTCCATCCCACAAACGAGAAGCCAGGATGCATTGTTTGAGCAGCAGCGTTGTCCTGCTGCTTCCCGCTCTGGCTGGATGGCTCTGTTTGTGCTCACATACAGAATTGGCAAACGAGGACCCGCAAAGCCTTCCATTCAGATGAAAGCAAACCTCGGATGATATGTTCGTGCTTCCTCAAGGTAAACGAAGGGTTTGTGAATGTGTCACCACTTGCCTTTTCTTGACCCACGTTGGCTGGTCGCCGGGTTACTCGACACGGCCTTGCACCTGCCAGCACCACAGCTCGACCACTTCGTTTCCTTCCCCGTTCCCGCTAAGCTACGCCCATCCCTCCTTCAACTTCGATTCCGCATCCTGAACTCCACCCGCATTTCTTCCCAAAGGCAGTCGCATACCTGATTTGCAACTGTTTCCTAACCCGTTCTTTGTGACATCAAACTTGACCAGAGGCCGGGTCTCACCGCAGAAGGAAAGCGGCATCCTGTCGGCGCAAACAGTCAACTTGCCCGACTAGGTTCTTGCTTCCAGTCCTGGAAAGATGAAGCCGGTCGCCCTCATCTAAAGGCAGCCACGATCCACGTCCACATCTCCAACAGATCCGAAGACTGACTGACTGCGACTGCCGTGGACTCTCACTGACCGTCCCCACCCGATTACCAGGTTCCTGGCGCAGCTCACTGGCCAGCGCCCCGGGCCGTCGCCTACCTCGACCGAGATAACAGGAAGTCGCTGGGGCGAGCAAGTCCCTTCCGTTTCCGACATCATGGCCGCCTCTAAAGACTCGGCACCCTCGCTCGAGGCGGATGGCCAAACATCTTTCCAGGCCTTCGAGGCAACAGCGGAAACGGCAGCAGACCAACAAAAGGGTCCCGACGCTAACACCACCGAGATGCCCCCAGGCGGCAGGCCACGACCCCACACGGTGCGGCGCGAGGCTGATCTCAGCTCGTTGCTAACCCCAGGAGACAAGTCGGAGCTCACAACCCTCGTCACCAAGACGACCGAGTCCATGCTCAAGCAGCTCACCCAGCTGTTCAACCCCGTCCGCACTCCAGACGCGCAGCCATCGCGCATCGCCTTTTGGAACAGGCTTCCCTATTACCTTAAGGACCTAAGCCTCAAAGACCCCCTCGGTGCCAGCCAGAATCGGGGGAGCCAGAAGGAGAACGTCAAGCCCGTCCGCCCCAAGAAGGCGGGTCGGACGAAGGATAACCTCGACGCCGTACCAGCTGATTCCGACGGCCCCAGCCAGGCTGAGACCGATACCACGCCCCGACTTCAGGAACTGAAGAAGGAAGCGCTTCTGCACTTCAAAAAGTGGCAGACCGCAGTCCACAGACGAATCGGCGACATATCCGTCAAGAAGGCCCCGGAACCTCAGCCTGGCCCGGGTTCTTCGGGCTCCAGAAGACGGCCGTCATCCAGCAAAAGAGGCAGACCAGGCGGTAGGACCCAACTTGAGAATCCTGCTCAGCATGTTGCTGACAGCATGGCAGGCCCAAAGGCTCCCACTGCGCCGACCATCACACTGGAACCCGACCCTGTGCTCGCCCAGCTATACCCCCCGACCCCGACAAAGCTCTCTTCGTGGCCCGTGGAGAAGAGGTGCCTGTTGCTCCACGCCCTATTCCTGCTGCTGCTCTCCATCGAAAGCTATAGCGCCTACAACCGAGTCCTGCTCCTGAACATGGCTTCAGCCTTGCAACTGCCCCTTCGCATCCTGGCCGAGGACGAGGTCAGGGTAGGCGGTGCCTTGGCCCAGATCGCCAAGAACATCCCACCCGAGCTTCTGACGCCAAAGAAGAACGAAGACGGCAAGCCCTCTAGAAGATGGAAAGCTGGACTGGCGGGCACACTGAGTGCTGCTGGCGCCGGGGCAGCCGGTAGTCTGACCGCAGCGCTCGAGGCGGCGCGTATCGGATCTGTCTTTGGCGCTCCTGGAATTCCGGGCCCCGCCGCAACAAGTCTTCTTGGGATCGTGGGCGAGAACAGCCTGGCCGTGGCGGCCTTGTTCGGAATTTATGGCGTCAGGAGCACCGGCAAGATGATGGACCACTACGTCAAAGACGTTGGCGACTTCGCCTTCCTGCCGCTCCGCGGTTTAATCGGCGGTGATTTGGAAATTGGAAAGATCGCCCCGGAGTGTCGCCGCCTCCGAGTTGTCCTCGGTATCAGTGGGTGGCTATCGAGCAGTGACGACCCTATCAGTCCTTGGCAGTGCTTGGGCGACCAAAACGAAGTGTATGCCGTCCGATGGGAGCTCGAAGCGCTGACCAAGCTGGGCGGGTCGTTCGAGACGCTTGTCAGGAGCGCGGCGTGGTCCATGGCAAAGAGAGAGATCACGGCTCGGACGAGTGAGCCCCGTGCCAAATTCTCCAACCACTCTGCAAACAAAGCTAACCAGCATGAGCCAGTTTTCTCCAACTTGGCCGACGGTCGCTGGCCCGCCAGCCTGCTCAAAATCAGCAAGCTCGTCGACAACAACTGGAATAACGGCATGGTCCGCGCCGACAAACTGGGTGCCACTCTGGCCGACGTCATCATGGGCAAGGCACAGGGTGAGCGGGGTGTCTCGCTGGTCGGATACAGCCTCGGCGCCCGTGCCATTTATGCCTGTCTGATGTGTCTGGCCGAGAAGCGGGCCTTTGGACTGGTCGAGAACGCCATCATGATCGGGACGCCGGCGCCATCCGAGCCGCTGGCGTGGTGCGCCATGAAGAGCGTCGTCACGGGCCGACTGGTCAACGTGTACTCGGAAAACGACTACATACTGGGGTTTCTCTACCGGACCAGCAGCATCGAGTTTGGCCTTGCCGGCCTGCAGCGCGTCACCGGGGTCGACGGGATCGAGAATGTGGATGTCACTGCTAAGGTCAGTATCCACCCGAGATACCAATACCTCGTGGGCAGCATCCTGCGGCACATTGGCTGGGAGGACACGGACAAGGCACAGATCGCCCGGGACGAGGCCGAGATGACATTTTATGAGGACCGGAACCGGAAGCACGAGGAGCGGCGGGATGCGGTCGAGCTGGGCAGGGTCGAGGTCATGAAGGAGAACGACCAGGGAGTTATCCGGACACGAATGCGTAAGAAGGGCAGGAAGTGATTGGGTTCAAGCGGGCATGCTGCCGTGGTCTCCGGGCTGTGACGAGGTTGTTTGAGAAGGAGGAAGCATGTTTTGGAGAGGCGCAGTTTGCGGGCATGACGAAGTTTGAGCTGTTGACTAGGCACTTGTATTAGCATCCGGCGGTTAGCTCTAGTGGGCGATATCTGAGGGCACAACCTTAGCATAACATAGCATGGCGGTCTCTTGGCATGTCATGGCGCTGTTGTCGGCGAATGTCCAGACAGGATCCGCTTCGCTCGTCATCCTCAGTCCTTCACCCATTTCTTCTGCACCTCTCACTTCACTCCCCGCCCTTAACCCCAGCAGCAGGCTCTTGTCCCAACTCCTATGTCTTGTTCCCAGTTCCTGGACCGCTCCTCACAACAAAATACCTCCCCACCGTCTCGGCAGCACACCCCAGCACATCCCAATCCTCCACCCCTTCTTCCACTTTCCCCGTCTCCATGCCACCTCTCCTCTTCCTCCTCGGCCGCCTGCACCGCCCGTACACCTCCTCCTCGGCCAGCGCGTGCCGCAGAGTCGTGAGCGTGACGGTGGCCTCGCGCAGGCCCTCGGGCGTCTCGTCGCGGATGGACGAGAGCGGCTCCACCCCGGCCGTGTCGACGCGCTGGATGTCGCGGACGAAGTGCAGCTGGGCGTGCAGGGTGCGGAGCAGGGCGGCGGACTCGGCCGGGTGGCTGGGCTCGGGAAGGGCCGAGAGGCGGAGGAGGTGGGAGAGGGTTTGGGGGGTTATTTTGGGGGTTGTTGGTTCCGCTTCTTCTTCTACTGCTTGTGTTGTGGGGGTGGTCTGGGTTGGGTTCGGGTTCGAGTTTGAGTTTGATTGGGAGGGGGAGGTTGGGAGGAGGGTGCGGATTGACCAGGTCGGGGTGGAGAGGAGGGCGTAGGGGTCGTGTTGCGGTCGTGGTGATGGTGGTGGTGGGCCGTGTGAGGAGGCGGTGGAGGCGTGGCGGGTTGGGTTGAGACGGATTCGGCGGGAGAGATGGGAGAGGGGGAGGCGTGAATTGGCCATGTCGTGCGGCCTGGTGGTGTGTTGGTGGTTGTGAACCTGGGATGAGACGGCGCTTTTTTCTAGTTGACGTTGAGCGAGTCGGGGGCATATGTATTTATTGATCAAGCCGCTAAATTTATGCACTAACCGGAATGGGAGGTTGCGAATCTCCGGGCCTGGCGTCATTGCTTCAGCTCAGACGGTTGGCCCACTTGCCCCGCCTTCCCGCATCTCACACCAAAGCCCCACGCCAGCCTGGTATGAGCCTCACAGCCTAATAAAAGAACACCATAGACTCGCCCGCGACTTTCAACACCCCCCGGATACTCCTCACGCATACGGACGAAACTACGACATCATGTCCCTCGACCCGCGCGCCCTCGAAGACAAGGTGCGCATCGCGTCGCAACCCTGCTATCCCCTCCGCGCAGCTGCTGACAACGAGGTACACAGGCCAAGAAGACCCTCCAGAGCGCAGGCGGAGGCTTCAGCTTCTTCAGCAATAAGGAAGATAAATACCAGAATGCCGCCGACCTCTACGTCCAGGCAGCCAATGCCTACAGGTTGGAGAGGTTGAGTGCGTGACCCCTCGCCAACGCTCCACACCCAGCATCCACTGACCTGCTGGCAGGCCAGCAAGCCGGCGCATGCTTCAAGGCGGCGGCCGCGATTCACAGAGACAAGCTGAACGAGCCGGACGATGCAGCAAACATCATGATCGATGCGTTCAAGGTGCTCAGGAAAGAATACCCCAAAGAAGCCCTGGACTGCATCAGAGCCGCCATCGACCGATACGTGCAGAAGGGCAACTTCCGGCGGGCGGCATCCCACATGGAGAACGCGGCCGAGATGCTGGAGGTTGAGCTGAACGACCGCGTCCAGGCTATCGAATTATACGACAAGGCCGCGGACTGGTACGAGGAGGACGGGGCAAAGGCGTGAGTGGTCTCTGTTGGTCCAGCCCCGGGGATCTGACGCTGACGTTGTCCCATGCAGCCTGGCAAACAAGCTTTGGCTCAAGGAGGCCGACCTCCTGGCGCTCGAGGGCAAATACTTCGACGCCGTGAAGAAGTTCGAGCAGGTGGCCAATTCGTCGCTCGATAACCACCTGATGAAGTACTCGGTCAAGGACTACTGGTTGAAGGCCGGCCTCTGCACCTTGGCGACCAAGGATCTCGTCAGCGCCCGCCGCAGCCTGCATACGTACATTGAGAAGGACCCGACCTTTGCTGGTCAACGCGAGTGCCAGCTTCTCGCCGACCTGATCGAGGCCATCGATGCCGGGAACCAAGAAGCTTTCACCGACAAGCTCTATGCCTATGACCAGATGAGCCGGCTGGACAAGTGGAAGACGGAGATTCTTATGAAGATCAAGCACCAGATTGAGGAGGCGGATAATGAGTTCGCATGATTCTTGACTGCATGGTTTGGTTTGGCGTTTGGTATTTGGAGAGCTTAACTGATGGCCTGGACGAGTTGTGAGAATAGAAGAGCGATAACCCACTGCAGGGGTATAGCAGTTACCGAAAGCACTGTTGACTCCTCATTTCCAGCAATTCAGGAAGACAGAACGCGGATTGTTGCGAGGGTGGTGTTGGGCGTGTGGTCAACTTGAAACCTTATGCAAGCACTCACCGCCAACCGACCATTCAGCTCACCCAACTGAACCTCAAACAAACGGCCTCAACTTTGAGCGAGCCAAGCGAAGATCAGGTACGTGACCAGGTATTTGCGCTGCCCTGTAATCAGACCCTTTCTCTTGAATGCAGTGACAACCAGCTAACCTTGAGCGAGTGATCAAGCGCGCGCCATCTCCAAGCAAACGACGAGTAATTGAAAATCGCCCTGCATTGTTAGGCACTTCGGCTTATACTTCATTCTTTCCGACGCGATGGCGACGACTCCCTCGGAATACTCGGTGGACGCGGAGATTGACGAGTTCTTTCAGAAGACATCAGCAACCCGGGCCGAATGTCATGCAAGAGCGAAGGAACTTGTTGACGGCAATGTCGTCCCTGTGCCAATCCAGGGTGTGTGCAGCTACGCGGTCTACGCTGGCCCCGAGCTGGAATATGTTGTCCAGTTCCGCCTCGAGTCGCTCGCGCTCAGGGATGGGCTTAGTTCCCGGGTGAGCGAGGTCTACGGCTCTTTTGCTCCAAGCACCTCCTTTGAGGGCGTGGTTGGGGACGGGGAAAAGGAACCGCTCCACGTCTTCGTGATGAGCCGTGTGCGGGGGATCACGCACCTGGACTTCATCCTCCGGAATGGCTACCCAGAGGACTCTCCGGACAACATCCGGTGGCGGAGGAATCTCATCGGCGACGTGGCTCGGTACGTTTGGTGGTTGCCGTTTCTCGGGCAGTAGTACGGTACTTGGCTGACGTTGTCCTGCAGTTTCATGGCACTGTCTTGGAAGGGAGTTCAACTAGTCACCCCGGAGTACCGCAGCAGTCTGCGAGAGACCTATCTCAGGGACCTCCGGCTTCTGCACTCGGCACTCCCTCCCCGATTTCGACCCATCGTCCAGACTTGCATCGACTCGATGGACGACATCATGTCCCTTCCCATGGTCCTCCTTCATCGGGGCTTCGGATCTTGCAACATTATGGTCGACGAAAACACGTTTCATCTCGCCGGTGTCGTTGATTGGGCAGAAGCAGAGGTGTGCCCGTTTGGGCTCAACCTTCACTCCCTCCAGAAACTGACTGGAAAGCTCCATCTGCGCAACGGTTGGGTGCGCTATGTAGATTATGATGATCTGCAGAAGGTGTTCTGGGAAACCTTCGAAAGGGAAATCGGCGGCCTGCCTGATGACCGGCGGCAGGCCATCAAGTTGGCACGAGTGGTCGGCCTGTTGCTGTCGTACGGCTTCATCAGCCGCCTCGCCAACGAGCCAGAGCCGACGCCGGTCGGTGACGACGAGCGAGGGCGTTACAATATGTTGTCACTTGATGGGTTTCCCGTCAATCCCGAGACGAAGTTTGACGGCCTGCATTAGCTTGCAACACAGAGCTCTGTTGTACCTCCTGACCAAAGGTCACGGTTTCCTAGCCTGCCTCAACCAATGGCAAGTAAGGTATCTTACTTCGGAACATAGTGCTGGGAACCAAACGTGAGGCATCAAGGACTGAGTGTCAGCGTTGATCAGGCATCTGAGCGCCGTTCTGCAAGGCTTGAATCAATCAAGACACTGACTTGAAGTCTTCTTGAAGTACAGACAAGGTTGTGTCTTCCTAGCCTCAGTAATGTAGTAATTACCTTTTAGAGCAGTCTCTCCAAAAAGAATCAGTGAGTAAAGGGCTCGTCTGGTCCTTGAGTTCCACAGAAACCTCGAGCGTAACACGGTACAGACAAGATCATCCGCGTGTGGTTTGCCGGTGATTGAAGAGTCGTCTGGCTCGAGGTCTGGGAACCATACTCAACCCTTGCCAAGACTGCAACCCTTATCGCTGTACTGGTGGGGCACGCCGATAACGATAACTCGCCCAACTTCTGATTCTCTGAAATTTCTCGTTCGTTTGTGAGGTTGCTTCGTCTTGCGCCCCAGGATCGGATACAGACAATCAAGATGGCTTCTCCCTCGCTGAAAGAGAAGCTGGACAAGATCCGGTCTCCAAATCTGCAAAGTCAGAAGCAGGTGAGTTTGCTACATCTTCCCTCTTTTTCCCGATCATTTTCGTAGATTTTCCCCCGATTCTTGACGTTGCATAGTTGATGAACTGACGAATTACAGACCGCCACTGTCCTCGAGGGCATCGAGTCCGCCTTCAAGGAACGCAACGCCGAGCCCACCCCGACTGCCTATTTTGCGGCCCTGCTCAGCCTGCTCGACAACAGGACTCTGGTCCAGCCCGTTGTGTACCTCCTCGATATTGTCACTCCGTTCGCTCCGGAACCCCTCCTTCGGGCCAAGTTCACACAGATCCTCACCCTCCTGGCGCCGGTATTGTCAACGCCAAACGCCGATGCGCCCCTAGTCAGGTCCTCGATTGGCTGCTTGGAAGGGCTGCTGCTGGCCCAGGATGCGGCGGCATGGGAGCAGAGCGCCGCCGTCGTCGGCCCCCGGCGAGCAGTGGGTGGCCTGTTGAGCTTCTCGCTGGATCCCCGGCCAAAGGTGCGAAAGAGGGCGCAGGAAGCGCTACGGAATATCTTGAAGAGCCCCCCGCCCAGCCCGTCCCTCGATCACCCGGCCGCCGCCATGTGCGCCGAGACCGCCATGATAAGCCTTACCGCCCTGGCCGAAAAGACCGCCCAGTTGAGAAAGGAGAAGAAGGGCTCCGAGGCCGTGCACGATCCGGAGCTGATCCATGCGCTTCAGCTGGTCAAGACGGTTGCGTCCGCCAGCGGAGGATGGCCGAGCAAGAAGATTGAATCGCTGTGCGAGCTGCTTCTTGGAATCGCCCGGTCTGGAAACGAGCACATGAGCATGGCTGTCTTTGACATCTTCGAGATGATGTTCGAAGGGATGGCAGACGATGTCGCGTCGGCGAAGCTGCCGAGGCTACTTGAGATCATCAAGGAGCTGCGGCCCGCACCGAACGACACCCAGCTGCTGCCGCCATGGATCGCCATTCTCTCGAGAGCCTACGACGTGGCAGCGCAGATGTCGCCCGAGGAAACGTTTCAAGAGTTGCTGGAACCCTTCAACATGGTGGCTGGCTATCTCGAATCGGAGGCGAAGAACATCCGCATCTCGGCCTCCGAGTGTCTGGTGTCGTTCATGGCAAATTGTGTTCCAAGACAGGTGCTGATCGATCCCTCAATATACGACGAAAAGGTCATCCAGCAGCTCGTGAGCACGGCTGAGAGCCTCCTCACCGTGAAGTACCAAGCGGCCTGGCTCGAGACCTTCAACGTCATCGGCGCCATGTTTGATGCACTGCGGTGGAGGGCGGTACCCTACCTCCTCCCAATCACGAAAAATATCGGCGAGATGCGCGGCAGTGACTCTTTTACCGGCAAGCAGGAATCCGACGAGGTGCTTGGAAAAGCGATTCGCGCCATGGGTCCTGAGGCTGTTCTGAGCGTCCTACCCCTGAATCTCGCCAAGCCAGCCAAAGGCCAGCCGGGCAGGGCCTGGATGTTGCCGCTTCTCCGCGACTACACATCCAACACGAACCTTGCCCACTTTAAGGCCGAGTTCGTGCCGTTGAGCGCCGCCATGTTCCAACGCGTCTTGGACCACGGCACTGTTACCAAAACAATGGAGGTCAAGATCTTCGAGACTGTGGTCCAACAAGTCTGGTCGATTCTCCCGGGATACTGCGACCTGCCGTTGGATCTCACCGATGCCTTCGACAAGAAGTTTGCTGAGATGCTAATGAGCTTGCTGTATGAGCAGGTTGAGCTACGCCTGGATGTCTGCCGTGCCCTCAAGGCGCTTGTAGAGTCTAACCAGGCCGTTGCCTCTGCCTCTGACGACGAAGATCCTGTTTTGCAGGGCAGGGTAGGCCGGGAGACAGCGCAAAAGAATCTCGAGTACCTCGGGGCCACGTTTGCCGCCGATTTCCTTGCGGTGCTCTTCAACGTCTACAGCACAACCTTGCCTCAGAAACGGGGCCCGGTCCTGCAAACCATCAACTCCTACCTCAGCGTCATCCCCCCGGCTCGGCTCATGGAGACGTTCGACCTGGTCTGCGAGAAGCTTGCTGCCGCTCTTCAAGAACCGGTCGAGAAGCCCAAAAACCAGCAAGGTGGGGAGCAAGTGCCTTCGACGGCCCACACTCTCATGGATCTTGTGGTTACCATGTCCATCTACTTGCCCAGAGAGAGCTTTGAAGCTCTCTTCAGGATTGCATCTCTCGTCGTCTTTAAGGACGATGACCCGCAGCTTCAAAAGAAGGCGTACAAGCTGATTCCGCGGTTGGCTGACTCGGAGATCGGCAGAGCCGCCCTTGAGCAGAGGCAATCAGAGCTTCAGACGCTCATTCTGTCGAGCGCTGAGAATGTCTCTGCGCCTGCCAGGAGAGAGCGTCTCGCTGCCATCACCGCACTGATCCCTTACATTCCCGATACATCGCTTCACTTCATCCCTTCCATCCTCTCCGAGGTCGTCATCAGCTGCAAAGAGAACAACGAGAAGGCACGGACAGCGGCTTTCGACCTGCTTGTGCTCATGGGCCACAAGATGGTGGCTGCGGACGGGGCCCTGATTGACAATTCCAAGGTCCCGCACATGCCCAAGGATGCGCCGGCAGCCAAGGCTTCGATCGAGGAGTACTTCACCATGGTCAGCGCCGGCCTCGCCGGCAGTACGCCCCACATGATCTCGGCCTCCATCACGGCCATCACCCGCGTCCTGTATGAGTTCCGGGAGGCGCTGAGCAGGGAAATCATGTCGGATCTGGTGCAGACCATGGACCTCTTCCTGACGTCCAACAACCGCGAGATGGTCAAGAGCGTCCTGGGCTTCGTCAAAGTCTGCGTCATCAGCCTGCCCGTCGACATTATGCTCCCGCGCCTCTCGACGCTGATCCCCAACGTCATGGTCTGGAGCCACGAGCATAAGGGCCATTTCCGGTCCAAGGTCAAGCACATCCTCGAGCGCATGGTGCGCCGCTTCGGCGTCGATGTGGTCAGCAGGAACTGCCCTGAGGCCGACCGCAAGCTGATCACCAACATCCGCAAGACCAAGGAGCGCAGCAAGCGCAAGAAGGATGCCGCGCGGGACGGCGGCGCTGGCGGCGCGGGAGCCGACGAATCCGACGCCGAAGGCGGCCGGCGCAAGAGCCGCTTCGAGAGCGAGTACGACCAAGCGCTGTACAGCAGCGACGACGAAGGGTCGCAGGGCTCGCAGTCGGACGACTCGGACGTGGAGATGACGGGCCGCCGGCAGAAGCGCCGGGGCGCGGCGGCGGCAGCGCAGAAAGGCGGGAACGCGTACATTCTCGAGGACGACGACGAGCCGCTCGACCTGCTCGACCGCAACGCCCTGGCGAACATTTCGACGACCAAGCCCGGCAAGCTGAAGAAGGCCGTCGTCGGCAGAAGGACCAAGGCCAGGACGGATGCGGATGGGAAGCTCATCCTGGGCGGGGACGAGGGGGAGGGTGATGCTGATGGCGGGGCCATGGATCTTGACGCGCCTGCTGCTGCTGCTGCTGCGCGGGGTGGGGAGGAGGAGAGCGGTGTCGGAGCGTATGTGGCGGCGCTGAAGGGTAAGGATATCCCGCGGCGGGGCCTGCGCGGTAAGCTCAAGTGGAACCGGGGCAGGAAGAATGGGGAGGATGATGACGGGGATAGTGAGGACGGGATGGAGGTTGACGAGAGTGCTGCGGCTAAGGCTTTTAGGGAGAAGAGGGGGGATGGTGGCCGCAAGAGAGGCGGTGGTGAAGGGAGGGGAAGAGGCGGTGGAGGCGGTGGGTTTGGAAGGGGGAGAGGGGGCGGTAGGGGTGGAAAGGGAGGGATTGCTGCTGCCTCTGGGAGGAGGGGCCTTGGGCAGGAGAGGAAAAGGGGACCGGCTACGCATGAGAGTCGGGTTAGCAAGGGCGGGAACCGGAGGTGATGAGTGGGGTCGTTGTTTGGGTGGGATATTCGAGGTCTATTTGATGTCTTGTTTGGGTGTTGAGGTCGGATAAAAAGATGCCTGTTACTGATATGGGCTTGGGATTGTTTTGAAAGTCAGCTTCTTGCTTGAAACGATGGTCGGATTTTGCAAGGCTCAGAAGCCATGATCGAGGACTGTTTGTAACGATGGATCCCCCAGTACTGGGTGATGCTGCCATTTGCTCACGTTTGCCAAGAGTGGTTTGCAGGTCGGATGGACTTCTACATGCTTCATGGTTTCGTTAAGCAGTTTGGACTTGTTTTGGGAGAAGAAGCATCTACGTTCATCCTCAGCTACCCAATGAAGGCTAGCAGTCGTGAGGCTGAGTCCCGAAACGGGCCCGAGTCGGCTCTATCCGCCCCAACCCAACCTCGACTCGACTTCGACCCTCGCTATTGACTCTTCCGACCTGAGCCAGCACCATGCCCAGGCAACCCAATCTGTACCGTCGCCTTAGCGAGAGGCGCGACGAGATGCGCCTCCTCACCCTTCTCCCCGAGTCCCGCGAGACGGGCATCCCGCACTGCACTCTCTCGACACACTCCCTGCGTGACTGGACGCCCGAGTACCTCGCCTTCCTCTCGGCACAGTCGCAGTCGCAGTCGCAGTCCCAGTCCCAGTCCCAGTCCCAGTCCCAGTCCCAGTCCCAGTCCCATGGCAACGGCAACGACAACGGCAGCGACTCCAGCAGGCGCGCCATCACCTCGCAGTGGATCAGCAGCCGCCTGCCGCCGCACCTCGCCCGCCTCGAGCCCCTCGCCCGCCGCCACTCGACCCACCCGCCCAGGCGCCAGCACCGCTTCGCCTGGGGCGACTACGCCGCGCTGTCGTACGTCTGGGGCGCCGAGACCGACACGGCGCCCGTGGTGATCAACGGGCACGAGCGCCGCGTGACGGCCAACCTGGCGCGCGCGCTGGCGGCGTGCGCCGCCGACGGCGAGTTCCACCCGGCCGGCCGGTTCCGGCTGTGGGTCGACGCCGTCTGCATCAACCAGGACGACCTGGGCGAGCGCGCGCGCCAGCTGCGGCGCATGCGCGACATCTACGGCGCCGCCTGGGTCGTTGTTGCCTGGCTGGGCGAGGCGAGCTTTGGGAGTGGGGAGGCGGTCCGGTTGCTGGGTGATTTGGCTGTGTTTGGTAGGAAGAAGGCGGAGGGGGAGCGGGAGGGGGTGGGGGAGAGGGCAGGGACGGGTGCTGAGATTGAGGCGTGTCTGCGGGCCGAGCCGGACTTTCTGGGCCGCGGGTGCTGGCTGGCGCTGCATGATCTGATGCAGAGGCCGTACTGGAGCCGGTTGTGGATCATGCAGGAGATGGTCATGGGCGCGTCGGCGACCGTGGTGCGCTGCGGGACGGCGTCGGTCGACTGGGCCTCGTTCTGCGCTGGCGTTGCGTTTCTCGAGGAGCATCTGTGGCTGGTCAAGGACGAGCTGCTTGCCAGGGACCGCGGCGAGGAGGACACGGGCGAGGCGTGGGCGGTCGAGAGCCTCCATTTGGTGTACCAGGACCTGTCGCTACTGAGCGAGCGGGAGGAGAAGGGGGGGCAATATCCCAGCTTCGGACGGCTGCTGGATATCGCAAACTCGTCCGAGTGTAAAGATGCCCGCGACAAGGTCTACGGCTTGGTTGGCTTGATGCCTCGGACCGTGGCCGAGAGATTGCGGCCGGACTACAAGCTGCCCGTGTCGACCGTCTACGCCGCCACAGCGCGGGCCTTTATCGAGGCGCATGGCAACCTGGAACCCATCCGCGAGGGGAACCCATGGGGCCCGTCGGGAGCACCCTCCTGGGCGGCCGACTGGCTGTGGGAAGGCCGGCTCAGGTCGTCACGCACCGAGAACCAGCTCTGGGGTCCACCGCGCTTCTTCCCACGGCACGGGCCCGAGTCGTCCTCCTACGTCCCATATCGCGCGAGCGGGGATACTGAGCACAACATCTCCTTTTCCCGGGACGGGTCCTTGCTCAGCTGTGAGGGTTTCATCGTTGACAGCGTATCTGGTCTCTCGGCCCGGGGAAAGGGCTTCTTCCAGTGGGACAGCAGGTCTATTGTGCAGCCTCGGCGATGGAGCAGTGCCTATGGCGACTTCGCCGAGACCAGGGAGGCGCTGTATCGCACCCTGGTGATGAATAGGGTCTCAGGCGGCGAGAAGGCATGTGCCCGGCACGCGGCCATACTAAGTCTACCTCGGACCTTTGATCTAGGCGAGGTCGAGTTCCGAAGACGTGCGTGGTCCTGGCTCGCCGGGCAAGAAAGCTACTACTTTCGGTGGGAGGCTTTCCGTGCGCTAAACGCCAACTTCAGACTTGGGGAAGAAGGGCACTGCCTTGAAGATTTCTTCGACGCTGCCATGCCCAATGATGCGTCCGAGTTGGACTACAGCGAAGTGTATTCCTGCTTCGACCGGACCTCGATGAAGCGGCGGTTCATGACGACCAAGGACGGCTACATGGGGTGGGCCCCAGACAACATCTACGGGGATGACGCCGAGCAGACGGCACAGGGCGATCTCATCGTAGTGCTGCTGGGGTGCAGTACCCCTATGGTCCTCCGCCCTCAGAGCACGCCCGGGTACTATCTAATCATTGGAGAGGCCTATGTCCAGGGACTGATGGATGGAGAAGCGATGGAGCGGCTCAGTTCAGATGTCTCAAAGCTCCAGATGTTTACATTTTGTTGACTTGAGCATGTGCTGACATACCTTATCCTCAGGCGCACATGATCCAAATACTTATAAAGACCATTTAAACAGACGGGTGCCTTAAGTTTTGTTTTGCAAGGTAGCTTCACGCCCTGAGTCCCCTTTATGATGAATCAAAACGTAATTAGTTACCCTAGGCACGAATATACGCACCCGAGTTACATTCTTGGTCGGATACTTCTAGCCTCTGCGGTTAATTATGCAGCGGAACGTGAATATTGATTGGGCTCACTGCAATTGTCTCTCCTGTAATTCAAAATCCCACCCTGCGTGAATATTTGCCAAAAGATTCCGGTCTCGTCGGAAGGCCAGCGACGATGAGCATTTACAGGAAACACTTTATTCCACTCGAGTCTAGTCCCGATGTCTTCAACGAGCTGCTCGACCTGCTCGGTGTTCTACCATCTCTTCGTTTCGAAGACGTTCTGGCACTCGACGGGCCACATGACTTCCCTCGTCCCGTTCTCGCTCTGATTCTTGTCATGCCCACGACAGATGGCTACGAGAGCCGAAAAGCCGTCGAAGATGTAAGGTACGAGGAAAGCGGCAGCGGGCTGGGTGAGGATATCGTTTGGTACAAGCAAACTATCAACAATGCGTGCGGTCTCTACGCTATCTTGCATGCACTGAGCAATGGCGTGGCTCTCGACGTGCTTGGTAAATCTCATCCTTGATCCTTTCCATGTCCTCAGCATTGATGGAATCCAGGAACACAATCTCCGATGGCGAACATCATCAAGGACTGTTCAAGCCGGCCACCCGACGAACGAGTCTTGGCTCTAGAGGACTCCACAGAACTCGACGATGCGTATGCAAAAGTTGCCCTGCAGGGTACTTCGAGAGTCCCGGATAACGCTGAAGACGAAGTTGATTTCCACTACGTTTGCTTTGTCAAATCGCAAAACAGTGGCCGATTGTACGAGTTGGATGGCGATCGGAGAGGCCCTGTAGACAGAGGACTGGTGCTTGAACCGGAGGAGGATGTGCTTGCTCCACGCAGTGTGAATGTCGTACAGGGATACATGGAGCGTGAGCAAGGAAACATGAACTTTAGCCTGATGGCGTTAGTACGTCGTGAGACTTGAGTGAGCTATCTACTGTGTAAGAAGGAACTGGCAGAAGCTCGAGATCCCTATATTGTTCGCCGAACTCGTGACTCGTTGAGAGCTCAACGAGCGCGCCGCTTCTCTCAGTGCCTTGGACATTGGCAGAACCCATTTCACTCACCCTCTCGTCAGAGGACATCGACTTTCAGCAGTGCTTCCTGGAGTCCATAACGAGCAAGGGCATGCATCGCTGGCCGGCAAAGCAAGATCGGAAACTCCCCATATGAATGTGGGGGATCTAATTAGAGGGCGTAGGCATTTGGCGAGGGTTAATACTTCGTACTCAGTTGAAAGGACTAAGGTACTTGCGAAACGAACATCCGTGACAAAGACAGGTACCTCAAAATATCTGCTAGGCATAAGTATATAAGAAAGGACAACTCTTGCACCTAACACATACGACCATAAGCAGTAGAGAACTCGGGATCCCGTCCGCTCTCCCCAAGATAAGCTACTGACTGCCGGACTAGTAGTTGGGTCGGTGACGACCAACGAATCCTCGGTGTTGTATGTTTTTGTTTTTCCTGCTTCCCTTTCGACTCCATCAATGTCGAGGCGACGGAGCAAGAAGACGGGTCAAACGGAGTGAAACGGAGGGAATGCGGTCTTATCAAGAAGCGGGGTCATTTGCACCGACACCCATCTACACAGCATTCGGATCCATGTTCTTTCGTCTTTCAACTTTCGAAGTCCACGGGCTCTGTGAGGCACAACCGACTGCCTGGGCTTGTTGGTTGAAGCAATGGCTTCTTCCGCGGGGGACAGAGCGCCTTTAACCTACGAGGAGATGGGGAAAGGTCGGTTTTCCATTCTTTTACTTTGTTTGTCACTTGCTTTTCCTGCATTGCTTTCCATTTCCTTTCTCTCTTCCCTTCTCCTTCAATCTTCTTTCATTCCTATTTGTTATTCTCCTATTCATCATCGCCGAGTATCTAGGCGTAATAGTCTCCTCTGCCTCGTCCCTCCCCCCCCCCCCCCCCCCCCCCCCCCCCCCCCCCCGACACTCCCAAGCTAACCTACCATGGACCAAGGCAGCGCTGTCCCTCTTGGACGAAGAGATAGGCCAGAGCGAGCTGCTCATGAGCGTCGCCCCGCTCCGGCTCGTGTCGGTGGGCGGGGCGCTCGCAGTGCACGTGTGCCGGAACCGGGAGGCGTCGTACGACATCGACTGCATGCTGGACCCCAACCTCGCGGCCGCGCCCGACGAGTACCTGGAAGAGTTCCACGCCGCCGTCTCTGCCGTGGCCGGGGCGGGCGGCTACGCCGACGACTGGCTGAACCGCGAGGTCGAGCTGTTCGTCGCCAGGGACCGCCGCATGGCCCTCTTCCTCGAGTCGGTCCGCCAGGGCATCGCCGTCTACCACGGCGCCAACCTCGCCATCTCTACGCCGGCCGCCTGGACTGGGCGCTCGAGCGCAAGATCCGCCGCGTCGCGCATGCCCGCGACCGCCGCGGTACCAAGGACGTCGACGTCTCGGACGCGGTTGCCCTGTTCCGGCTGATGATGAGGAGGCGCGGCCCCGGCGAGCCGCCCCTCGCCTTTCAGTACGTCAGAGAACTGAATCTCAATGGGTTCGACATGCCGCCCACGGACGAGGCCATCAGGGAAGTTGCCGATCGATATGCCCAGGTGTATGGAGAGGTCGGCGTCGCAGACATGGTTTGGGATTCCGAAGCTGGCAAGTCCAAGTACCGAGGCCTAAACGGCAGTTGGGTCTGGTGCTGAAGGTTGTGTGGCGGAAGCGTTCTTCAGAGCCGCCGCTCAAACAGCACCAGGTCCGAGGTACAATAAGGATTCTTGCTGCCTGTTCGAGTCTTGTTGTGTCCTACAATCAGTCCATCTTTTAGAGGTGCTGTCAAACAGTATAGAACCACCCCGTCGCCATGTATACGTTCCTGCGATGAAAAGGGCTGTCGAACTCGCGGTCTTCCTCGGGGTGTATGAGCAGCCTGGACTGCAGGGGCGGCACCTTGGCCGTCCACGGAGAGTAGACCTCGGGGACGAAGGAGGGCTGCGGATCCTCGGAGCGGCTGATGATGGACCTGTCGGTCCGGCGCATGCCGAGCTCCAGGCGCCAGGCGAAGGACTCGACGAGCACCTCGGCCAGCGACGCCATGACGGCGTATTGCCCCAGGTCCCGACATTGGGGGTCCGCGATGTTGGCCGTGGCCCATCCCGGCGACGAGCGGCGCCAAAAGTACTCTGTATCGTACGTGATCATGTGTCCGTCGGCGGCGCAGAAGGCTTCGTAGAGACGGTAGAAGGACCGCTGCGGCGTGTCGCGGGCCCGCCACAGCGGCATGGAGCGCAGGTACCTCAGGTCGCGGACCCGGCAGCTGACTCGCCCGGGATCGGCCATGATCTGGCGCGGCGGCGGCGGGAGCACGGCCGGGAAGTGCCAGGTGGGGAACGGCCAGAGCAGGCGCAGGACGAAGAGGTACGGGTGCGGTTCGGGCGGGTGCTTGAGGGAGCGCGCATGGCGCAGCGCGTTGCGGAGGCCGAGGCCGGTCCGCGTGGGCAGGAGGCGCCGCCGTAGCTTGATGAGGGGCCAGCGGTACTTGAGTGGCAGATAGCGGAAGTTCCAGAAGTAGACCACGGCGGCTTTGATCCGCTGCCAGATCATTCCTCCTGTTGGAGGGACGATGGCGTCCTGGGTCATCTTCTCCTGTAACCGAGTTAGCTAGCACACCGATCGATGGCCAATAAGGGTCAAACTAACGCTTGTAGGTTCCAGGTCGAACGTCTGATGAATTGATGATGGTCGGGATGAACGCGGTTCGTTGGCGAAAACGCGCCTCAACCGGCTGGCTTGCCGGGTGGGCCCCGGCAATGCCCCAAAACGGATCACCGTTCCGTCGGTTAGCGGATATAACGGTAATCCCATGCTACGGTACCCGAGAGTCCGGGGATCGTCGCCCGATTCACTGGAACTGCACGCATGGAAGAGACAAACGACGGCCAGGTGGCGCTTGTGGCTAGGCCTTGTACGGATATCAACGTGTTTTCGGACCATGTTTTCGGACCATGACCGCCGTCGTACAGAGGGATCCTCCGCTCCCCCTAGTAGTCTACGACAGTAACACAAGCACCTCTCCCTACCTAGTCGAACAACGAGACACGAGACTAACCCCTACGCTCTACCCCCATGTTGCACGAGACCGATGTAGAAAACAGACACAGCAGAGTTTAAACCCCGTTTGTATTTCTCACAATGCCCTCCCCAGGGGACCCAGTCTCAGGACACATGATCCATCCCCCTTCCCTAACGCCCACATTCTCCGTCTATAGACGCATATACCAACCAGCCACCTCTTCCCCCCGCCCAAAATACAGAATCGAGACAAGCCTCACATTTCAACAGACATTCCCCCTAGCTCCTATATAGCGAGGCAGATATAGCACAACCAACCATGCATGCAGTACCCTCACAAATCAGATAACCACCCACCACCCACCCAAGCCCATCCAGGCGCATTTCTTTTCCCTTCTTCCTGCGTCCCCAATCCCAAAAGAACACAATAAAAAAAATGCAACGCTATCCTCCCTGAACGAAACAGAAAGCCAAAAACAGAACTGAGTTGACACCAACTGTCGTCGATGTTCAGTGGGATCCGACACGATGTGCGAGGCCCCTAGGGGACTATCCCACCGGGTCCGCGGATGGATGGGCTGATACAGCCGACCACGCCAATTCCATGCCCGGGTGGCATAGGACAGAACGCCTGATCAAAACGAGTTTGAGGATGGGTGTCCAGTAACGAAATCGACCAGGCATTTGTGCGCATGTAAATGTACATACAGGCTTCCCCGGTATCATCGGGTGGTGTGGCGTTTTAGAGCTGAGGCGTGGACGAGGTCCTGGGGTACGTGACGTGTTGGACGTTGTGCGTTGCCCGGGTAAGAGGTTGCAACCGGCCGCTACGGCGGCGTGGTCGACACGCTGTTTCGAGCATGCAATCGTGGGCTTGTCGGTCGTCTAGACAAAGGGTCTCGTGCTCGTTGACCTCATTCCTTCGCGGTATCGTTTCGCTTGATCTCAGAAGATGGCCCCTATATGTGCGTGCGCCCCCCCAAGACCGCCAGGCAATTTTCCGAGTGTTTGTGTAGACTTCCTCCGCCCCCCCCCTCCCTTCCAACCAAGAGCCTCACAGAGATCACCCGCTCAGATGATATTCGCGATACTAATTCTCTCCTGGCTCTTGCTCTTCCCGCTCGGCCCCGTGGGACTCCCCGTCGCGCATCCCTGGCTCAGCCTCGAGCCCGGCACGACCATGGACGGCAGCGCCGCCGCCGCTATCTCCATCCTCACATCCTGCGTCCTCGCCTCCACGGGGTCCCCTGCCCTGTCCTGCGCATGCGGGTGCGGGTGCTGCTGGTGCTGCTGGTGATGAGGCGGCAAGACGGGCGGCAACTGCGGCGGCGGCGGGGCGGCGGCGTTCCACGTCTGCTGCTGCTGCTGCTGCTGCTGCTGCTGGTGATGATGATGGTGGTAGTGGTGGTTCTGCTGCTGCCGTTTCGGCGTCGCCGCTGCCAGCATCGGCGTACTACTGCTCCCCGTCACCTCCCCACTCGCCAGCCTCCTCAACGAGCTGTCCAGCCTCTCCCAGCCCGTCATGCCCGGCCCCCAGTCCCACCGCTCCTCGCTCGTCAGGCCGGACCGCGCCTCGGCGCTGAAGAGGCTGTGCTTTCCGTGCACGGGCAACGGTGACGGCGGCTCCCGCTCGCCCGCCCAGACCCAGGCAGTTTCCAGGCGGGCCTGCAGGTCGGCGCTGACGTAGGCCAGCAGCTCCTCGTCGCGCAAGAGCGCGTCCTGAACGGCGGCAGGCGAGGGGGGGTGCCGAGGCGGCGCCGGGTGCCCGTAGGGCAGCGGTGGCTGCTGGCCGGGCGAGGGTTGGGCAAGATAGGCCACGATCTCGGCTCGTCGGGAGGCCAGGGCGGAGACGAAGAACAAGAGATAGCGGCCGCATGGCACGGCAACATCGCGGTGGTCGTTGATGGCAGCCAGCACGCGGATGCAGTCGGCCGCTTGCTCGAAGCAGCCCGTCAGAAGTAGGAAGAGGGCGCAGCGGAAGGTGTGGGTGGCAAGCAGCGCCGTGGCACCCTCGGCAAAGGAGGCGGTCGGGGTGCGCGAGAGCAGCGACGCTGTCTCGAGCGCCGTGCGCATGCATTGCTCGATGGCCGTCAGCCGGGCGTCGGGCGGTGACGAGGGGAGGAGATTGTGCCGGTGGAGGAGCAGGCGGGCGTGGAGGAGGTAGACTAGGGGGTTCAAGAAGGTGAGCATCAATGGAGCCGTGCTCGTGGGGTGGCAGGCAGATGGAAATGCACGCCGGCATAGATCAAAGTGGTGGTCGAAGGAGGCTAGGCGCGTCGGCGCAACGACGGGCGAGGCGAGGGCTCGGCTCAGTGCTGGGTAGGAGCGCACAACGTTGACGACAGCGAGGAGGGAGTGGGTGAGCCCCTCGACGCCACCCGGAAGCCTGTTGCCGCGGTCTGTCATGTGGTGGTCGTCAATGGCGGCCGGCAGAGACACGTCGCAGTCGGAATCGTCTATGAGCATCGGCCTCCCCAGCTCGACTGCCAGGCTCCGGTCGAGAATGTAAATCGCCCACCACGTCCTCCTGCGCATCTCTGCGTCGATAAAGGACGCTGTCGCCGGTTCCGTGTAGAGTCCCAGGTCCTGAGCGACTCGTACCGCACTGCCGAGCCAGTTGCAAGCGGCCGACTTGAGATTCAGCTCGTTCAGGGCCGTGGAAACCAGCAGCAGCGCGCGGGCATGGTCCAGCTCGTACTCGTTGCTCCAGGGGTCAACCAGCGTCCGGGTTGTCTCGAGGAGCTGGGCGGCCGAGTAGGCGCGGTTCTGCTCGGTTTCCGCCTCGAAGAGCCTGCCGACGGTCAGGACGGCGAAGAAGACGGACATGAAGGCCTGCGAGACACGGAGCGGATTCGCGGGCCGGTAGAGGCGGTCAATTGTCTGCGTAAACGTGTTCCAGTGCAGGATCGGCGTCATGGAGTGCGCCGCGTTGTAATAGGACCGCAAGAGCTCGTCGGCGGTCTGTCGAGGCGGCAGAAGCTGCTGGAAATCTCGCAGCTCGGGCGCGGCGGCCTGTCGATACGGGGCGGGGGGCTTCCATAGCCCTCGCGAGAAGCTCCTCAAATTGGACCTGGCCCGCCCGAGGTCGTGGATGCCCGCGGGCCTCTTCTTCTGCTTGGGTTGCTGGTTGATCTCGGGCAGCTGCAAGGGCAGTTGCTCGACGCCGTCCACGTCCATGTCCGACTGGCGGCCGTTGAGCTCTTGCAGCATGCGGCGAAGGCTGTTGTTCTCCCGCCGGATGCGGTCCATTTGCTTCTCAAGGTCCTGGACCTGCTTGATGGAGGACATGCGGCGGTTCGTCTCCTTGGTGAACTGGCACTTGACGCTCCGGCTCGAACACTCCGAGCAGCTGGTGGTTTCGGTCGCATCGCACTTGACCTTCCTCTCCCGGCAGGCGTCGCAGCTGGGGTCTTTTCTCCGCTGCCGGTACGCTCGCTTTTGCGCCTGGGCGCTGCTGCTGTTGTTGGAAGCCGACAGGCTGGCATGGGACAGCCGGGGGGTCCCGGTCACAGACTCGCTCGACGGCAGCGAGTCTCGCTCCATGACCGACGACGTGGACGTGATAGGCGTGTATGACTGGAAAGAGGTTGGTGGCAGGTGGTGGGTTGAAGGTACGGGTGGTGGAATGGCGATGGGACGCGGGGGCGGCGCCTGGTGCGGCCTCGCTGCTGGAACGGCGCTGCTTGTGCTTGCGCTCGACCTCATCAGACCGCCAAAGTGTTGTTCTGCCGATTCAGGCGAAGGAGCCGACGAGATGGCAGACGAGGCGTGAGGCCGCACTGAGGGGTTTGGGGATCGAGGGTACGGGTGGTGCGGCGCAGACGCCATGGTGCCGGCCTTTGTATCAGAGACCAGGGGGCCGTCTCTTGCAGGCACTCCGATAGGAGGATGGACTCGGGAGGGCTGCCGGTCGACAAACCATGCAGGCGGGCTCGGTTGCCGCGTCTTTTGGGTGGTGAGGGCGCGCTTCAACCTGGTCCGTCTTCCTCTTGGCTGGCCCCCTCTAGTCCTCTCCCAAAACCCGGCTCTAAGCCGACCGACGAGTGAATGGATGGAATAAGGATGCGTGTGAATGTACGATCCACGCCGGTCGAGGAGGGAGCTGTGATCAGACGGGCTTGCCGCACTCTGTGCCTCTCATACGCGCAAGCAGGCCAGCCAAATCAACGCACACACTTCGGGCTGGCCGCGAATGGAAGTTCGCTACAGGGCGGCGTCGTTGGCGGTACCCACGAGGACCTGCAAGTGAGTGTTTTGGGCCGATTTTTGCAGCCGGCGCGAATGGAGGAGGCAGCAAGCAGGAGCCGCGTCGTCTCAGATTCTGATGAGGGTCGGTCCTGTTCCGCGCATTCTCCCAACGCGCAATGTTCCAAAGTCCCCGGGGTGGTATTTTTACGCTGTTGCAACGCCGTGCAACCTCTGAATGTCACTCTGATCCGCCGCCCGTCGGTCCTCGCTCTTGGTCTAGCTCCTCGGCAAGGTAGCAGTACAATTTAACGCAGCGGTAGCTGGGCCGTTTGGTACCGTGACAGCCGCAACACAACCATGAGCGATTGGGCGGCCTTTGTAGTAGTAGCGACGGTGGGTGACAGGAGCGTGCCGGCAAGCGAGACGAGTGGTCCGGCAGGCCTGTATCCAATCTCAGGCGTCAGGTGGGTGTGTCTGCCAACGGGTGTGTCGAGTCCGGCGCGGTGAGTGAGCATGGAACGAAATGGAGAGAGGGGCGGAACGATGCGACCCAAGTCGGCACACGCCGAGCCTGCGCGCGCCAGTCGGAGAGAGAGCGAAGAAGGGGGAGCGGGGTTGATGATGGGCACTGGGCAGCAGCAACGAGGCGTGACTGGCGACGGGAGCCGGATGCGCGAGGCACGGCGCGCGCTTACATCCGATTTCTTCAGCGGCGGGGGAAAATCGGGGACATGCAGCAGCAGCAGCAGCAAGTGGTGGGCGCACGTCGCAGGTTGCAGGACGGCTCGATGTGAGGACGAGGACGGCTCGGGCGGGAAGCGAGGTCTTCTCTTTCGAGAAACATGCTGTGAAGCGGCGAGAATCAAGGCAGCACAACACCATGTTGGGAATTGCTTGCTTGTTGACGGGGATCGGCTGTCCATCCCATGCAATCTTACAGCCTTGTGGCGTGAGAATTTCCGCCAACTGCTCACTTCCTGACGCTATTGAAATACCAAGGCTCCCGTGTCTTGTACAATACAAAATACCGTACGGAGATGTCTCAAAATACGAGCTCGGCCATGTGGTCTGTGGGTTTCCAACAATGGAACCTCCCGCTTCTTTCGCTCTTGCTGGAGATTGCCGAAACTGTCGAGGCGCGTTTCCGACTCGATTCGGTTGACCCCGGCCCACCCGGCGAAGGACGGTTCGGACCCCGGACCGTGGCCCAAAGGCCCAGACAAAAAAGTAACGACGATTCGGCCAGCGAGGCCTGCTTCTCATCAACGTTACCTTGCACTGGCCGCCGCACGTCATGGACAGCTCGCTCGCGAAACTCGAGGTTCTCATTCGACCAGACATTCATACGCTTGCTCGTTCGTGCGGGCAACCCTGCTTTTGGGGACGATCCGTCCACTCATCAATGCTTCTCCCGTCTGCCTCTTTCACAACAGGACTTCCTCCCAGGAGGGAGGGCCGGTGGCAGACTCTGGCGAGAGAAGTCAACCGGAGCGAATCAGCCGCGGTCCCAAGAATCCTCATTAGGTAGACAAATAACGACGCTCCCGGTTGGGGGGCTCGAGGGGGGTCATCCTGCAGCCGGTTCCGTGGTGGACACCTCATCGCCAAGGCCCATCGTCATCTTTTGCAGCCCGGAAAGCGCACGCTCGTTGGTTGGCCTCGGATCGATAGCCGAGGCTCCACCAGAGACTTCAGCCCAAGAGCGACAGTAGCGCGCCGCAGGTGTACGGAAGTTGACCGACTGTGTGTGTCCGGAAAGGTGGTGTACTTGTACCCTACCATACGAAGTACTGGCATCTAGAACATTAAAAGAATCAGCCTCTGTGAAACGCGGGGTCAGTCGGCGGGAATGAACTGTCGGTTTTCCGGCCGAGCTCCGGCTCGTGGAGAAGAGAGGAACAACACACTTCTGTTGTTGACAGAACCTCCGCGGTACGGATACGTTCCGTCGGTGATTTTCAAATGTTGTTAGTTGGAGCAGCTTACCTGTGTCGGGCACCGTCCCATCCTCAACCGCTTGAACCTTGGACGGCATCTGATCCTGCCATTTCACACACGGTCTCGGCCGGTCCAACGCGGGTCGACATAAGCAACACAACCATAAACAAGCTGCAGTTTTCTGGGAGCTGCTGCGCAGTCCCGTACACTGGGCTGGCATCATCGAACGCCAAGAGGGGGCAACCTGGCTCCTTCTTGAGCCTCGGCGTTGCCTCCTATTGGGTAACTCGACGAGACTAACTTAGGTTACCTGTGAGAGACGAGCAATGCGTAGGCGAGGCACAAGGGCGCTGCAAGTACTACTCAATTCTGCTAATCGTAAGATGAGAAGAAGAGAAGCCGGAAGAGCTCTCGCAATGAGGGGGTTCAGTGTCAGAGGTAAGTGGGGCATTGGACCCACACCCCAACAACCACTGAGGAGCGCATTCCTCACAAGGAGCCTAAGGTGGGTGGTGATGCCTGCGTGTATCTTATGGCTGTGGTTCTACTCCGTAGAGTCCTGTTCCGGAACCCGCATGGCAAGCCCCACTCCTGGGCTTGCCAGGTCCAGGCTCGGACCCTGAGCCCCTGGACATTACGTGCCATGTCACGGGACCATCAATCCCGTGACAAATTCTATAGCTTGAAAATAGATTCAAACATAGCCGTAGTGACTATCTTCCTGATCGAACAGTTCCTGCTTCGAAGATTGAATCGGGGTTTGGAAGGTATCGTAGACTACTGTGACGGACTCAGAACCATCACGGTGACTACTTCGGCTAGTCAATGGAGTCTTGGCACTGAAAAGCGCAGTTGTAATAAGAAAAAAGTCACTATAACCATTGTGGAGCCCCCGGTGGCGCGCTATAGTCCCTACTGTGTATATATACCAGCAAGAATCGTTACACAGTAGCTTTCCAAATCAGCCTTGAACGCGTCCGTGTTTTTAACGAGCAAGTCCCATGTTTCCTGCTTTTTCGGCGGGTTGGTCTGTCGCTTTTCTTTGCCTCATCAGATTTGGTGCGCGGGGTGGATACACTGGTCAATTGGAAGGACAGACGTTTAATGCAGCTGGAACAGCTGGGAAGGACCCCTGACCCTGGAACACCATGTGGGCCAACCGGTCGGCACAGCACGGCTGTGCTGTGCCGGGGCTGGGCTCTTTAGCCAGCCCCGGACGGGAGGGCGGCGGGGCTGTCGGTAACGATTCCTCGGGCGACCGAATCTGTGTATGGTAAGTAATGAGCGGTACAGTGCGTAACGTACAATACTCCATCCGATCATGCCCGGAATGGAATGTGGGCGGTTTCGTGCCCGATTCCGCGCTCCTTCAAAATGATGTCAAAGTAGCAGGGCAGTCTGGCATCGCGATGAGAAGCAGCAACAAATCCGATGCCGGCTCCGAGTCCGCCCAAAAATGTTTACGTCGAAATCCGTTCAAAGTAAGTATTGCACATGTTAGGCTGTCCCGAATGCAAAGCTGCTGCCATGTGGCGGCCACACGGAACCTCGAAAATTTTCCGAGGGCAGAGCTTCCGAAAACGACTTGCTGCAGAACCAACACAGCCACCTGCACGCCAAAGGCACATGGTTGGACGAGGGACAACGATCGCGCACATGAGGACCCTTCGATTTGGGAGCAATGACCAAACTCGTTCGCCTGAAACCTTTCGATAGACGGCCGGTTTTGGGAATGACATTCGGACATCCTGTGCAATACTGTCGAGTGGCCATGAAGATGCAAATCCTCCTGCTCATCCATTACCATGTCATCTAGGTCATCTCATAGGCCGCCACGACAAAGGACACGATTGCCGTTGCCTCATTCGCTCCTTCTTCGAGCAACCCAATATACACAGTACATACTTACGGATGCCCATGGCCAAACCAGCCCGATTACCCCGCCGCACATTACCGTTCTCGGGCGGCATGCCGATATTGTGCGCAACAGTGCGTGTGTGAGGGAACTCTCAATGGGTGCGCCGAGGCGATTACTGTGTAGTGAAGGATCATGACGCGGGCGGCTGACAACAACTGAAACGCTTGACCGGCCCGGGACATTCCATTTGTCAAAGTCTGCGTAACAAATCGACGAGTTCGAGACTCGAGCCCCGCTCATCAGCTTCGCTCTCCGCCAAGAGACACATGCGACATCTGCGCATGAAGGAAGCAATGTTTACGAGCGATCAACAAGGCTTCGGTTGGCAACGAGACCTCGATGTCATGCAGTGCAACCCAGGCATCTAGACCGGGTGACCAACCTCAGCCAACAAGCTGGAAGTCGCTCATCTCAGCGCACATCCAGGAAACGACGTTTTCCAGCTCAAGCTGTTCTCCACCGGCCGGTAGGGCAGTGTCCTGTCGGGTGGCTTCCGAGAATAACAGCGTTGCTCCGTCCTGCCGAATACCGACCTCATCATCAAACAGCGTCTCATAGAGAGTACGCAACGGCAAGCCGGTCTCGGCGCATGCTCGGCATTGTCAACCGCTTCCTCGATCATCGCTCTCTGCAATTGATCTTCCTTTCCTTTCGTCCTTCTACCCTCTTGGAAACCAAGGTGAACCTGGCTAGTCGCGGACGACCCGCCCGTGATGCGGAAGATGCCAGCAAGTCGGAGACGGCCGAGCCCAATCGACACCAGAGTCCGTGCGTTTTGCTCGCAAGCAACAAGGCAGCGAGCCAAACCCGGAAATCGAGATGCAGGGGTCAACGCGATCAAAAATGCTCGGCCGGCAACCGTGCCGTGTGGCTCTCGCTGCCACTAAGCGCTAGGCCTTCTTCGGGAATGCCCCCGCCGCCGCCGCCTATCCGAAAGACTGTCGATTCGCTCGTGATGAATGAGCTTTCCTCCGCACCCCCACCATGTCCTCCTCGGCAGCTGCCGCAGAAGCAAACGCCCAGGCATAGCGACACCGAGCTAGCGATTGGTAAATACGGTACTGTCTTTGGAGACCCGTCCTCACAATTCCCGTCCTGAGACCTTTCCCATACGCTTTCAATTCTGTATTGTACAATACCATACACGTTCCAGCCGGAGACTGTTCCGGGGCAGTCCGTCTCGCTGCTCCATTCTCGCCGAAAAGTTCACTTTCGGAATGCCGTGGTTTCTCCACGGCTGTGTTCTGCTGCCAGAAGAGAGTCAAGAGACGTCTCCCTTCCGCGGCCGACCCCATTCCTGTGTGTATTCGACCCCCCCTTTTTTCTTTTTAAAACTCTAATCAGCAGTTCACCCACTCAGCTAGTTACCATCCAATGAGACAATGTCTCTAATAACAGGACGCTGAGACATGGCTTGTGCTTGTCTTTTGAAAGAGTTCGATGCACGGTCCCTTGTGGTAACACAGTTGTCGGCCGCCTCCAGAACGTGGGCCTAACGTTAGTCTTTGTGTGCGAATACCAAGCCTGGGCTTTTGTGCGCCGTTAGTTCTGTACCAGCTGACGAGACATCATGTGGGTGTGTGTCCCCTGATAGTCACTCGGCATGGGGGATCGGGGATGTGTCGTGCGAGTGTATCTGGTGCGAGTTCTGTTTCACTCGAGTCCGTCTGCGTGTGGGCTGAGGACCAATGGTGGGTTCTCCGTAGCTTACCTTACATGTAGGTCCCTTAGTTCACTCACTGCTGTGTTTTGTTGATGCGATGCTGCAAGGGACTGCGGAGTGCTCAGTGCAACTATGTAGGAAGATGCATGTGTGGTTTTGTGTGGGTAGCTCGTGGGATACTTCCGAAAGACACATTGAGTGCAGGAGGCTCAGGCTTGAAGCTGGAACTAGGTTCAAGTACATGTTGGAAGAACGGTTGGGTGCCACGTTGGAACCGGCTGCCTCCAGTCGGACTTGAGGGAAGCTTCTCCGAAACAACCTCAACGTTCTGGTGGTACGAAACACAATGCAGTGGACCTCTCGCCCAGCTGCCCGGTACTTTGCCACGGAACACAGAGCCACCAGACTCGCGGTGTCTTATCACACCTAGCACAAGAGTGGGCTTCCAGCTGGGCAGGCCATGATGGGCAGGTGTAATCATACGTACATAACAACTGCCAAAGAGTGCTAGTGATCTGTTTGACGTCGACGTGTGCCTGTGGACGACTCGGAGATAGCCTGATGACGCCCATGTCTCCCATGGAATCCTACAAAATCCCATCTAATCACAAGTCGGCTTCGTGACTGCCTTTTGGGTTGTTTCACCAAGTAGCAGTGTTCAGAGTTCTGGCAATCTACATACACTCCAGGCAAACGAAGAATACGCTATGACAGAGGGATGCCGCGAAACGGCAGGGGAAATCAGGCTCAAGCCAAACGCTACCTAGCCATTCTCGCATGCAGTATGCCGATGAGCAAACAACGATTTCTTGCAAGAAGCAAGCTGCGTAGGCCGTTGTTCCACAACGCTTGTTACCTACACCAAGGCTAAGGTAGGGCTGTTACAGCTGACACAACTGGTTCAGAAGCGCCAGTCAGACATTACTACCTTAGTCTGGCTGTTGATGGAAAGTCTCTAATTTAGCGTCACTGTACTGCTTTGTGATGGTGGCACTTGTACACCGCGGCTCAGTAGAGGGCACCATCTATGGGACCGGCTGGGTGGAATATTCGAGCCTCAGCGGGCCGGACAAGTCGAACAAGGTGGGAAGGAGTTTGAAGTCAGCCGGAGAAGTGGAGACTCGGAACGGGACGGATAACGCAGCGGGACGGCGTCTCGCTACGGATCTCCATCCGAGACGGCCCACAGTGGGGTCGTTCTCACAACGTTTGATCATTGAGATGACCAAGTCTTGAGGCACAACCATAGGCACCTCACTACAACCCCTCGCTCCAAACCATCAACCATGGCGATGCGCCGTCAAAAGGACAATGCGGACTGGGCTGCGTGGGCGTCAGTGCCATGGAACCCCGTGACTGATCCGGCGACGAGCACCGCCGACACCATCGGTTGGCACAAGTCAGGCGTCCCGTACGTGCCGGAAGGGCGGGGAGTCGCCCTGCAAACCCTCGACGTCTGGGTTCCTGCCGCCGCCGCCGACATCACCACCAACCCCCCCGAGCCATCCTCCCTCCTCCGCCTCCCAGGCACTTGGATCGTCTACATCCACGGCGGCGCCTGGCGCGACCCCCTCATCACGTCCGCCTCCTTCACCTCGGCCGCAGTCCACCTCCTCCACCGCACCACCACCACCCAATCCCAGTCTCAATCCCAATCCAAACCCCCCGCCGCCCGCATCGCAGGCCTCATCTCGCTCAACTACCGTCTCTCCCCGCACCCGTCCCACCCCTGCCCCGCGCCAGACCTCCCCTCCCGCCAGGCCCGCCACCCAGATCACATCGCCGACGTGCTGACCGCCCTCGCCTTCCTGCACCGCCTCGGCATTCTCCCCCCCCTTTCCCAGCCTACCACCACAACCACCAACTACCCCAACTCCAACAGCGACACCCCCTGGATCCTAGCAGGCCACTCCTGCGGCGCAACGCTAGCCTTCCAGTCCGTCATGTCCCCCGCCCGGTGGGGGGCAGCGGGTATGCCGGTGTCCAGGACCCTAACCACGACCACAACCACAACCAAGCCAGCCGCGGTCGTCGGGTTCAACGGCCTGTACGACCTGGCCGGCTTTGTCGCGGCGCCTCCGGCCGCGTACGCGCACCTGCGCGAGGCGTACAGGGAGTTTGTGACGGGCGCGTTTGGGCCCGATGACGATGACGATGACGACGGACACGGACACGGACACGGACACGGACGCCAAGGTGGCGGCGTCTGGAGGGAGGTCTGTCCTGCTACGGCGGGGGCGGGGTGGGTTGGGGAGTGGATTGGTGGTGGCGATGGTGATGGTGATGATCGGGGTGGGAGTGGGAGGGGGAGATTGAGGAGGGTCAAGGCTGTGTTGGTGCAGAGTCGGGAGGATTCGCTCGTGCCGTATGAGCAGCTGGAGGCGATGCGGGATAGGTTGGAAGGGAAGGAGGGCAGGGGCGTGGTGGAGGTGAGGGTTGTAGAGGCTGGCGGGGATCACAATTGGATTTGGGAAGAGGGCGGGCGGATGGCTGAGATTCTGTGGGAGGCTGTTGAGGGTTTGCCAGTTGCCTATTGAAAGGCCATTTTGGATCGGTGCATTTGGTTTCATTGGGTGTCACGAGGGAGGGGAGGTGCGACTGTTGACTGAGACCCGTGTCAGGGCGTTGCTTGACGGAAACGGGAGGGAGACGAAGTGACGAGCTCGTTGCCATTGTAACAGCATTACAAAGGCATCTCTCCTTCAGGGCGGACTCCCAAGTCGGGCATGCTCAAAAAACAGATGCCAGTGACGTCGTCGGTGCGTGCTCGCGTGGGAACGCGTTTTGGTGCCCCACTTTAAACCGCAGCAATTAATCTACAAAACGAGAGACGCGCTCACGCGGGAGCCAACACACAGTAACCGCTGCACTTTCCGCCGAAACACAACCAACCTGGAATCTGCATCATCTAGCCAACTTCTGCCAAGTTCAGTCTCGATCATCTGTCAGAATCCGCTGCATACTTCACAATGCTACGAAATTGGCTAAATTCGGCTCCCAAAAAATCAATGGCGACCTCGCGGCAGCAGCAGACCCATCGCGTTTCCAAGCGATCGGCCCCAGCAGCAAAGGCCAAGGCCAAGACCAAGACCAAGACCAGCAGTGAAGACCGGGTCGAGACCGACGTGCTCATGGCCATCAAGCCCGAGCACCTCGCCAACATCGCCAGCACCAAGAAGAACCACGAGTACCGCAAGTATCGCCTGCGCGACGGCGTCGAGCGCCTGTGGTTCTACGAGACGGCCGATGGCCGTGGCAGGTCTGCCATCACGTATGTTTCCTGGCTTTTCTCCTTCTATGTTTCATTCACCCAGAGACCTGACAACCGCAGACACATCGCCGTGATCCCGTCCAACATCCGGCGCACGCCGGGCGAGGTGCCGACCGAGCCCTTCGGCATCGGCAACGACGACTTCAACGCCGGCCTCAAGCAGTCCAAGTACGGGTACCCAATCCTGGAGCTGTACGAGCTTGTCAAGCCTGTCGACTTGGCCGAGATAAAGGCGCGCTGGGGCATGGGCGGTGCGCCCATGGGGTGGCGCTACGTCGGCGCACCCCTGTGGGAGGACCGCTGGGGCCACGAAGACGGGCGCGACGAGAAAGTCAAGAAGATCTTCTAGGGAATCGCTGCCCACCAATTTTCTCTGTTTTCCCGTCAAAGTATTGATATCCAGCCTTCATCCTACTATCTGTACACGGCACAGCCACCAAAAAAACGCCATTTCCCCCTCCACTCTCACATCTCACACCTTCTTCTCCAACACCTCAGCCCCCGGGGCCGTCCCCGCCTCCCACCCCCGACCCTCCAACACCACCCTCCTCAAATACTCGACCGACCAACACCGAAACCCCTTCTTCGGGTCCTCCACCCACCTCACCACCTCGTCCCAAATCCTCCTCAACCCTTCTTCTTCCTCACCACCACCGCCACCACCGCCAACCTGCTCCTTGAGCACCCTCCAACTCAGCAACCCGTCCGACCCCAGAACCTTCATTCCCTCGTACCCGCCCTCGCAGACATAGAGCGACTTGGACAGCTTGGCCCCGCTCCAGTCGACCACGAGCGGCGCGTACAGGATGTGGGGCGTCCTCCCCGCCGCTTTGTTTCCTGCGGTACTCGACTTCGCCGACGACGTAGACGCGGACCACTCGGCCAGGGGCCGGTACAGCAGCGCCTCCTGGTAGGTGCCGGCGTAGTCGGCGCCCGTAACGCGGATGTGGTGGGTCGTTTTGTCGACGAGGTGCGCCATGCTGCGGAGGAGGTTGCGGGTGGGCGCGTTGGCTTCGAGGCGGGCGGTGGACGGGCGGGAGGAGCTATTGGTAGTGGTGAGCTGGAGGGTGTGAGGGCCGTGGTGGGGGCAGGAGAATGTTATTGTTGTTGGTGTTGGTGTTGGTTCTGGTGTTGTTGCTGTTGCTGTTCCGGGGGAGGAGGGGGGTATTATTGTCGTGGAATTGCTGGCGGCGGTGGTGTACCGGTTCAGCCTGCCGTGCTTCTCGGCGAGGGAGCACCCCGCGACTGGGCACGTTGCGCGCAGGGCCAGGGTGCCGTGCTTGGGCGAGAGCTGGCGGCCGAGAACGTGGCGGTTTTTGACGAGATACTCGACGAGCTCCGGCATGTGCGGGTTGGAAAAGAAGTTGGACTGGAAGGGGGTCGTGAAGGGGATGCCCGACCAGCCGGAGAGGAGGCCGAGGACCTCGTGATAGTCGCCGAGCCAGGCGGCGAAGGCGTCGGAAGTGTCGCGGTAGGACTTCTGGTAATGGATTCCGTCGATCTTGAGGTCCTCGCTGTTGACCGGCGCTGTGTCGACAAAGGTGATCTCGACGGACACGGGAGGGGGCTGAGCGGCCGAGCCGGCCTCAGCTGCCATCGCGTGCAGCCGGTCCCTAATCGCGCGAGCCACGGCGAACGCGTACGAGAAGACGATCAGGGTACCGCAATGTGGCGAGTTGTTCGGCTGCGCCCCTGCGTGAATCACGATGGGACGGCTGGGCATGCCTAGGTAAGGGCGGGCAGCCTGCGCCTTGGGATTCGAGCCGTCATCGGCGCTGCTGAGAACCTCATCGTGGACAAGGTTGAACACGAGCGGTCCGATCAGATCGTCTCGGAAGGTATATGCACCGGCACCGAGGGGATCGTGGACTTGACCGTCATGGAAGGCTGCGAAGAGGGGCCGGTCTGGAGTCAAGGACAAGAGCAGCGACTCGATGGCGGAAAGGATGTTGCGTGTGCCCGGTACAGATGGCGCATCCTCGGCAAGCGGACTGAGCAGCGCACTAAGCTCCTGGGCCGCAGAGGCTCGGGCTGATGTACCAGAAGACATGGCTTTTGCTGGATCAGTGTTCACAAGTTGCGAAGTTGTCGGATCAGCAGCATGAGGGGAAACAGACCGCCTGGCCCTTTTCATGCTGTCGAATCGCCTTCGGTTTGTTCTGCTCTCCTATCCAATGATTCTACTTTCCCTCCACTGCGTTTGAGACATCAAAGCTTAGAAGCCAATTAAGCAAGAGGACACACGACCAGGGCAGTCGGAAGGCTGGAAGCAAGCACCGGAGGCTGGGCGGGGAGTTGCTCCGTACCTTAACAACCAGCAAGAACGGGGTCTTCAGCTCGGAGTCAATATTTAACCCTTCCTCACCAACACGAGTCAGTTTTCCAGCGAGTTAATAGCCAGCCGGATTATCGTATAGGGCCGCTATAGAAAGGGTTTACGAAGACTTGGAGGAGAGCGGCGGGTGAGCAAAATGTGCAACCGGAGAAGAGAAAGTGTTGTGAGGGAAGAAAGTTGTTGGTTGAGAATCAAACTCGAGAGACAAACAACTATTCAGGTTTACTACAAGTCTAGAGTCGGCATCCTGTAGCTTTTTGCATCTGAACATAGAAATTAATCGCCTAGCTACGCCCTCGGCTTCACCACGACCAAAGCTGACCTCGCCGACCTGCTCGACGCCTTTGACGCGCGGCGAAACAAGGAGGAACCTCTATCCACCAACGCCAACGCCAACGACGATTCACGCACCCACTGACAACCGCCACGCGCGTCATCTGTCATCAGCTTCCTGCTGGAAAAGCCGACTGTCTGCCAACGCCAACCGTCACAGGCGCGGCGTAGGTTGGTGTGGCAGATGGGATGGCGTGCCGGGTTCGCATCAAGTGATTTTGGGTAGCTGAGGCGTTCCTTACCGTTTGATGCTGTTGTATAGGCAGCTAACTGTGATCAAGGCGAACTGCTCGCTCTGATCAGCCGCTGTGTAACCGTGTAAGCGCATGCGATGTACTTGTACAAATAATGTAGTACAATACCTACCTACCTACCGAGGCGCACCAGTCCATATGGTGGCCAGGACGGGATATTTAGCCAAGCACAAGCAGACAGCCCCCCGTGTATACAATGCTGTCCACAAACCGACCCTGCGCATCATACCGGATCCTCATGCATGCCCGTCAAGCCCTTAGCCAAGCCATGCATTCTCCTGCCGAGCAGATCATCCGTGCTGGCCAGCTTGACCAGGCTCTTGTCGTCCTCCCCCCCCCTTGTCCTGGCCCGTCTCGCGGCGGTTTTCTTGTTCTTCCGCCTGCCACCGGCCGCGCTGCTCCCCGGAGCGGCAGTCACACTGCCGTCGTCTTCCGACACACTCCCAATAGGCGAGTGCCCACCTTCACCACCTTCACCACCACTCCCGCCCTCAACAGACCCACTAGACAAACCATCCCCTCCCGCACTCCGCGACCCCTCCTCCTCCTCCCTCCCCTCCCCATCACGATCCTCCCCTTTCCCCTCCTTACCCGCCCCCTCCCTAGCCCCCCTAGCCTCCCTCAAGCTCTTGGCCCTCAACCTCGTCATACTCATCATCTCCAATGGCTTATCCTCATCCCCACTCGACTCCTGCCGAAAATGATACCTCTCCTTCCCTATCCCCATCCCCCCCGTCGTCGCCGTCCCCCTACTCCTCCTACTCCTCAGCTCCGCCTCCCGAAACATATCCCCAATCCACCCCGCCGCCCGGTCAATCAGCCTCCACGCGGGCGGGTACACGCTGGGGAACTGGACGAACCCGTGGCTGACGCCCGGCAGCAGCGCCACCTCGGCGACAGCCTTCTCGTCGAACCCCCCGGCCATGGCGTCGCTGTCGCGGTACTCGAGCCTGGCGCCGCCGCTGGCCAGCGCCGCGGCCCGGACGCGGCGCAGCCGCCCGGCAAAGATGACAGTGTCGTCGACGAGCGGGTCGCGCTCGCCCGTGAGAAAGTACGTCTTGGGGAAGCGGGCGAGCAGCACGTCGGGCGCCAGGATGGGCGACAGGAGATAGTCCTGCGAGAAGTCGGGCCGGTGGTGCGGGCCGATGTAGAGGATGATCATGGCGCGCATCATCTCGGGCGTCAGCACGCGGTCGTTGAAGTACGAGATCATGGACGACGTCGCGAGGCGCGTCCGCATCGGCTCCGGGTGGTGCGACGCGCCCGGCTGCTGCTGCGGGTCCGTGCTGGCGGTGGGTGGGTGCTTGGTCGTGGCTTCCGGGGACGCGGGCCTCGGAGGGTGCTGCTGCTGTACTTGGCTCCACGTCGTGGCGGCCGGGTGGGCGTACTCGGTCGCTGGGCTGCGGATGTGGTCGGGTGAGGTTTTTGCCGGGGAGCCAGACGCTTCCCCCTGATCGCTAGGGTGGGTCGGACCGGCGCGGGATTGGGAGGACGGGCCGGAGTCGTCCTCATCGTCCGACTGGTGCGGGGTGCCGGCGAGGTGGTTGTACTGCGACGTCTTGCGCCGGATGATGGGTCGGTTCGTCCCGCGCATGCGGCGGTCCTGGATCAGGGCCATCTGCTCGTCGGACATCCAGCTGCCGATGTTCATGTCCAATGCCGGATAGAACAGGACGAGCCCGTCGGGCACTGGGAGGTCCGTCTGCCCCTGGAAGCGGCGCACCGGTGACGAGCCGCTCTCGATGATCATTAGCGTGGTCGAGGTCGCCAATGTCCCGCCGGCGCTATCGCCCGTGATGACGACCTTGGGGACCTCGTGGCCGGAGAGTCCAATGCACCGACCCCGCGTCTTGATGATGGTGGAGTAGACGTCGTAGCACTCGTTGAGCGCGTACGGGTATGGAAACTCGGGGGCCTTTTTGTAATCCAGACTCAGCACTGGTAGGCCCGTCTTGGCCGCCCAGGCGAACAGCTTGTCGTCATTGCACCTGGGGTCCATGGCCACGAAGCCTCCACCGGGGATATCCAATATGATTTTGTTGTGGCGAGTGAGGTTGGACAGCGGTCCGTCAAAGTACAGCCAGGCAGACACAGGTCCGGTGTAATCGCTGGCGGCAGGGCGGGGGATGCGAATCTGGCGAGGCGGCCACTTGGTGAAGCGCGGACGGACCAGGCCCTGGAAGAAGCGCAGGTAGGGCGACTGGTGGCCCTTGTTCCAGCTGACACGCATGTGCTCGACGGTGATGCTGGCGCGCACCTTGCGCACCTTTTCGTCGGCCTGCTCGGCGGCGATGAGGTAGAAGAGGGAGAAGACGATGCTGGCCAGGTCGCGCAGTCGCTTGTTGCCGATCTTCATGGCGGTCCAGAAGCCGGCATCGAGGGCGGTGAGGGCCCAGGTGGCGCGGAAGTAGGTCGCGTCGTACATGTTGGACAAGGGGTCGGGGCTCGCGAGACCGACGAGGGTGCTGAAATTGCGGGCGGCGTAGAGGTAGCTCATGGTGATGACGACCGTCTGCCACGCCGAGAGCCGCTTGGAGAGCGTGCGCGACAAGAGGCGCAGGACGGGCGGGCCATGTTTGTGGCCTCTGTCTGGGGTCAGCGCGAGGTCTTGCTGGGACGGAGCAAGTAAAGCAGATAGATAGACACTGACCGAACAAGGTAGGCAGACCAGAAGGCCAGCACGGCGAGAACCTGCAGTCTGCGCGACTTCACTGACGGCCGTCCCAGCAAATGATCAATCATGTCGATTCTCGGAAGCGTGTTGCCAGGTTGAGGTGCGCAAAGTTGAAAAAGAGGAAAAGATAACAATACTATTTGTACTACTGTTTAGACGACGGAACGCGAACGAGTCAAGGGCAAGGGCGAGTCAGACGCGATCCAGCCAACCTGAGTCGTCGCCAACAAAGAGAGAGGGCGTAAGTCAAGGTCGGGTTGCAAGTGAGCAATGAGTGAAGCCGTCAAGGCAGGACATTCGAGGCTAGGTATCCGGCACATGGTGACTGGACCCGATGCGACGGGAATCATGGGCGTCACGGGGGCAGTTGCGGCTTCTTGTTGGGTCTCTGGCATGTGAAAACGGGATCCATATGCCGGCCATACACAAGTTAGCATGGCGACGGGAGTCTGGGGGACGGCGTGGGGGCGAATAAATCCTGGAGAACCCGGCCTGTGGGGCTCAGCGCGCCCCGAAATGCAGACAAAAATGTAGTCAACAAATTAATGACATCAGGGCAACTGGCATCGGAACCGATTTATTCTTCACGGTCGCTGTTGGCCATGTACTGTGTATGGTTGCCCAAGACAACGAGGGCGGCCACATCCGGAAGACCCGACAGACGACCCCTATGAGCCGATGTGGCTGCTGCATCCGTGGATCCCGATTCCCGACTGCCCGCGTGGGGCTCCACACGGAATACCTCAGAGGCAGTTGACGAGACCGGGAACGGGGATGACCATCCCATCGTTTGCGACCGGCCGACCCATGTGCTCGAGGCGAAGACGAGACCCGAATGGACCAGTGGTCTTGGAGATCAGGAACACGGATGCCGAGCTCTGATTCCGACACATCCACTTCAACGCAAGGTTGCGGAAGGAAGTAGAGATTTACAAAGCAACGGAGCTGAAGGCAGAGAACCAGAGGTCATCATCTCTAGGAGATTCAAAGCATGTGCAGAACCAGACATGCGGCTCCAGGACACAGCGAGATCAAACATTGACCTGGGAATTGACGAGGTCACGAATTGAAGCCCAACAAGCCTCTCCCCCATCAACGCAGCCTGCCAACACCAAGCATCCCTTCTCCATGGCCCAACAGCAGCCGGGCACACAGCGAAAAGAAATCCATCTCTGGAATGAGGACAGCAAAAATTCCGACCGAAACGGCCCCGAAGGACAATTTAGAGTGACTGGCAACCCCGATGTGCAATGGAGGCTTATCACTCTGGTACCCCTGCTTCATGATCCAGGTGTACCCAATCAAGGTAAGTATGAAGAAGAAAAGAGGAGAAGAGGAGGAAGATTGGGCGAGGCGAACCGAGCTTAAGTACCCGGAGGCAGGCGGTCTGTGCACACCTGCAAAACTGCAAAAACGACAGAGGGCCACATAGCGGTCCGAGCTTTTAATGACTGGCCAGGGTTAGGGTCGAGCGCCGGGTTTGCCTTTGGTGTCGGAGAATGGTTTCGAGTGTGCCAAATTGTCGTTCGCTCCATCACATCGTCGTCGCACCGCTTGAACTCCCGCGTCGGGCTACCACAGTAAAGTGGTTGCGTGCACAGCGTTACCAGCTCGGTGTATTTATGCTGTGTCGACAGTGCTTATCCGGAACTGCAGATGTCACGAGTACCTTCACAAAAGGGACTGATGTCTGACCACAACAATGACGCGCAATGCGGGCATTCCCATTTTCATCGTGTCAATCGTAACACATTACAAGATTATCACACATTTCGACACTTTATGCGTCTCAGCGTTATGGAAGCGACACAGCCCTAGCCCGGGCCCAAGATGCCGTCGGACGATGGACACAGGCCGCGATCCGTTCCCAGCTCGCGAAAGCCTCGGCCGTCTTGAGCAAAAAGGGACATGTCATCCGGCCCGAACCGTCACAGGAATCCCATCATCTCGCTCAGTTCGCCTTTCCATTCATCGTCCCTCTCACCCAACCCCTCCCAAGCTCGCACCGCGCCTTCCGCTTAGATGTCCTCGCAGTAGTCGACCGTGGTGGTGATGGTGACGGTGGGCGTGGGCATGGTGGTGACGGAGCCCGTGACGCCGAAGCAGGTGCAGGCCGAGGCGAACTCGGCCGCGTCGGCGCAGTTCTCGGCAAACTCGGGGATAGAGCTCGGCACGACGGTCATCTGCCGGCCCATGAGCTGGTCGCGCTTGGCGGGGCCCGTCGGCGTGGGGAGGTCCTCCTCGTCGACCGTTACCGTGACGGTGCTGGATATCAGGGGGGCGAAGGTCAGCCAAACATGTTATTTTACGAGGAAGTACCTCAGATGCCCCGAGGGGCAAAGACATGGAGGGACTCACGTGGCAGCCGGGGTGACGGTCGTCAGCAGGAAGCTCGAGCAGCTCGACGAGCGGTCGCTGAAGGGGAGCAGGCCCGGGCGGGTGCCGGTGACGGCGCGGTTGCAGTTGTTGCCGTGGCAGTCACCGCGGGCGTCCAGGGCGGCGCCCGCGACGAGGGAAGCCAGAGAGAGGAGAGCAACGGTGAACTGCATGTTGGGCGGTTGAGGATTGACGGTTTTGTGGACTACCCTTGTTGATGACGAGAACAGACAGTGGGAAGAGAGGCGAGACAGCCGCGAGGCGGCGGCTGGTGTCCGCCTGGTTTTATACCCTACCTGCCAGCATCTCGGTCAACGACCGGGTGGGTGGGCGGAACCGGCCCTGCGTCCAGCGGCCGGTCCGCGTACCTTACGAACTACGAAGAAGCGGCACAGCCGCATCGGGAAGCTCGGAATGGCGAGCCACAAGGCCAGGAACACGCATGTGGGCTGCGGTTAAGCGGAGCGCAGTGCTACGCTGGATTGGGCTAAACCGCTTTCTTCGCCGGAGCAACATTGGGCGTGTTGCGGGACAAATCTGTGAGTGGCAGTTTTGGACACCTTCTCGATCCGCCGGTCCTTGGCCGAGTCTTGGCTGCTTATTCCAGAAGGAGACGTTGGAACAACATGGCACATGATTTTCCGAACATTGATGATAGCGACAGTACTGCAGAAAACCATCACCTCGAGCCACAAGCGTGGGAACGCTCATCCCGATTATTCCGATCCCCGACGGCTGCTATGTCCCTGTCGATCACCAGCTGAGTGCTGCAAGTTCCCGTGTCTCCCGTTCATATTGATGAATTGACCTCACACACATGGCTGCCAGTTTGTTGATGCGGGGTTGCCGGGGGAGGCGCTGATGGATACGACTCTGATAAATGCCCTCCATGCAACGCTGCGATAGCGAGATTGGTCCCGAAAACTGCAGGCTATGCGAGTTCCGGAAGGTCATTGGAAGCGAGCCTCCCAACCTCGCCCACGTTCCTGGTTTCCTGGTTTCCTGGTTTCCTTCCGCACGCACTCACACCCTCAGGGCAGCAGTTGTCCCTGCGTCGGCTACGGATAATCAATGATCTGCAGAACTGGCAGCTGTCGGTGAACCCCCCAAGCCAAAGCTCCAGCACGTTCATCTTTCCGCAACTACTCATGGTAGCTGACCTGCCAGTGGGCTGACACTGTCGTTGATGAGAGACGTCTCTTCTATTATCAGGTCGATAAAACACTGTGCAGAGCAGAAGCACTGACTACACAGTACACCAAGAGGCCAAGACGGAACATGTCCCAAGAGATGCAAATTGCGCGGCCCTTTCTCTCCTCGACGACTTTGTCAGCCAAGAACGGCTCGATGCCGCCTGCGCCGGATAAACTGGCTGTAGGAACAGCTGCCCGTGAACCCCTCTTTTATTGTTGACGAGCCGCCTTGCCGCCCTGCCGCCCTGCAAGCTGGAGGAGCTGGAGGGGAGAAAAGTTGGTTGAATACTACGGCGGGCTGTAAATAGATGTTGTTTGCTCGAAGGACCACAGTTTGCCCTTCCGCCGTCCCGATCCAGAGAAGTTCACCTACCCACCAATCCCTCAACAGTCCAACACGACTCGCAGTATAATAGCAAGAAGAACATCTGTCATGGGGCGAGGGCAACGAGCAAAGAACAGAAAGCTTCCCGCAAATCTTCATCTGACCGCTACTCGCGGAGCAAGCAGGAAAGCCACACGGAGGACCCAAAAAGAACTGATAAAGGATCGATCGCTAAGGAAACAGTCACCGTTGTTTCCTTACTCGTTCAGCTGTTTGTTCAGTGTCCCAAACTCCATTGTTTATCCCAATATCCCTGAGTTGGCCGAGAAATCCAAGCAAAGAAGTTGTTTGAAGAGCATATTTCCAGATGCTGGGTAAAAGAGAGTCCATCACCAGGATGAATCAGCAAGGAAATTTACCTCGTGTATGCAACATGATCCCATACCATCTTCCTGTCCCGTAAGACGACCACGGTCTGTA